>OX030949.1:16215321-16815321 GCA_943735915.1 Pherbina coryleti
CACACACAAATACACACACAAATTCACACACACTACATGCAGTTAAACTTCGCTGCAAATTCATTCCGTGCGCCGAAGTGAAATGAAAATTATGCGGCTTCTAGGCCGCCTGCAATAACCAGCTATAGCCAGTGCTGCAATTTTATGCTGCCAGCAGCAAAGGCAACAACAACAGCAACAACAACAACAACAACAACAACAACAACAACAACAACAACAACAACAACAACGACAACAAGAACATTAACAACTGCAATTTATTCAAGTGCAAGTCCAAGGGCAACGAGGTGGTGCAACTCCAACAGCACCAGCAGCAGCAACATCAACATCCACATCAAGCAGCGCAGTCCAACAACTGCTGCACGCTGCTAACATCCTCCGTTGCTGCTACAACGTCATTCCAGAACCAGACAAACTCCAGACCCAGACCTTGAAATCAACTGCTGCTTATGTACTAGCATTTGAAACCCGTTTGTTGCTGTTTGTTGTGGTTGTTTTTTTAGTGCTCATTCTCTCTGCAGCCGGGCCATCCAGTTTGCAGCATAAATTTTTGCAGTATGCTGCAACTTCAGTTTTTTTTTTTTTTCTCTCTTTTTTAACCCGAACGAAGAAAAACCTGCAGTTTTACTTCTATTTCATTTTATGTCATTTCGTCGCCCACTTTTACACATAGTTTTTTTGTTTTTGTTCGTCCTGTTTTGTCGATATGCCAATTCCAGTTCCTGTTTGGCCTGTTCTGCTTATGTAATACGATGTGGCGTGTGTTTTCTCTCTTGGTTTTGTTGTTTTTTTTTGTTTGTTTTTGAGTCAGTGTTCTTCATAAAAAAATTTTTAATCACTTTGGAGATTTTTATAGGTTTTAAGTAATTCTTGCGGTTTTTAATGGAAACAGCAGGAATTGGCACTCGTAATAAAAAAAAAAATATAAAAAAAAAATATAAAAAAAAAAAATAAAATAAAAAAAAAAAACGTGGTGAGGATCGCAAATACTACTTCTTGAGGGTATTTTGAGGTAAATGTAGAACATTTAGGACTACAGTAAAAAAAACCTATTAAAGTACAGCCAAACTTCGTCATAGGTAATCCTGAAAGGACGAATAAATTAGTTCGCTACAAAGAAATACTTTACACAGAAATGATGAATATTTTTAAAAAAATATTATTTAAAGTAATCAGTCATTTAAGTTTGAATTACATTTTTTCCACTTTTATTTCTCAACAAAATCTTCGAAGGCATTAAAGCCCGTATTGTTCACACCCTGGATATCTTTGACCAGTGGATATTTCCTTTGCTGCTATCTGAAGCAAACACAGCAGTCCGATACATTGTTACCCATCTACAGAAGGTTCGAAGTGCATCTACTGATAAAGAAATTTGTCCAAATGTTGGTTACAACTCATCGGCGTCGGTTAATTCTTCTAGAATAGTATAATAGTGGAAAACAATGTTCATTACATATTAACATATTTGGCAATAGGACTTAATAAAATCGTTAAATAGGTACATACCGGAAATGGCCTGAGCTCCAAGACTTATCAGAACACTGCTGAGAATATCTCTTTTGGGCAGGTTGCCCCTTATCCCCGGATCAATATCAATATTGACGTAGTCTTCAAATGATGCATTAATAATTGGTACTGGCAAAAAGTTCTCTTCATCTCAATGCGCACTTTGAGTCTGCATTAACTCTTTCAACGATGTCAGTATTGAGATGAAACGAAGGATAACTCTTGCCAACAGGTGTTACTTTGGGCTAAGTAGGCAATTGAGAAGCAGAGCCCTCTCTCGACGAACAAAACTCACGCTCTATAAGTCACTAATCATGCCCGTCCTATTATATGCAGCTCAAACCTGGACGTTGAGCAGTTCTGATGAAAAGACTTTGGGAGCCTTCGAGAGAAAGATCCTTCGTAAATTCTTCGGTCCAATCTGCGTCAATGGCGAGTACCGAATTCGATGGAACCACGAGCTGTATGAGCTGTACGCTGACATCGACATAGTTAAGCGCATTAAAATCGAGCGGCTCCGCTGGCTAGGTCATGTTGAGCGAATGAAAAACGACGCTCCAGCGAAAAAAATATTTAATTCGGTGCCCGGTGGTGGTCAACGCTGAAGAGGACGTCCACATCTTCGCTGGAAGGATCAAGTGTTGGATAACCTGACTACGTTTAGTGTTACCAACTAAGCGTAGTAGAAATGGCTGGCGCAATTCTTATACGAGGCCAAAACCGAACAACGGTTGTAAACGACAGATAAGTAAGTAAGTAAGTAAGTAATATATTTTTGAACCTTTTGCAATTGCTACGACCAATTGAGCTCATTTTTATTTGGTCGACCTTTACATAAATGCTATATTGAAAACCTGTTGCATATATTTACAATATACTATCATGCTATTGCAAATACTCTCACTTCAATATTAAAGAATACTACACTACACATTGCTAATGCAACCCAGCAGTTATTTTGAAGTCAATTAAAAAAGTGAACTAGTTCATTTCTAGCGCAGTTCGCAGTAGCTCTGAAAAAGTACAAAAGGCGTTCAGTGTAGAACAGTTATCTTTGCTTTTTTTTTCAAAAGTATTGCTGACAAAAATAAACGCGTTCTGGCTACTTTTTAAAATTTGCTGCGCACAAGAAAAAATAATAAAAAAAAAAAATGTTTATAGACAAAATGTTTTCTGGATTGTGGATGGAAAAGATGGTACAAATGAGATCTTTAGGACCTTTCCATTGCACTAAATTCTTACTCTTTTGATATGTTCACTTTAAAACTAGTTAAAAAAGAACCACTTTCAGGCTACTGCGAAAGCAACCAGTTTAAAAATGTTCCTAATGCAACTAGTTCGAATATAGGGAAAAAGGAGTGTTTCTGGGGACAATTGTCTTTTCCTATGACATCAACCCGCAAAAAGCGTCAGTTCGTTCAATGTTAAAGGGTATTGTAGTGGAACTAGTACTTGTCCTTTTTGGAACTAGTTCAGAACTATTTCAAATTTGGTCCACTTTTATGCTGGGAAGTTATCAATAAAAAATATTTGACAGATAAAAATGAAAGTGAAAACTATAAAACTCAATTGGCACAGATAAATTTAAGGGTTTAAACGCAGTCAGGAGGCCATTCCGCAATGTACAAAATCTATGTACATACACAGACAATTTCACAGAAAATTAATGCGATTTTTTGCCGAATTTTTCCGAAGTTACACAAAAGACGTCTCGGAGTGCCTTTCTCAAAAATGTTTATAAGGTGCTTCGACACATCTTTGCGAGTAACTTCGAGCAATGAACAAAGAGCTATCCGACCTACTCCCTAATCCAGGGTGTTATGCGTTTCCGTGCCCATTGGATAGTTTGCAGGCAGGGAGTATAAAACTGCCTGTATTCTTACGGAGCCTCTCTGATACCTGGCCGCCTCAGGGAGTAACTGTGGCCTTACCGCGGCATTGGGGTTAGGGCGCGGTGGACATCTTTTCCCCACTATTTTTACTGACCACTGTAATGGCAGACCCTGAACCGAGTCTCGGGCTGGATCGGGGCTCCACGCGAAGGCTGCATTGCTTTTGAATGCGGTTCCGATTCCGCTCGAGGATGGGTATCAGGGCCTGTCATTTTAACTCTCTTCGCCTAACGAGGAGGGAGTGGTCGCACGAACCAGAATGAATGCCTTAAATATAAACAAAACTATACAAGACGGGCAGTCTCAAAATGCCAACGAGATGCAGCCTCCAGCTGCATCAGACACGCGGTCTTTAAACGCTCAATTGGGCAAACGCCCTACAGACATGCGGTCTTTAAACGCTCCAACACAAAAACCTGCGACGGAAACTGCTGCTCTGGCCACCAAGCCGGGCTCCAGTGGAAGTAGCAAGTCTGCCTCGGCTAAAAGTGCGCCACCCACGAAGAGGACAGATAAAGCTGCACGGAAAGCAGCGCTAAGAGTACGGGACCGCGTTTTGCGCATACCGGAAAACCAGCGTACCGTGGAGCAGAAATCTTCCTTGAAGTGGGCGGTAGGCATCATAGGAGAAGTCAAGGCTCCCCCAAAACCAACGCCTGCAAAGCGACAGAGATCTCTCGAGGAGGTCTCTCAGCCGATGGCTAAAAAAGTTTGTGGTAACACAACCACTCCAAAGCTTTTCAGCGATGTCTTAGCTGGGCATATAACCATTGCGGTCATCGACAAAAGCGATCCGGACGGCAGTATTTCGCCTGAAAGATGGAGGAAGGTAGTAGTCAAAATGCCTACTATCTTCATTCCAATTATGCAGGAATTTCCGGGCAAAGGCCCTTCTTGTCGCGACAGTGGATGGCATCAGGGCCACGTGAAGCTGATCGCTTGCGCCGACCAGAGGTCAGTCGACCTCTACAAGATCGCGATCTCCAGGATAGGGGAGGTATGGCCGGGCGCTAAACTCGAGGTCGTTGGAAGGGATCAGATCCCTAACCGGCCAAGAGCGCGTTCCCGGATCCCTGCCGAACCTTCTGACCCTCAAACAATCCTGGAGCTAATTCGGTTGGGAAACCATGATCTGCCTACAGGTAACTGGAAGGTGACAAAGGTGGAAGAGCCAAAAGGGGACTTCAGATCGGCAACATTTGTCATCAATCAGGAGTCCCTGGCTATCTTGTCATCCAAAAGTTACGTGGTAGACTATGGTTTCACCTCCATAGAAATGAGGGTCTTTAAAAAAGATGAGGCGTTATTGGAGGAAGAGCAGGCTTCCAGTTCAATTAAGAACGCCTCATCTCCTCAATCCTGCACTCCTTCACCAGATGAGGCTAGCTCTGATACAGAGCTAGCACGATCTCTCCGGTTATCCTCATAAGAGGATGACCTCCTCAGATCGGACGATGAGTCCGACATTACAGTCGTGGAGGTTAGTCCCACTACTAGCAGCGCTAATGCTGAGAGTAGTACAGATTAACCTCCACCACTCAAAGGCTGCGTCCGCCAGTCTAACTCTCCGTCTTACCAAGGGCGGAGAAGATATTGTCCTGATCCAGGAGCCGTGGGTAGTCTGCGGCCTGGTATGCGGACTCAGGACCCCTTCATACACGCTGATTTACAACAAAGCGCAAGGTAAACCGAGGGCGTGTATTCTAATTAAAAACAATCTGAGTGTTTTTACTCTCTCTAATTTCAGCAACAAGGACACTGTGGCCATAAGTGTCGAGACGGGCCATAACAGCTTGTGGCTTGTATCGGCATACTTGGCCCACGACCACGAAGTCCTCCCAGAAGACATCATTAAAGAAATGGTCTCCAAAGCGGCAGCAGAAAACAAGGACCTGATCATCGGGTGCGATGCTAACGCCCACCATGAGATCTGGGGAAGCTCAGGTACAAACAAACGGGGTGAGTCTCTTTTTGATTACATCCTCACTACTAACCTTATTATAAGTAACGTGGGTTGTGAACCTACATTTATTATTAGCAATAGGCAGGAAGTTTTAGATATTACTCTTGCCTCCGACAATATATCTAATAGAATAAAGAATTGGAGAGTTTCAAAAGAACACTCCTTCTCTGACCATAGATATATTCTTTTTGACATAGATGACTTTGCCCCGAGATCACGTAGTTATCGTAATCTCAAGCGAGTCAACTGGGATCTCTATACAGAAACACTTATGACAGAACTTCCTAAAGGACCATCTTGTCTCCCCACTTGTAAAAACTCCTTAGACGACTTAGTAGACAAACTCACTGCGTCTATGAATAAAGCTCTTGACACTGCGTGCCCGCTCAAAACACCAAAAGGAAAGAAAAAGCCACCTTGGTGGGGCACTAAACTAGAAGAGCTCCGAATGAAGAGCAGAAAACTCTTCAATAAGGCAAAAGCCACTAGATCCACAGATGCGTGGACAATCTACAAAATGGCTCTAAACGAGTATAAAAAAGAATTACGCAAAGCTCAACGACAATCCTGGAGAAATTTCTGTGAAGAAATATCACAAACCTCCGAGGCGTCGAGACTTAGGAAAATTCTAGCATCTAGTCCACCTAACCCGAGCTTCATGAAAAAAGAAGACGGAACCTGGACCACCAACAGTGAAGAATCTCTTAATATCTTGGTAGAAACTCACTTCCCGGGCTGTTCAAAGATAGGAAATGCTCCAACACAAGAGGTGCATTTTCCATCCATTGACAACTCTCTACAAATAATTACACAATCGAAGCTAAAATGGGCCATAGGAAGCTTCAAACCGTTTAAGTCTCCAGGACTGGACGGCATAGCCCCAATTGAAATTCAAAAAACTTACGACATCATAAGCCAGTGGCTTATGATAATCTATCAAAGCTGTCTTAACCTAAATCACATCCCAAAACAATGGCGACACGTGAAGGTAGTCTTTATACCTAAGGCAGGAAGAAGCTCGCACGTAAAACCAAAAGACCTTCGACCAATCAGTCTCTCATCTTTTCTTCTTAAAACTCTCGAGAGACTAATAGACATCTACTTGAGACAAAAAATAGAAGTAAATCCTATCTCACCAGCACAACACGCCTATACCAAAGGCAAATCTGTGGAAACGGCTCTCCACTCCATAGTATCTATCATTGAAAAGTCCCTTCATCAGAAGGAATATACAATGATAGCCTTCATTGACATAGAGGGTGCCTTTAACAACATCAAGGCGGGGGCTATCACTAATGCGCTGACGGAGCTTGGGGTGGATTCTGCGCTGATAACACTTATAAATCAAATGCTAGTAGGCAGGATTATAAGCGCGAGTCTCGGAGCAGCATCCACGCTAAGATCTGTACCAAGGGGAACACCTCAGGGAGGAGTTCTCTCGCCTCTACTCTGGAACCTAGCGGTGAATGAACTACTGGGTAAACTAGAACAAGAGGGGTGCAGGGTGATAGCCTACGCCGACGATGTTGCTATCGTCACCTCAGGTAAATATGTGTCCACCCTCCGAGATATTATGCAAAACTGTCTTAACACTCTCGTAAACTGGGTTACCGGCTGTGGACTTAGCGTTAACCCCGATAAAACCGAGTTAGTGATCTTTACCAGACAACACAACTTGCCCACTATTAGTCCTCCAAAACTGGGAAATACAAGACTAAACTCAGAACAAGCAAAATACCTGGGTCTCATTTTAGATAGGAAACTAAATTGGAAACTCAACCTGCTCGAGAGAGCCAAAAAAGCCAATATAGCCCTATACACATGTAAAAAAGCAGTGGGTAGCAAATGGGGATTACAACCTAGGGTAACTCACTGGCTTTATACAGCTGTTATAAGGCCAATATTGTTATACGGTGCTATAGTCTGGTGGCCAGCACTAAGCAAACAAACACACCTCAATATACTTCGCAAAGTTCAACGGTCAGCAGAGCTGTGCATCAGTGGAGCGCTGAGAACCACTCCTACTGACGCACTCGATACTTTGCTCCATCTAACTCCACTAGATATCCTAACAAAACGGATAGCTGCAAACTCAGCAATCCGCTTAGAAGCCACTTCCCAATGGAAAGAGGGCACAATAGGACACTCTGACACCAGGAAACTCACTCCTCAAATACCCAAGAATATAGACTACATCACTCAAAAACTTTTATTCCACAAAAAGTTCGATGTATCAATCCCCTCCAGATACGAATGGGATATTGGAAGCCCTCCACCAAACAATGCCACTAGAATCTACACCGATGGATCAAAACTAGATGGCAAAGTAGGGGGAGGAGTCTACTCTGAATCCCTAAACATTAACCATGCCTTTAGGCTCCCCGACCACTGCAGTGTCTTCCAAGCGGAAGTCACTGCCATACATGAAGCCGTCACTTGGCTACAGATGAACGAAATATTAGCAAAAGATATTTGTATTCTATCTGATAGTCAAGCCGCTTTGAAAGCCCTGGAATCTGTTGAAATAACATCAAAAACAGTCCTAGGCTGCCGCAGATCTCTAAATGAGATGGCAGAGCAGCTCAATATATTCCTATGCTGGATCCCCGGACATAGAGACTTCCAGGGTAACTGCAAAGCAGACGAACTCGCTAGAAACGGTACCATCAAACCCTTATCGACAGATAAGGAACAAATTGGAATACCTCTCGCAACATGTAAACTACTGATAAATGAACTATCCCTTGAAAACACCAACATCAGGTGGTCAACGGGTAGTACATGCAGCATATCGCGTCAAGTTTGGCCAACACTGAACTTAAGACGCTCAAAAGAACTAATATCCCTTAGAAGGGACCAAATAAGTATTACAATAGGCGTCCTAACAGGACACTGCCTGATTGGAAACCACGCCCAAAGACTGAATACTCCCCATAACGACTTCTGCAGAAGCTGCAGAGATGAAGAGGAAGTTGAATCCACAACACACCTTCTCTGCACATGCCCAGCGCTGGCCAGAAAGCGCCATCTCTTCCTAGGTAACTGGTTCTACAGTGACCTAGACGAACTCTCAAAAACTTCGGTCTACCGAATACAAAGCTTCATAAATAGCTCCAACTGGTTCAAATAGGATGGAAATAATTAACCCCTGGTATCACAACGGGCCAAACTGGCCTAAGTGTGTCTCATAGGAGACAGCCACGTCAACCTAACCTAACCTAACTTCGAGAATATTTGCCCCATTTCTCGAAATTTTCTAAAATTTATATTTTTGAAGTCGGTGAGCAAGATTTATAGTAAACTTTTGAACCGATCAGTCTCAAATTTTTACACAATTTTTTTATGTATATGTTTTTATTATTTTTATTTTTTGAAGGTTCCTCACATCCATAAAAGTTCTAAATTTTAAAAAAAGTGTCAAGCCTAAATTTATGTTGAAAATCCACTTTTTCCTTTTGAGAAACCGCCATTTTGTCAAAAATTTATTTTTATAATTTTGCAAGCTAACAAAACAAAACCGCCATTTTGTTAGCTTGCTTATTGCTTCCTAATCGAATACTTGTTAATACCTTATGTTTACGATTTTTCATTTCAGATGGTTCAGTCCAGAGATATTGCGCTAACTGCAAGACACCTATCTTTGAAGAGCTCGCAGAGTTCGGAGGCAACAGCTTCAAAAATATTATTTTTAGAAATTAATAATATAATAATATAATAATAATAATATTAAATATAATATTATTAAATAGAATATAATAATAAAGTTAAAAGTAACCACAATAAGTACGCAATTTTTTATACCTCCACGCTTACTGCCTAGGGGTAGAATAACCCAACGGACCGGCATGTCAGCAGCTTCCTACAGGAGCAAAACGTCAGCACTTATTTTTGTTGTTCTGCAAGCGAACAGTACTTTGAGAGCGTCAGTAACGGACACAACAAAAAAACGAACAATGGAAAAAACGAACAAAAGAAAAAACGAACAAAGGAAAAAACCGCGTGGTATGCAAATAATCAGTTGTTTGATGCAAGTACGCCTGTAAGCAAGTGTTTTTTTGCAAGTAAAATTTCTCAAGTAAGTGAAATTATCTTTAATTAGTAATTTATTTACTTAATCCATCAAAAACTATTAAAAATTTAATTATTTTGAAAATGGAAACATTGATGTAGTAATTATTTCCGAAAAAATGCAGATTTTTCATTGATTTATCCAAAACAAAAAGGAACTGCTGCCCCAGCGCTTTCTGAGGAAGGCCTTTTGAAGCAGTATCGATGGTTGCGGATCTAATCCTTATTTTCGATAAAATGAATAATATCCCTCCTACTCTCTCTCTCCCTCCCTCTCTGCAGCTCTCTTTTTGAGGTAGACAAAATTAAAAAGAATGCAACGAACTGCTGACCCAAAGCTTTCCAAGAGAGGCCTTTTGAAGCAATCCAAAGTCAGCTAAATTGGAGTGCTGTTTTTCCAATGACATGCAATGTTAAAATTACAATGGTGTGTCATACGTAGGGTCAGCGCTTTAAGCTGACTTGGAAGCACTCCAAAACGCCTTTCGGAGTGCTTTTTTTCCCGTTGGGAAGTTCCACAATTCAGAGTTTTTATAACAGTCAAAAAAAATGTATTCAAAAACCAAATCCTACACCTTTTGCTGATACTTTCTATATAAAAAAAAATAATTTAATTACTTGAAAAAAATAACTGGTGAAGATTTTTCAGAACTCATACTCATTTGGCTTCTCATACAAAATTGTTCGGTATAATGAAAAACGGTTGCTAATCGTAATTTTACCCAATGTCCTTTTGCTAGTCAGTGCCATAGAGATAACTTTTGTTAGAATTACCAAAATTACTTGCAATCTTCCACCATATTAATTTCTGTCATTGTGCTTTAGTAACACAGTCTGCAAAGTCGACCATAATTATTTATGCTCCCACATATTCCCAACTTCACTCTCACTGCGCAAACGCTATTCCTGCACCACGAACCACAACAACAACACATTGAAAATTCGCACATTGAACAAAAAAAGACGCCAACCAAGCCCAGTCAGAGTAACTCAAACCAACCGCAGAGGGGCCACCTCATCGTCAATCAAAACCACGCCATGGTCAATGCCAATGGCAAGAATGGCTTAGTGCTGAGTACAGAGAGCACTGAAGTGGGGCTGCTAGCAAAGCCTCCTCCTGCTGCTGCTGCTCTGCTCACACACCAGTTCCCGACTCCAGGTCTCACTGTCGCTGACTGGGTCTCAGTGTGGCTCACTGTGGCATGTTGCAACTTTCCGTGTTCTTGATCATGAATTTCTATGCTACTGGGCAAAACCTTGAAATTTTTATACATACACTAGCTCATTCGTACATAGTTTGGAGTCGAATGGAGCGCAGCGTTGCGGATGCAGAGAACCGTGCTACCGAGCGAACTATGTTGGAAAAGTAAAAGGGAAATGATTTTTCTTCCTTCTCAGTTTGGAGTTTTAATGGTTGTCATGGTGTTTGGAGCTCTGCTGCTTAAGTGTGTTTATATGTGTGTGCGTGTGGAATTAATACAACTTCACTTGTAGGGTTTTTTTTTTGTTTTTCTTTTTTTCTAGGCTCGTTGTTTCCTGTTTCTACTTTTAGCTTCGTTTTTATGGCTTCTGTGCAGATGCCCAAGTAATGGGTTGAGCAAAAGTGGGGTTTGGACAACATCATCATCATCATCATCATCATCATCGGAGTGGAGTTTGCCTTTGTTTTTGTTGCTGCTAATGGCTACTGCGTTGTTCATATTACATATTCTTCCTATCTAGTGGAATTTTCCGCAAGACTTTTTGCGACATGGTTTTTTTCATTTGAGTTTTATGGGTTTTCCTGTGTTTCATGGCGCAATTTGCGTTTTTACAGAAAAGTGGTTTCATACGATGTTAGGTGCAAGTGCGCATCATTAGAATCGCAGCAAGGGTGGGGAGCATGTTGAGCTTAGGTCGCATAGAGGAAGATTGTAGAGGAAGGTTCTCTCTTCCTCAGCTGGCATGAAAGTGAATTTGAAGGAATGCAGCGGGAAACCGCAGATAGGACTTCGTTGGGATTTTTTTATTTTTCAAGATATGCCAACCAAAACATTTTGGAAAAGAACTGAAAAAGAGCAAGAAGCAACGAATCAAAAAATTTCACATATATTCGAGAAATTCACTTAAGGGCACCCTTTACCTTGGCGACCCAAAATTTAATGTCTAGCTAAAAATTAATTTGTACAAAAAATATAAAAGGTATCGACAAGCGGTTTTTTGTATTGAATAGATAAAATATCAAACTTAAATAAAAAATTATTGTTGTCGTTGTTATGCTGTTGTTGTTGTAATAAAAAAATGTTTGTGCATCATCTGAAAATAAAAAGAAAAACGGAATTATGTTAAGAACTAGTGCCGTTATCGTCGGTACTAGAATTAAGAGGGTCATTAAAAAAAGAAAATATCGGAACTGTACTATCCAAATATTAAAATTTAAAAAAGAAATGTATTTTTTGAAACTGAAGATAGGTCCAGCTCCGTTGTTTTTGGAGCGAAAAAATTAAAGCAACCAATAGGGAAGACGTAATTTCGAGATATAAGCATTTAAAGTTATGGTAAGTGTTTTCGAAATAATACAATTTAATTACGATTTGTATTTGGGTAAAAAAAAAAATTAAGGTACATCAGCAAATATGTATGTGCATATGGTGTGATTTTCTTGCGCACTTTCCTACATAAAAAAGTTAAAAAAAAAAAATAAATAAAAAAAAACTATTGGTAGATTTGCAATAAATGCTCATATGTTCCCAATACTATGTTAGTTCACATAAGCAAAAAAAATTTCAAAGGTAAAAGGTGGCTTAAAACATTGCGTGCCAACGCTGTAATCGGAAAAACGGTACCGATAATATAAATAAGAATAATAATATAAGAATAAAATTAATATGAAACACATGTAGCGGGTATTATGTTATTCTTGATATACTGGCCAAACATTGAGAGATGTTGGGAGATGTGTGTCTCTCAAAAATTAGATGTGTGTCTTAAAAAAATTGGAGTACTTTTCAAATAGCACACAAAGACTTGACGTTTACAAGAAGAGATGCATTGAAAACTATCCCGATAAGACTACTCCAAGTTTTTCCCTTATAATCATAACAATAACTCTTTTCATAACTTAATTATAACTCTTTCCCATTATTGAGGCTCTATTTCGGCGATGGCGATTTCAATGTACGCTTTGAAAGTTGGAATTGTTTACTGATGGTTAACGTAAATCTATTCTTACCATAACCGCAAAGAAAGAAGTATAATGACGTTAAATCGCAAGCTCCTTGGTGTATCTATTACGCGAAGTAAGCGACCAGGCAGCTTCATGCGCATCGAATTCGATTGTTTCACTATTTGTGTGCCAAGTAGCACCATCCTGTCAAAAGTGTAAGTCGTCTATGTCCGAATACTCCTTCTCCGAACACAAGAAAATTGTTTATCATATCCTTCAGCGCCCTCCATTGACTGTAACGGCTCTTCCGTCATCATTTTCGAAAAAGAATCACCCTCAGATGCCTACTTCTTAAATTCCACATCAAACACTCATTAGTTGTGAGTGCATTAACATCTTCAGAATCATTTTCGGGTTTTGTTTTCAGAGTTTTCAGGTTTTTCGGATCCCAAAATGTGTCAAATTTGCTTATTAACGTACCGGCCAATGCGAAAATGAGCTTCATCGGAAAACACGATGAGTTTTTGTAAAAATCAACGTCAACATTCATGTTTTCCAAGACCCAATCAGAGCACGTATGGCACTGCTGGTGGTCCCCCGACTGCAGTTCTTGAGTCAATTGGACCTTGTACCTAAATCTTACATCAATATTCGCTATAGTTTGGATGTAAAGAGGACGTTCTTATTCACGGTGACGGATTGAGCTGCTTCTTTGCCACATTCGGTTGAAAGTCCGAGCTAGTCATTTTGGTGTCTTCACATTTTGCACTGAATTACTCTTTTGGAATGTTTTGATTACGTTGCGCACTCACGTCTAAGAAGGCTCACGATTACGAGATAAAGTTGTACGCGAATTAACCTTAGAAAATTCAACTGTGTTTTCTTTCATTGCAAATTCAGCATTTTATGGTTAATTCCCCACGTATATAAATAAAAAATGTTAATATTTGACAGCTGTTAGGCTACCAGTTGTTAATAATATGCCTTTGCAACTCTACACCTCTTGTTGACAAATCCTAGATAATTTTCATACTATTCCTTATTTGGTTTGTGTCTCCACTTTCTTTTGAGTGTATGGAAAAAATCAATTAAAAAGTATTTGTTTTTTAAATAATGAATTTTTGAAAATTCAGTGTGCTTCAAATGCATAATTTTCACATTCAAAAATTGTTGAAAAGTTGGGGGAGAGCATATAATTTTAGAGGAAATTTATAATTTTTTTTTAATTTTTAAAAAACATCTAATTTCAAAGTATGCGCCGGCTAACTTCAAAAGAGATCAAATCAGAATTATAAAATTTTTAGAAGAAATAAATAGATTAGATGAAATCATAAGTAGATAAGAACTTAGTTACTAATATAAAAGCGTTCTGTCAAAATAAACTTCTGGGTAACTTTGTCCATATATTGGCAGTATAAGTAGGACCTTTGTAGCTTGAGTGGATCACAGTCAAAAGTCATGCAAGACTACTGATGAGTTGGTGTAGCGGCCAACGCAACAGTCTGTCTAGTCTGCTGTGTGATTTGCTCTATACAGAGTCATTGTTGTTGTTGTTGGTTGTTGCCTTCATTGTCTTCATGTTGTCTCTTTGTCAACATACTTGACCTAAAGCCCAAAATTGTTTTTAATATTTAATTTTTAGATGAAGTAAAAAATAAGTTTGTTTCAAAACGATTTTTTAAAAACTCATGTTAGAAATAAAAACATGAGTACAAAATTTTTCCAATTGATGGATATGATAACTCCAAGTTGGTTAACATTTAAAAGACAAAACTCGTCGATGTGTAAATTTTGAGATGAGTCTTCTTATAAGAAGGTCATTACACACAGTGCCTCAAGAGTATTCGGATGTCTTTCTCATGAAATTTTCTTCCCTTTTTCTGTTATATCTCCTTTTAGTTGCTCCTTTGATGTTATAGGATGTTTATAGAATAGATCGCTCTAAATCCACACATAAATGTTCGATCGGGTTGAGATCCGGCTACTGAAACGATTGTTCCTAAAATATTCTGCGTATTGTATAGGATCCAAAGTCGAGTATTCTGCGCTGTATGGCTTGGGTCGTTTTTATATTGTTGAAATATGCAACGACCCGAAAGCTTAAGGTTTTCAACAGCTGCTTCCAAATTGTCCTTAAAAATCTGTATATACTGCTGATGGTTCATTCGGGCAGTTATGAACTGGATGTTGCCAACTCCAATTGCACTTATACATCCCCATAACATGACGTTACCAACTTCATGTTTAACAAAAGGGCATGTATTGAGTATTACTTTCGACCAAAATTCATTGTCGTGATTTTTATATTTTTTTGCAAATTCTAAGCGTTTTTTTTCGATTTTTTCACTGATTAGTGATTTAGCGTCTCTTCCGAACAGTTTCATCACTCACACGATGCCGTGATATTCGAAAAGGTTGCTGTTAACCTCTACGGCAGAATTTCGAGGCTGTTTATTGGTTTTCCGTATTTTAATGAACTCATCGCGAGTACTCAGTTTTTTTGGTCTGCCTGATCGTGCTCAACACGAAGCGTGTTTCTATCTTAAATACTATGAATAGTCGAAATGCTTCTTTTTGCAGAAATTGAAATCTCTTTAAACGGTTTTCCTTTTTTGCGCATTCCAAAAATTATTTTTTTTTTCCAATAGTAGTTTCAGTGGATTTTCTACCCATTTTTCTATAAGTAATAAAAACGCACAGCAAGCTGCCATATTAAGTGGAATTAATAACGGTAAATTAAAAAAATCGTTGTCGACGTACTTTTTCGTATCTATTGGTTTTCTGATAAAAATCGTTGTGAAAAGTGAAATTTTCTGAAAAATCGCAGGAAACTGGAATTTTCAGAGTATTATTGTTATATCTCAACAAAACAATTCTACACATTTGATTTGTAGCCTCGCGTACATTGGCGGCAATGCTCTGGCAAATATAAAATTTTTTGAACTTCTTGACTACTGACTCATGTTAGCTGAAATTTGTCTCTATTCTTTTCAACCTTCAAGATTTTCACGCACTAAGCCAACGCATTTTTCATTGCCATACCACAAGCAGTACCACGTCAAGGGACTTTGCTGGCATTGCCAGAAGCAAATAAAATAAATTTTGTGCAGACAATCAGGGGAAGTGGCTGCATAAACAATTTTGGGTGTTCTTATTTACCGCTACATAAAAGGACGAATTCTCTAAGAGCGGGTACACTTTATATACAAATACGATATGATGAGGAGAAGCAGAGGTTGAAGTGTGCTGTAACTGAACTACTCGACTAGCTATGTTTGGAAGTGAAACTGAAAGTGCTGCCAAGTTTTGTTTAACCACTTGCCAGCTACATACATACATATAAACAGTTATGTAGTAAAACTTTTCATTGTGGCGGCAGTGTGATGATAACAGCGATTTTGCTCCAATTGCTCGATGACTAAGAATTCAAATATATTTGCCTAAAATTATGCAGCATAATTAAATTTTTTCTTTCATTGTTAAATTTTTTTTTTAACTGTCCAGCGTTCCAGCGGTTGGCTACTCTAATTATTTCTCATGTTATTGTGGTAGCGTGGCTTCCGTTAAATGCTGGGAACTCAATCTTTCTTTTTAACCGACTTCAAAAAGGAGGAGGTTCTCAAGTTCGTTGGTTTGTCCGCGCTTTTTTTTTTTTTTTTTTTTTTTTTTTTTTTTTTAAATGTATGTACATCGATAACTCCTAAAGCACTTGCCCGATTTCCGTAATTTTTTGTCAACAGATAGATATCATGAACACGGAGGTCCTTTTTTAAAAAAGTGGGCGATATTCGACAAAGGGGCGTGTCAATATAAGAAAAACACTGTATTTCAGTTAATATTGACACTAAAGTACTGAAATTTACGGTAAAAATACTGGGGTAGACAGAATTATTACAAATGACGATCAATAAAGTGGGCGTTATTTGACAAAGGGGTGTGGTCATATTAAAAAACACTGTATCTCAAATAGTATTGACACTAGGGTGCTGAAATTAAGTGCATGGGTAGGCATAGTTATTACAAATTACAGTCAATAAAGTGGGCGTTATTTGACAAAGGGGTGTGGCAATATTGAAAAAACACTGCATCTCGAATAGTATTGACACTAGGGTACTGAAATTTAGTACAGGGGTAGACACAATTTTTAAAAATTACTGTAAAGAAAGTGGGCGTTATTCGACAAATGGGTGCGGCAATATAAGAAACATACCATATATCGAATAATATTGACACTAGGGTGCTGAAATTTAGTACATGGGTAGGTACAGTTACTACAAATTACGGCCAAAAAAGTGGGCGTAATTCAACAAAGGGGCGTGTCAAAATTATAAAAATACTATATCTTAGTTAATATTGACACTAACGTACTAATATTTGGTATTCAGGTAGGTGGGTAGGTAGAATCATTAAAAAAGTGAGCGGGATTGTACACAGGGTGTGGCACTTTAAGAAAAGTACTATAATACGGTTAATATTGATACTTGGAAACTGAAATTTGGCATAGGGCTAGGTAGAATCATTATAAAGTACGTTAAATACAGTGGACGGTTTTAGATAAAGGGCGTGGCACTAAAAATTTCAAAGAAGCAGAAATGAAAAATACCCAACAAACTTTCAGGAATTAACAAAACAAATTTTTTAAGAACAAAGTTTCATGTTCGAAATTTTCCCCAAGAATAACTATTACATAAAAAATTTCATATTCTCTAAAAAGGAAGAAATAAAAACTTTTTAACAAAAAAAAAAACCGACCTCAAAATCACTACAAAGTAAAAAATAATTTAAAATAACTTTTCCCATTAATTTCTTGGTCATATTTTAAAAGCTATTTATATGTATTATAATATTGGAAATCTTATCATTTCAATTTTTTTCTATTTTGTTTTATTATCATCAATATATTAATTGCTTTATGAACATAAAAGATTTGAAGTCGGCGCTCATCTTTGACACACAATCATGATCTTTTACCATCCGTGCACTATTTGGTACCTTGGTGACACTGTAGTAATTTTAAAAGCTTTGTACACATTAAATTTCTCACTAAACTGGTTTGGGTGAGCTTGTAAAGCTCATATTGAATATGACATAGTGTATAACAGCTGCACAAATAATGCATGGAACACATTGGCTACATTCAGCGTACTCAAAAATTGCCAATTGAAAGAAAAAAAAATCGCTAAGAAGCTTTTATATTCATAAAGTTAATAATATTTTTATGATAAAACAAATTAGAAAAATTAAAATAAAATGATTTCAACATAGTAAGATAAGCGCCGACTTTGAAGCTTTTATGTACATAAAGCAATTAATGTATTGATGATAATAAAACAAAATAGAAAAAATTGAAATGATAAGATTTCCAATATTATAATACATATAAATAGCTTTTAAAATATGACCAAGAAATTAATGGGAAAAGTTATTTTAAATTATTTTTTACTTTGTAGTGATTTTGAGGTCGGTTTTTTTTTTTGTTAAAAAGTTTTTTTTTGCCATTGTTCTCGCTACATGTTCATCAGATGCACTGAACTATGCAACTTTGCAGAAGATTAACTAAATTATTTTAATTTTTTTTGTCTGCAAAAATTAAAAATTAAAAAAAAGTTAACAATTGAAAAATTATTTGCCATTGTGTGCTATGTGATCCTCCGTTGGCGATTGAATGGCTTCTGGCCAAATGGCGGGCAGCATTGTGTAGGGCGAGCAAAAAATGCAACTGTTTGCATGCGCTTTGTTGTCAACCGTTACATCCGCTGCACAGTGTTGCTCATTTGCAACGACTGGCCAAATTTAACCCTTTTCACAGAAATCTTTTGTTGACTTGAGTTTTTACAGTTTTTCGTGTTTTTTTTTTCCCTGTATAGCAGTAATTTTAATAATTAGACCATGACAATCGGCCAATCATGAACAGAACAGGGAATTATAATTATTTTTAGGATCTCTTTATTTTTTTTTTTTTGTTTTTGCAGAATTTTCTATAAACAAGTGCATGTAGATTATTTGAACTGTGGAAACATCTATAAATGACAATATTTTTACCGTTTTCATATTTCGGGCCAATTTTTTCAAGTGAAAATGTCGCCTCGGTAATTTTCTGAAAAACTCAACCATAAGTTAATTTTGAAATTCGTTTTGTTTTTTGAAAAGAAAAAGTTTTTGTTTTATTTAAAAAATATGTTTTTATTTAAAAAAAAATAATAAACATTTTATTATTTTGTCAAAATTTAGGCTTTTTTGGTCGTGATATTTTTTAATGCAAATAAATAATCGTTATTTAATTTTTTTTTCTCCGACGTTTCGCTGGGTATTTTTCAGCATATTCAGGGATACAATTTTTTTATTGAATCTTGAAACAAAAATTTTATTCTTATTTCGAAAAAAAAAATAATTTTGGACAATAAAGTTTTAAGGACGAAGCACACAAACAAAAAACGATGTTTTTAACTAATAATCGATATTTTTGATATTTTAACAATTAAAAATTGGTTTCATAATTGTTGTATTTATATTTTAAAAAAAAATTCCATTTTCCTAGCTTAAAAGGTGGTAATATGTACCCTAAAAAATTAAGCGATTAAAATACATAGTTTGTCAAATATTTTTTAATATTTTTTTATTAGCATTTAACCCTTTCGGCATATTTGTTGCCATACGGCAACAGTTTGATTTGTGGCTCTGTTTCTAGTTTGGGACACCCCGCTTTTTAACAATACATTTTTAATAATAGATTGTAATGTGATGAAAAATAAGAGAAAATCAAAAATACCAAAATTAATTTTTATAACATGTTTTTTAAGGATATTCCGAGTGAACTCATGACCGTGACCACGCGGCAACGCGACTTCAAAAAAGAGCAAATTAAAAAATTATATTTTTAAATATTTCCGAGAATTTTCTAAAGCTAAAGGTAATTAAATATAATACTAGGAATGTGAGAGATCCTATTTACATTTTTAGTTAGAAAAAATATGTGATATTTATAGCGCTAGAAGTTTTTAAAATTTTTTTGAATATTTTAAAAATGTTTGTAGTATCTATTAGGAAAGCAATACGGCTTTCAAACTTCATACTTAGCTTATTTTAGTCAAAAACTGACCCTGAACGAAGTTTGGAAACTTTGGAATTGCCAGGGCTAATTTGGCGCTGAAAGGGTTAAATAAAAACTAAATACATTAAATTGTGATGGGAATAAAAAAATTTCAAGAATCTTTGAATCAGTAATTCAGAAAGTAAATCAACACTTGAACTGAATTTATTAAACATATGCATTCTGTTGACGTAACGAATTTGAGTGTCAAATTGTCCTTATCTTAAAACACAAAAAAACAATACAAAAAATAAAAATTTTTTATTCAAATTTTAGTTAATTTTATTTATGAAAAAATTTTATCACTGAAATCATAAGTGAAATTCTGAAAAAAACTAATCAGTAGGATGATAAGAATTATTTTAATTTCATTTCTTCCTATAATTTTTACTATAAAAGCCATTTATTGTGGTTCCAAATTTATCAGTTTTATAGTCATCGCTTTAGAAGACAGTTCGTAAAAAACACATTCTTAACAAAAATGAATTTCCGCAAGTTTTTCGCTTTCATCGCCGTGCTCGTCCTTTGCCTGTTTGTTACACAGAGTGAGGCTGGTTTTGGCAAGAAACTTCGTCATGGCTTCGTAAGTGACACAGTATGTCACCAAATTATGAATATTAGTTAAATTTTAATAATTGCAGAAAAAATTGGGGCATACCATCCATGAAGCTGCCAATGTTGTTGGAGATGTTGGCAAGGTTGCTACTGGAGCTGCTGCAGTGAGGGCTATCACTGGTTAAAACATCCAATCACTGTGTGTTTCTAATTTATTGGTGTAAATTTAACAACTAAGTTAGAAAAACTAAGTTTTAGAAATAATATTAAATTAAATTATCTTTAAATTAAAAGTTTCAGAAAATACTAATAAACGCGATGTTTTTAATTTTGAATTGTTATGAAAACGTGATGGCATAGTTCTGGCGTAGTGGTTGGCATAGATGAAATAGTTCTGAGAAAGTTCTGCTAAAGACTAAATATTATGAATATATTCCATATTCCTGATGGAATTTCACCATATTTAGAAAAAGTGCATTTAATGTGAACGGATCTTTAAATTTTAGAATTGGAAAAAATTTATTCCCCTATGATAGCCAAATGTCAATTAAGTATTAAAATATAAAAATATAATAAAACAAAGATCTCTAATAAT
The DNA here is from genome assembly GCA_943735915.1 of Pherbina coryleti. Lineage (NCBI taxonomy): Eukaryota > Metazoa > Arthropoda > Insecta > Diptera > Sciomyzidae > Pherbina > Pherbina coryleti. Next base: position 16,236,139 of record OX030949.1, read on the forward strand.
ATCGACTTTGGTGCAAATACCATTATTACCATAACTATAACCATGCAGTATAGTGTTTACTTGACCAGATCGAAAATAATTGTCTGAAATCAGAGTTCGAAAAAACTACAATAATTATTTTTTTTTAAAATATTTTTCTTATAATATGAAAATATTAAAAGTTTTTAATGACATATGGAAGAAGATTAAATTTGATGTAGTTTTGATTTTTAAAAAATTGCAATACATACATATGTTCATTAATAAGAAAGCAATAAGTTCTATTTTTCTAAAATAAGTTAGCAACGTTAGCACTGGCTAAGTTTTCTGCTTAGTATGACAGGATGTGTCAGATATCAGTAAATTGTATGTAGAATTTAAAAATTGAACAAATATCATAACATTCTTATGAATGAACATATTGCAATAGTTGAGAGGTCGAAACTACATGAAATTCAATGTTCTTAAATATGTGTCTAATAACTTTCATTATTTTCATATTAAAAAAATTTAAAAAAAACAATTTGTCTGTTGTTTGAAAACCCTGTTGTCCAAAACAAATTTTAAAAAATAAGACCTTGTTACGATCCTTTCAACTGCAGACTTTTTTTTGGGATCACCGTTAAATTTTTCGACCAGGGCTTCAAAATATTCTTGCTAACTGGGAGTATACTGTAAGGGAAATTTTTTTACTTTTCCGACCTAAACTTTTTTCTTCGGTCTAGTGTATACTCTATGTTAGGGGTGGGCAAAGTAACATAATGAGATAGAGCGCAAAAAGAGCGTAATATAGATTATTATATAGAATTGTGCTCATTGCGCACAGAGCACTTTATATTCAATGTTGCATGCCATTTATATATAAAAAGGGCGTTTTATAATTTAACTAATATTTTGAATTTAATTATGTTTATATCTTGATAACGTCTTGTGTCCAACACTTGCTTTTAAGTAATTACGCGCAACATAAAAGTATAAATTTACTTTGCTGATTCAGTTCTAAAAAATATTAGTTAAAAATATGGCAGGAGACAGATGTAGAATTATAATGGAATTTTCTAAAGCTAAAGGTAATTAAATGTAATACTACGAATGTAAGAGATCTTATTTACATTTTTAGTTAAAAAAAATATGTGACGTTTATAGCGCTAGAAGTTTTTAAAATTTTTTTGAATATTTCTAAAAATTTTTGTAGTATCTATTAGGAAAGCAATACGGCTTTCAAACTTCATACTCAGCTTATTTTAGTCAAAAACTGACCCTGAACGAAGTTTGGAATGTTTGGCATTGCCAGGGCTAATTTGGCACTGAAAGGGTTAATAATTTTTATATATTTTATAATAAATTTCTTTTAACGTATTACTATTTGAATACCAAGAAAATGTCCAAAGTATTTACCATATTTTTTAAGTTTTTTTTTTACCCTCCATTAAACCGGGTTCACCATTAAAATCCGGGTTGGATACGAAAGACCCCATGTATCACACCGGGTAACTAAAAAACCATGTGTCATGCGAAGGATGAAATTTTTGAATATGTTGTTATGTTTTTTTCTTAAATGTAGTGTGAAAAATATGAATTCCTTAATATCAACATATTTTATAAAAATTAAAACTAAATATGCTGAAGCTATGTTTGTATGCTTCGTCCTTAAAACTTAATTATCCAAAACTATTTTTTTTTCGAAATAAAAATAAAATTTTTGTTTCAAGAAATATCGAAATTTACTATGAGAAAATCAAAATTTCCTTTCATATCATTATAAATCTAGCGTTATATAGTAAATATATGCATTGAAAATTTTAATTTTGATGATAGCAAAAGAATAAATAAAAATTTTAAATATATTCTTTTACCTTACTTCTCGTGCCGCATGGGCCACATGTCCAGAAAAAAATGTCAGTAGCTCCGTATTACAATATTCTTAAAAGCAGATTGTTCTTGTCTGCAGGTCACTGTCCCAAACTTTTTTCCGCGTGACTCCCAGCCTCATCAATACACATGTAAAGAAACTACAGTCAAAATAAAAATGTTTGGACACAAACGACCCCATGTGTTACGCGAAGGGTTAAGAATTACTTAAATAATTAATTGTACTAAAAAATATTTTATGTCCCACGCATATTTTTCTCGCATCTGATGGAAAAATTTTATCCCATTTTTACAGTGTACACACATCAATCATTGACCAAAAATGATAGAAACAACATTGCGCAAATGAGAGAGAGAGCATGACGTGGAAACGATTTTGAAACGTCCATTTTATACTTCTTCAAATTCACGTTTTTTAGCGTGGATCCATCCAGTTTGAGAATTTTTTGGATTTTTTGTTCACGTCACGTGCTTATATTACATACAGGATTCAGAATCTGGTCTTGCAGGGAGGTTCTGGAATACTTTTGGTAAAAAAAACCCATATAATGTACATATTCAGAAAAATTTATGAACAGAGAATTCAAATCACTTTCAGGGTTTTAACAAGATTTTTTCTTTGAATACTAGAAAAAGTGGTTTTAAGAAAATAGTCCTTTTAGTCCGGGTTATTGGAGAGATAGCCTTTTACATTTTAAGTTGTCTAACACCAATTGCACTGGAATTATTTTGAGAAAGTGGTGCTTTTTCAAAGTGAAGTTGGCTCTATCAAATTTTTGATTTTTTTTTTTAAATTTTACAGTTGTGCGAGGAAGATCTCTATTCTTTGCGGCCCATGAAAGCACACATCAAGCTCATGACAGCACAATCTTTTTTTTTCTAACTAAAAGATGGCGGAGCTTACTTTAAATTCACAAGGTTCAAGGGCACTCACAATTATGTTCCTCCCAATGTAATTAATCTAAATGTTTACAATATTTGTCAGATCTCCACAAAAGCTTTTAAGCTCTACAAAGTCATTTTCAATATTCAACTGAAACTTGAACTTTCAGTAGCTTAGCAGTTGAAATAAGTATTTTGCATTAATTAGTTTAATAAGAAAAATAAAAATATGATTGCGTATATATCTTCTGGGTGAATAAATAAATCAACATTTTATGTATTTTTCGCTCGCTTCCGAGAAGCTACGTCGCTACACTTACGCCCGAATATTGTTTGGTTTTGTTTTTTTTTTTTTTTTCTTTTGTTTGCTTAACTTAGCAGCCGGGGCTTAGCTTAGCAGTTTTATGCCTCCTCCCCTAATTTGCTAAGGTCCCAAAAAAGCAAAATTGCTCAACTCCATGCTGTGCGTCGTCGTCGTCATCGCCGTTCATTTAGCTGCGTAGCAAAGAAATAACTTTTTGACATAAATCATTTGAATGTAAAACGCTACATAAATTAAAATATTTAGATTTGAAGATGGCAGGCAGTCTCTATGGCTACAAACCATGAGAACTCACTCTATTCAGTGTTGTAGGCATTTAAGTACCAATTTAAAATAGTGTAGAAACCAATCCAAGTCTCGCCTATTTTCAATTTAATCTCTAGCATCTACAAATATTTTAAGAGGCTGTTTAGAGTAATTTTTATTGTATTTTTTTTTTAAATGCCGCTTTTTACAGTAAATTTCCTTGGTATTATTTTTCAATTTTTTTATTATAACTTTAAGCTATGAGTTTTGATAACTTTAGCTTTTATTCAACGCATTTATAATAGTTACTTCAGCTTTTTCCAAGAATTACTTAGATCTTAATTTTTATTACTTGAGCTTTTTTCGGTGAAATCTTCGTTGTTGTTGTTGGAAGCGGGGGGCAATAAATATTCTTATATCAAAGATTTAACAAATTGATGGTATGGCTTAGATTTTGGCGATAAAAAAGAAATATAAAACAATAAAAAGGGTTACATAAACAATAACTTCATAATAAGACGTGGTATCCCATGAGAGTTGCCTTTTAAGTCTTGCGCCTAGCTTAAACGGCTTTTATTGTATTTCAAAGTATTCCCCAACATGATCAATACACTTTTGCATTCGTTTGTATCAATTTTCGAAACAGTTTTTCCACTCTGAAGTTGGTACTTCCGAAATATTGGTTCTCATATTTAAGTATATGTAAAATAGCAACCTTATTCAAAACTGTCAACAGTTTCTAAACTCTTCGAAAACATTTTTAAAGATAAGTCATTTTTGGCAGAGAAAAGTTCTATATCAGTGATGCACACGAGATGCTTACGGAGCCACTCGGCTTTCACATACAAGCAGTGTGACCAGAGTGGAATATTATATACCACTTTGGCATATTTTACCTTCGATAAGCATATTTAAAAAAAAAAAATATGCAGCATAAATAGTGGAATATTTTTCGAACTCCAATATTTTTCACAATTAACAAAAATTTCAATTAAAATTTACTATTATGTTACTAAATCATTATTTTTTTTTTGGCTTTTTAATTTTTTCAGCTCTGAATCACCTTTAAAACGCAAAATAATGAATTTGTTTTGTGGTTAACTTCGTCGTTGCCAATTTGATTGCAATTTATTTAATGACTTGGAGCAGCTTAAAAAGTGAAGTAAATTTGCTTATTTGTTTGTTTGATTGGAGTTTTTATGTGCATAATTTACCCAAAGCCCAATTGAGCTTTTGAAACTGAACAAGTTTTAGCAAACTTACATATAAATGAAGCTACTGCAAAAATTGTGTTAAATTTGCTTCTTCGAGTAAAATCAAGAATTCCAAAAAATATTAAATTTCTAAATTTCCGTTACAAAAAATGTTACCCGAAGTGCATAGAATCGATATAAAATCTATGATTTGACTTCTGAATTTGGAAAAAAAGGTTTTCAGTTCTAGATTTCAATACAAACGTAAGTGGACCTAAAGGCATTGTTATGCAGAAGAGGGTTAAGGATGTCCAGGGACTAAATCCTTCTAAGGATTTAACAGAATTTGTGCTCTCCTTGCTAAGTTTATCATTTAACAGTGCTGAGTTTGAGAGAATTTTTAGCTATATGAATCTAATTAAAACTAAAATTCGTTATAGAATGGAAGAACAACTCTTAAATAATTTGTTGAATGTAAAAACATGGCTAAATATTCAAAACAAGTGTTGTAATACCTATCAAGTACCTCATAACTTAATAAAAAAATGTAAAAATGCGAATTTCTATGATAATAATACAAGCAACAATTTAAGTATTGATCTCGAAGGTGTGCCTTAATTTTAATTTTGTACATTGTATATAGTTAAAATCTAATAAACCTTAACAATATTTTTAACTTTTTATAGGATAAGCCAAAATCGATTTAAAATGGCACACATATTAGATTTAAAAGTTTTAACTTCTACTTAATTTCATTTATTTATTAGCTATTTTTAGGTATTTATCTGTGAGAAAAATACGTGACTATTTTTAAAACAATCTAGTTCTTGAAAAGACTTTTGTAAAGTACAGATGAACTGATTAACTAATTGATGAATATTAACTTATTTTTCATAAATTGAAGTGTGATAATAATCAATAAATTAATGTTCTTAAACTTGCTTTTGTGTTTCTTTTATATGCATATTTAGTATTGTTTAGATATGTATCTTTAACATTGAAAGTGGAATATTTTTGTGGAATATAAAAATTGAAAGTGGGATATTTGGCATATTTTTTTTTAACAAAAAGCATATTTCTACAAAAATCTTATGGTCACACTGCATACAAGTTGTGTGTGCGAAGATACCGAACTTATACGACGCTAGCAGAGAATCAGTTTGCGCTTGCACTTCATGGAGTGAGCGTCTCATTCGCAAATTATTTTGTTAAATGCTGTACAGATGCAATATATGAATGAATTAAACATGTTTCGACCTTTACGGGAATTTATTTATTTTTTTATTTACACCCTTATTACGAGCCTCAATCTGTCTATCAAAAAACACTTTATCCTATCATTTTACTCAATGAGTGTAAAAGTATTTGCAAAAATATTTTTTTTTTCAGTATTCTGCTCGCACACACATACTTAAACAAATATGTTGCGCTTGTATGCGGAAGGTCTGCCAACGCTGTGCATCACTGTTCTATATCAAGAAAAGAACTTCAAGTTGATACAATTTAAAGAAGTTGTCTAACCAACGAAACTTCAAATTTGTTACGTAGAATTATAACTCGCTATGGAAAGGTACTAACTACGTTAGTAAAGGTTATCTCTTAGCCCTCCTTCATCATATAAAAAGACAAACAAATTGATAACTTCATGAGGTCGCGGTGAGAGCTGCAACAATATCGAAAATGCATCAATCACGCAACGACGTTGCATGGAATTAATACTTGGTGAGTATATGCTGCACGGTAAATGTTATAACTAATAATGAAGGATTTGTACCTGGTCTTCGGAGAAAAAAAGAAATATATATTATGAAATTTTCAGGTCGCGGAGGTAGTAACTTATGCAAACAAAAATGCAATAATATTTAAAATTGAACAAATTGCGTTAATAGTTTCAATGGCCTATTTTCAGATTTAGTATCTTTCAGACCTCACTATTAGACCAACTATTTAGATAGCATTAAATAAAAAATATCTGATTTATTTAGTGTGCCTAGCATGAATATTTATGAAAAATTTTGTTAATTCATTCATAAATACACTCAATACTCTTATCTATCAGCGCGATACTTGATCTGCTTTCATTAAAAGTGCAAAAAAGCAAAAGCTAAATACTTTGATGATTTTATTTAATATTCCTACAAAACAAAAAAAAAAAAAAAAAATATTTCGAATGGAAAACAAAATTTTTTTAAGATTTTATTAAAATTTAAAAACGATGCCTTTTTCTTTAAAGAAAAACTAAATCAGAACATTTTTAAAAAGATTCACCAGGACAGCTATTTCGTTGTCCACTCCTCTTACTCATCATCAGCCTTCTATGATTTCAGCAGTCCACTATTTACAAGCTACTTATAAAAACATTTGTCAAAACCAATGTGGAATTATAAGTCCTGCAACTAAGTAGTATTTTTACAACTTTTTTGCAAATTGTAAAATAACAAAAAGCACTTGCTCCCCCTGGACTGGAAAAAAATGTATTTATTTTTATTTCGTATGTGTTAAAATTTATCTCTTATGTGTATATGTTACATTTTCATATTACGTGCACACCTATTTTCATATGCATACCTTCACCATCCGCCCTTGAAAAAGTCCTGCGGACGCCTATGAGGGTTTGTACATAAAATAGAACGAAATTACATTAACCACAACGAATAATGGGTGTGAAAAATTTTTTTTGACCCAAAAATAGCTTTTTTTCCCAAAAAAGTTGAAATAGCATTTTTCCAAAATGCATCGACTTTGCATGGAATTATTACTCAATGAGTATAAATGTTATGATAAAACAACCGACAGCAAAGGTTACCTCCTTGACTTTACGACAAAAATAAAAAAAAGAAGGAATAATTACCTCATTGCGACTCGGATGGATCTGCTTAAGCAACGAAACTTCAAATTTGTTGAATGGAATTACAACGACATATGTAAAGGTACTACGGTAAAAAATATTTTACGCCAGTAAGGGCTAGTTCCTAGCCCTCGTGACAGAAATAAAAAAAAAGATAATGAAGTCATAAGGCCACGAAGAGAGCAGCAACAAGATCGAAAATGCTCAATCATGCAACGGCGTTGCATAGACTTATAACTCGATTGGCATGTGTACGCTGCCAGGTAAATGTTATGAAACAGAAATAAAAGTATTAATACTTGTTGTCCTTACTATAAAAAAAGATGAAAAAAATTTGGACGACGTCAGGTCGTGAAAGTAGCAGCTTAACCCATTTTCTACAACTGTTCGATTTTTCGAACACCCAACAGCTTGGATAACAAAAAACATTTTTTTCCGTGGTAGAAAATGGGTTAAGCAACAAAAATGCAATAATGTTGCATGGAATTATTACTGGCTAAGTAAAAGTGCTATGAAAACTTTTATTTTATAACGGCAAAGATTGGTTCTTACACCTAATAACGCAATTGAAAAACAAAACAATTTCGTAGACGCGACATTAAGGAAGAAACCTTTTAAAAAAGTTAAAATGCGACAACATTGAAAAAAGTTGCATATAATTATAACTCTGTGACTTTGGCGCTACGTTGCATTTTATAGATTGACATTTAAGCTAAGGTTTTCGTTCCCATGATTCAAATAAAAAAATAATGGTGTCATAAGGCCTCTCAGGGAATCTCTTAAAGTAGCGTGCATCAAATGCAATAGCACAAGCGAAAAAATTTGGAAAAAAAGTGGGGCCAAGATTAGGAAAGGAATTCGGACAAGGCATAGTTCAGGAATTTTAACAAGAATTTGGACAACAATTTGGAAATATATAAGAATAAGTATAAGGAAGAGGACAAGTTTGGGGATAGGAGACAAGAATAGGCCAAGGCTAAAAATACTCTGTCACTTCAAAACCTAAAGTTGCGTCCACGATAAAATGAGCAATTTTTGGAATGTCTCTTTATTTTTCATTTTATTGAATTATAAGAAAGACACATGAAGATTATGACGCCTCCGGCACACAATCCACACAATCCACACGAAACCCTCACTCGTTGTGAGTATATTGGCATCTCCTGAATTACTCGCGGATATTCAAGGTCTAGGAATTCCCAAATGTGGAATTTTGCTTATTAACGTAGCGGCCAATGTGAAAATGAACTTAGTCAGAAATCACGATTTTTTGCAAAAATCATCGTCACCATTCATATTTCCCTAGAGCCAAGAACGTTAAGCACGATTGGTGACCCAAAGACAGCAGTTCTTGAGTCTGTTGGACCTTGTACGAATGCAGAGAAGGGTACTCACAGAGGGAGCAGAGGGGTACTTTTCTCCCCTTGACTGGTAAAATCTTATAAATTTGTATATCCTGTATGTATATGTTACATTTTCATCATTTTCATATAAATGTACACCAATGCATACCTTTTCCACCCTCGAAAAATTCCTGCGGACGCCTATGAAGACAGAGGCAAATAATTCCTTAATATTCGCTATAGTGTGACGTGGAGAGGTCGAGTTTTTGAACACCGTGTCAGATTTAGGTCTTTGGGTCATTTTCAACACTTTCCTTCGCCGTGTCGATATTTTCAGTCAAACGTCCGAGGCAAAGTCTTTCCGTTGTCTTCACATCTTCCACTGATCCAGTCAATTGAAATTTTTTTATTATGTTACGCAATCACGTCTCAGAAGGTACATATGTAATAACCAGGAAAATTTGCTTAAATTTTACGCATGGTAACTTCGATTCAACGAAAATTTTCATAATACAATTCAACCAATTCTGTTCTCTCATTGTATACCAATCCATGAAAAACTTCTGCATTTATAAATGAAAAATTTCAATAATTGACAACCGCCAGCTGTTAAATAATATCCCTTTGCAAGCCTATACCTCTATACTTTAATTTTTTTCGTAGCACCCTGTATTTAAAATTACAGCTGACAACGTTGGAATTACTTTCAGCATTCGTGAAAATTAAAGATATTTTCCAAGAACGTTTTGAATTCTTTTGAATAATATTTTGCATAAAATTTAATTTTAACAATTTTCCTCTTCTCTTTTGTTACTTTTCTGTTTTATGCAGTCATATATTATTTTTTTTTTCTAGTTTTCTTCTTTGTCAACACAATTCGTCATGCGGTTTCTTAGCGAATTCATTCATTCATTCATTCACTTTTCACTTTTTCACTTTTTTATGAATTTGCAACAAGAAGAAGAACAAGCAAAGAAGACTTATTACAGAATAGACACAATAAACAAAGATACAAACGCGTGTTTATACTTCAAAAATTATTTATTCACGTTGTCTATTTGCATATGTGTTGTTGTTGTTTTTATGTCGGGTGTTGATGGTGGGTGAGGCGGTGTAGTGCGTTTGCGTTGTGGTATCTTCCAGAGGTGCTTGAGGTTAGTGAAGTGCAAATGCAATTCTTTTTAAGTGATATCGTTGTTGTTTCTGCCGATGTTGTTGTTGTTGTTGTTGTTGCAATTACAATTGCAAACGCATTGCGAATAAAATGAATTCGTAGATGTTAACACTCACTGCCATTGACGGAGACGCTGACAATGACGATGACGACGACGATGACGACGACGACGACGCTGACGTTGACGTTGACCATGGAAAGTTTAAGAACCCCAAACACTGAGCGCGAACTTTTATGCAAAATGAAAGAAAACCACATGAAAAGCCAAGACTTTGAAGTACAAACGTTGTACGTTGCAGCAACGTTGACAACAACAACAAGAACTAGTTAAGCATTAGAGCCAACAACGCATGGTCGCATGGGGACAAGAAGTGGCATGGACGGCGGTAGCCTCTCTTTGGTCTTGAGACTCTTTTTGGTTTATTTACTTAAAGAGCTCCACGCGCCGCTAATTCAAATGTTGTTGAACTGTTGGTTACTTCGACCAAATAGACAGACAGACGTCCGACTTAATGAAGGAACGTCAGATGGTCAGTCGATTGTCGTCGACTGGTTGAACGATCTATTGTAGTTGCTGCTAGACGGCATCTAGCGAGCGCTTGTTTGGCAGAATATTAAACTATAGAATACGCTCCAAAACGCGATATCGATGCAATTTGTCGACAGTCGATAATTTGTCAATGCGTTTTGCAACAAATCCAAGAAAAGAAAAACAAAAAATACATACAAAGTCGTTGGTTAAACAAATATTTGTTCATATGTATGTGCGAGTACATGCCAGCATATATTGGCAAGGCTTTATGAAGCTTATAAATTACTGTTGCTAGGCACTTAAATTCTTCAGAACTCCATCTCATGTGTTAATTACTCGCAACATTGTTTAGATTCTTTTGAAGCAATACTTATCAGTGAGAAAGTTTACACAATTAACAAAAGTTGTTTACCATTCATCGTCTTTGGCTTAACAATAATTCACACTCGTTATGTTTACAAATGATTTTTATGCGAATGTGTTTTAATACTTTTCATGAACATTCTACATTTTTTAAGTGTTTAAGAATGCCAAATTATAATTAAATGTCAAATGTCAATATTGTAATTATAATTTAAGAATGTCAAAGATAATGCTCGTCGGTAAGTGCACACACAAATTCCGTATTTTTCGATCTATTTCAATAATACTTATACCAATGAATAGCTAATGAAATAAACTATGAAATGCGGAGAAAGTTTTATAAAAAAAATTGTTTTTTTTTATTATTATTTACATTTTATCTAAGGCGTTACCATTAGTAATCGTGGGTAGTTTAAGTAGTATTGAAGGTGCCGATGATCTTCAAATTAGCTTGAACATCTTTAGCATAAACAAAATTTCTTATAACCAAAATAATATACTTGCCTTCTTCTGAAATTGAGTGTTATGCGTATTTTTTTAAAAACTTCTTTGTTTAAAACCCATTGATTCTAATTCCATTTTGATTCTACTTTTTTTTTTTATATAAATTTCGTAAAAGCGTTTATAAGTCTTTTTTTTTTTAGTTTTGAATCAAGGATTTCAGGTGGAATACCTATTCAGTCAAGTCTGCCTTGGTTCGAAATTGGGTGATAGATTAGTTTTTTAGAAAGGAGAGGGCAACCAAGTTAAACACGTGTAGGATGTTTTAAACGTGGTACAAAGCCAAAGGAACATGTGAATTTGAATCAGAGGCAAGTGTTATGACCTTAACCTCAGTCAATTCAAGTTATAAGACAATCCTCACCCACAAACTTCCACAAACATATATGATAAATTTTTAATTTCAGTTGATTGGAAATGAGGATAGAAAATTTAGAAAGGTTTAAAGCGAAGGACCATAGCCTGATCGCGAATCGAACCCGGGACCTATGGGGTAGTACTCGACTACAGAGGCCGTCCAATTCTACGCCATGGGTGTGTCATACTAATTCCTCCGAACAACCTTTCTCTAAAGACGTTTAGTACAAGTCCTAAGATTTGAATTTTAAGTGTGCTTATAGAGTCAAAACTATATCAGCTTAAGTACTATGCGCCTACTTTTGCTTGAGTTGGCGAGTCACTTTAATTTTGAGAAACATGTTACGGTTTGAATTTTTGAATAAAAACTTAAAAATATATATAACAATAAAATTAAATAATAAATAATAAATAATAAATAATAAATAATAAATAATAAATAATAAATAATAAATAATAAATAATAAATAATAAATATTAAAAACTATTATTTTCGTTTGGGAGAAGTTTTCATCACTACCGTTTGTTTATTTATATCTATTTTGGTCTATAAATAGATTGCGGTCAAGTTGCATACAAGTGCGCGGGGGAGTTTGCGTACAAGCAGGCGAGAAAACGACGCGACCGAAAAAAAAAGCATCGCAGACGTATTTTGAAGACATAGAGCGATAGCGCGACGGTAGTGTGTTGGCCTACTAATCGAAAGGTAGCAGGATCGACTCCCCAAACGGATGAAAATTTTCTTTTCGTTTTTTTTCTTTTTTTCTTAAGCTAACATTGAAAGTAAGGAATTAAAAATAAAAACAAGAAGAATATAAGGGTAATAAGAGTCGATAGTTGGGCTATTCAGCGGTACAGTTAACAGCGCGATCATACGAGAAGCTTATGTATATGATACCAATGATGACGATCAAAATGATTGAGTCGTGGAATAGAGCTGAGAAAGGTCGAGTGTAGTAAGATAAGCTGAGGAATTTATTTGGTGCAGAGTTTGAAACAATTTGGAGTTATTTTTAGATTCTTTTTAGTGGAAACTGTTTATAAAGGTGAATTCAAAAATCTATAAATAAATTATAATAAATTAATAAGGAGTTTATTGCAGTTTCATTTAGGAATAAAAGTATTGGAATCGTATTTATAGAGGAAAACGCAGTCATCTTATGTATATTGGAGAATCCAAGTGCAAGGTAGGAAGTCTAAGAGAAAACCCCAGGACATAGATAAAGAAAACAACTGTCTATAACGTCTAAATTTTCTTTATAGATACATAACTACGTCCTGAGGTTTTCCCATTAAGTGGAAACTATTAAATTTGTGCTTTTCCGCGTGGCTATATCGTTGTTACGTGTCGTGAGCACACGTAAACCGCACAGCTTAAATGCAGCTTTGGCCCAAGGTTTAGCAAGAGTCGCGGTAGACCAGTGGTTAGGACATCGGCATATTACGCGAGAGTCCCGGGATCGAATCCCGATCGAGGATACATATTTTTTGTTTTAGTTATTTTTTTAATCAAAACAAATAAAAATCATATTTTTTTATTAATAATTTATTAATTGCGATGTCAGACTTCCGCCATGACGCAATTTTAACTATTTACTAATTTTCCTTATAACTAATTTTTTTTTATATATTTTTATAAGAATATCATTTATTAGTATAAAAATACTAATAGTATAAAGATATATAACATTATTACGAGTATTTAAAATTATCATTTTTAACAGAACTCTATTGAATTAATGGTGTATTGGTTACACACATACAATTTTGTTTTTTGGCGGTTTATTATAATATTATTCAAATATTTTATTTTACTTTGTGGAACTAAGGATTTCAAACATTGGTGCATAAGTTTCCTTTGGATTTTCATACATATATTTTATTTTGAATTTGTGATCCTTGGTCAGCAATCGATTGTTTACGTAAGGAGTAATAGGGTTAGGGGCTATATGTCCAATTATGAATTAAATTGAATGTTTTTGTAAATTTGAACCAAAATCTACCAATTTACTCTGAAGAGGTAATTTGTAGTTAAGGAGTTAATTTGTAATAAAATTCATAGATTTTGTATATTTAAAATTTGAATTTTCAATAAAAATCGCTACGGTTTCCAGGGATCGCGATAACTGAAACCGGTCGGAATTGGGTGCATCGCGTGGCGCCCAAAAATAACAACAACAAATATACCCACGGCCTTATCCACTAAGTCAGCCAAACTCGATTTCGACAAGCGAGAGATTTTGCGCGTAACAAACAGTCTTTGTCAGAAGGCTATTTATTTTCATACTCTTAGTGTTAATAAAACTTTCGTTGTAGCGTTTCTAAATTCAATAGAATTACATGGAATGACCTTTCGACTAAATATAGTTTTGCCTAAATCGGTAAGTTAAGGACTTAATTAATTATTTAGAAATCTGCGTTTGAAATGTGTTCACCTTTTGTGACTCTCTCCACACAACTTTTGAAAACGTACCACAACTTTAATATCAAATTTAAAATCCTATACACTTCAACACATGGTGTTTGATTGTACATATTTCAAAAACTGTTTTAATCCGCATCCATTGGAAATTTCTAGAAACGAAAAGTACGTTGTGCATCAATTTGATGCAGATACAAAAAGATAATATTATTCATTGGAATTTTTTCAATTTATTAACTATTCTAGCGCGATAAGTATAAGTTATCTCTAACTGTAGAACTGCTCACTTATTTATTTTGATATTTTAGGGAGGTAGCCAAAATTCTGAATTTAAATATGCATATTTGTTTTTAATATATGAATGTGTTTCAAGAATTTGCATCAATTTGATGCAAACGATGGATGCGGGTTAAAAAGAAGATTATTTAATTTTATACTATTTTATTTTAACATTTAATTTCTCTGAGTTATTTATGAGTTATTTACATGAACTTATTTTATAGACAGAATTAAATATAAACAGACAGGGATGTTCTAACCAACGACAGCTCCTACTGCAGCAGCGCCAGCAGCAACCTTGCCAGCATCTACGACAACATTAGCAGTTTCATGGACGGTATGCTCCAGTTTTTTCTGCAATTATTTCAATTTAAGTTAAATTTATAGTTTTTTCTAAAGACGGTGTCACTTACCAAGCCATGACGAAGTTTTTTGCCAAAACCAGCCTCACTCTGTGTAACAAACAGGCAAAGGACGAGCACAGCGATGAAAGCGAGATACTTGCGGAAATTCATTTTTGTTAAGAAAGCGTTTTTTACGGACTGTCTTCTAAAACAATTTCAAATAAAGTGATAAATTTTGAACCACAGCAAAAGGCTTTTATAGTAGAAATATTCGGAAAAGTTGAATTTAATATAATTCTTATCGACTTTCTGATAAGTTGCTCAAGAAATACTCTTACGATAATATTAGTGATAAAATTTAAAAAAACAAAATTATATTTAACACAAAGTATTTTTTTTGCCCTTGTTTTTCTTATAGTAAATGTATTTGTTTGTAATATCTAACTAAAATATATAATCTATTACGTCAATCGTCAATAGAATAGATAGTTTGAAGAAGTTCAATTTGATTGTTGATTCACAGATATTGATTCATAGATTAATAAATATGTACTTGCTACTTTTGCGCAACATCAAATTCCGTAACGTAATAATTTTCATTTATTGATAAATAATTTTCAGTAACCAATCCCCATATTACGTATTATTATTACAATTCAACGTTTATATTTTTAAAAAATTGCTACAATACAATTTTTGAACAATTATTTAATCTTTAGTCTTTTCCATTAAAAAAACTATAAAAGAAGTTTTTACATAAGTAACAATCTATACTTAAGCTGCTACTTATATTTCGGGATCTGGCAAAGTTAACCCTTAAATGCACAAGGCGCCCGATTTTTACCGAAAAAATATATTTTATGTAAAATTGAGTAAAAATTAAAACTGGGTTTTTAGTTTTGAAAATTTTTTTTTTAAAAAAAAAAGTGATTGTATCTATAAAGATTCAATGTGAATTTACCCACATCTAAAATCCCTATTAAAATATATCAAAATAAAAGAATTGTGTTATGAAATTTTTATTAATTCATTTATTTCAAAAAGTTAAAATTATCAAAAACTGCAGGGAGTGCACACTGTATCTTTAAAGATACAACCAACTAAAGTGAGGTGCCAAATGATCGAAATTTTTCCGAACCACTTAAAATCACTAAAGGACAGATGACTTTTGAAGCAGTCAGTATTTTTTCCTAATCAAAATTATTTATCTGTTCATAGAAGTTAAACTGTTAAAAATAGTGTTTATTTAATTTAAAAAAACAATTTTTTTACTTTGTACATAATATTTTTAAAAAGTATGACAAACAGAGGTAAAAACAATTTTTTTAATTTAAGACTTATAATTTAGAATACTAAATAATACAGAACCGATTTAAAAAAAAATCAAACCAAAAATATAGCCGTAGGAATTTCTTGAATGGTTGTATCTTTAAAGATACACGGTGCATTTAAGGGTTAATGTCCCCAATAAAAATTAACCTTGGAAATTGGCTTGACCTCAAGTGGAGCTCCTGTTCGTTTCTCCAATCTCCAGTGCTGGATCTCCAGTGCGAGGTCTTTCTCAAAGCGATCTACAATCAAAATCCACATACAAAAACAAATTATTTTTTGATACTTATGTTGAATTCAACAGTATTGCCACTTTGAAAACTGACACATCTCAATCCAATTTCCAGTTCAACTTCAAGATCTTTGAGTTAACTTGAAAAAATGAGTTAGAAATCAAGTGGAGGTTAAACCCTTTTTTCCAAGCTTAGAAAAAAATGCTTACTTGTTGGGGTCATTTCAGTTAAATTGACGTTTCCATTGGAAAGTTTGCTATTTTTTAGCTTTTAAGTATGTATTCACCATGTATTGGTGTACGTGAGCTTTTTGTGTTGCTTACAGTGCTTTTCAAACTGTATTTCAGTAAAAAACGAATTGACACGTGAACATTTTCGTGCGAATATTTTTTACAATTTTCAAAGTTTTTCAACAAGTGCATCCAGTTGAAGTGCAGTTTGACTTTTGGCGATGCAAGCCACCATCAAAAAATCTCTGTATTTCGATGGTATTAAGAATTCAAGCGGGGCCATACTTCGCTCACTGACGAATTACGTGAAGTGCATCCAAAATCTTTTGTTGTGTCACAAAACATTGATGCTGTGCACGAACTGATAATGTTTGATCGTCATGTGGCATACTGTGAGATTGAGGCATCTTTGGGCAATAACATACATAACACAAAGTTGTGAAAAAAGTTTAATTCACGTTGGATTCCACATAATTTTACAACCGCTCAAAAAAACTCTCGTGTCGATGGTGCAAAGAAACGCTCAAGATATCACGGTGCTTTAAAAGACGTGACTGATGACGAATCTATGCGTGAGCAGGAATGCAAAAAGCAGTCAACTGTATGAGTCTTTCAAGATGAACCAGATCATGAAAAGTTGTTCGAAGTACTGTGAAGTAAATGGTCACTAGTTTCTTCCAGAAAACTGGTCATGTGGCACGGTACCACTTGAAACACATAGAACGGTTAATTAGGAATGGTACATAATCAGGTATGGGCAGAGAGCGCTCTGGGAGCGTTGAGAGTAAGAATTGAGTGCAAAGGCTTATGTAGCAACACAAAATGCAACAACAAATCAAAGACAAAAGACAAACACAGAAACAACACAAGAGCTTTAAATGTAGTGGTGCCCGTACCCGTCCATAACCATTTGTTTGCCAAAAATGTCCCGTGAAATAAGAAAAACAAACAAGCGCCGGAAAATTATTCTTCATCAAGACAATGCAAGCTCCCACAAATCAGCTCAAACAAAAGCGTTTTCGAGCACTAAAAACAGCGAAGTAATGGGTCATCCGCCACACAGTTTTGATTTGTCATCCGATGACTTCTCTTTGTCCCCGAACATCAAGAACAAACTGCGTGGACAACGTTTTTCAATGCTAGAAGAAGCCGTTGATGCATTCAAATCTATGTTTTGGAGATGTCTCAAGCGATATGGAATAAATGTTGTGACAAATTGTTCGAACGCAAGCAAAAATGTATAAATCATAAAGGAGAATATTTCAAAAAACAATAACGCTAATTTTAATTTTAATTTAGACAAAAAAATCGGTCTTTATATTCATTCCCGGAATATATGTAGCAACCTTTGTATTGTTACATGTTTATATTATTAGGAGATTTTTGTTTTTTTTTTTTTTTTGTCAGAGAGGTCCATTTCTTTTAAATGTCTACAGATAAAATATCACGTTAATTTATCTGTTCGAAAATTGTAAAAATGCACTTAATTCTACTCTGTATTTCATGTGTTTTTGACAAAGTTCAAGTTTTATTTAAAAGTTTTATTATTAAATATGGCTACAGAAATGTATCTGTTCAATTGTTATAGTTTTCACGGAGATTGTTAACTGAGTATTTAACATAAAATGAAGATGATTGCGATACGATATTCAATATATCTGAAAAGTAGCAAGTAACTATGAATCTGTATCTGCGAATCAACACTCGAATTGAACTTGTTGAGCCTATTGACGTAATGGATTTTCTACTTAAATATTTACAAATATATGTATTTAATACCAAAAAAAAAAAAAAAACAAAACAAATGACAAAAATAAAATAGATACTTATGCTTTGTATAATTTTCAGTTATTAACTTTTATCACTAAGATTATCATAAGAGAAATTTTGAATTACTTATCAGTAGGACGATAAGAATTGTATTCAGTTGAACTCCCCAAAAGATTTCTACTATAAAAGCCCTTTGTTTTGGTTCAAAATTTATCATTTCTATAGTCATCGTTTTAGAAGATAGTTCGTAAAAAACAAATTTTTAACAAAAATGAATTTCCGCAAGTATCTCGCTTTCATCGCCGTGCTCGTCCTTTGTCTGTTTGTTACACAGAGTGAAGCTGGTTTGGGCAAAAAACTTCATCATGGCCTGGTAAGTGACGCAGTATTTGACCAAATTATGAATATTACTAAAATTTTAATAATTGCAGAAAAAACTGGAGCATACCGTCCATGAAACTGCCAATGTTGTTGTAGATGCTGGCAAGGTTGCGGCTGGCGCTGCTGCCGTGGGAGCTGTCGTTGGTGTCTAATCTATTATTGTATATATAACAATTTACCTATACAAAATTAGTTTAATAATAAAATTATATAATTTTAAATTATCTTTGAACTTAAAGTTTTTGAAATACTCAAACAATGTTTTATATTCTTCCTTCAATTTGATTTGGGAGGCTCGATTGAATTTGTTGTATGGAGAGCTTCACAAAATGTGGTTCATATTTACAGATTTCAAATTCAGATTTCCATCTGCCTATTATTGGTCGATTTCGAAACAATAAGATTTGTTGGAAGCGGCATTTCATCCATTATTAAGCATTAAGCTAAAAACGATTATCAGCATAAAAAAAAAATAAAAAATGAGAACTAGTGGACTTCAGACAAAGAAATTTAGGAAAAATTAGAACAGCACTCCTTCTCTTTGAGAATTGAAATAATATAAAAAATCAATTTTATTTTGGTGTCGTGCAATTTAGAAGACCTTCTCGTAAGCTGTTGCATAATACGATGCTCCCCTATAGATGTGCATTTAGTTTCATGAAATATTTTCCAATCCCGTAACCTTTATATGATTTTTGCCCTTTAAAAAAAAGAATCGACGGATCATTTAATTCTACAATTAAAAAAATTAAAGCTGCGGTGCCTTTTAAAATATCCTCCAATATTTTAATTTAAATATTTCCTTAATCCTTTTAGGATAGAATCCATTGATTTATCTAAAATTTCTTTTGGTACCAAGTATCTGGTCCTCAAATGTCTGTTTGAGAGCCATTTGTAGGCAGTTTGCCACACGAAATATTTATACGAACATTAAGAAAGTGTTATCTCAAAATAAGTAGATTTGCTCACAACAACAATGCTTGTTATGAATTATTAACAAACTATGTTTGTTGTTTTAATTTAGTTAGTATCAGATTTGAGGTTTACCTGCTAAGATATATGATTCTATAGAATTCACCCGATGGACGAAAGCGTTTTTTTGAAATTTTATTTTCATATTAAAGATAATTATTATAAAATAGGTGGCGTCCGTGGCGTAGTTGGTTAAAGTGCGTGGCCGCTATGTCAACGAACCTGGAGACCCAGGTTCGAACCCCAGCAGCGACAGAAAATTATTTGAATTGAAATAATTTTTCTGTACGGTCGCCACCTCTCTGCAGACAATGGCAAACCTCAGAGAGTAATCAAAATGCCATGTAAAGCTTCTTGAGAATAAGAACATTCCGTTCATCACCGTTCGGAGTCGGCGTTAAGCCTGTAGGTCCATTTCTCGGTCAATTGCGTACAAACTTAATAACACGCACAACACAATTGATCATAAGAAGCTACACAGAAAAAAAAGAGTAGAACTTTTACCTAAAAATGTAGTCAATTCATCTAAAGTAATCCGGTGATTTTCAGTCAACGAATTTGATTAGGTGCGCTACCAATTTCTAAATGTTAATTATATGCAATTATATTGGGTAGTTTAACTGCGAGAGTAGCTAAAAAAACCTAAATATTTAGGTGTACCTTCAACCATAAAATAGATAAGACACATAATTTATTAGAAGAATTAGCTAATTTTTTTTAAACTATGACCACTTCAGATTAGGCAAGCCACCTACTAAGTGTAGAAAAATCATCTAATTATTTAGATAGCATTCCCACTTAAGAGTGGGAATGCCGTGCAAAAAATATGCAAAAAATATGTTTTTTGTTTTGCAATTTCTATTTTGAAGTGATATTCTATTTCTATTTCTTCTTCAATTTCTATTCTAGTTTTCCTTATGTGACTTTACTTCATTTCGTCACATCATAGAGAAGAAAGATTTGTTTTATAGTAGATAGAATGAGAGAGATATACATTGTATAAATGACTGAAAAATTTCTTTGCCACCGCTGAGATTCGAACCTGTGATCTCAAGATTTCAACAACCAACGCCTTATCTATTGAGCTAAATTTCCAATATAGGAATTTACTCTACATACCAATTAAAGTGGAAACATAATTTCAGAGTTGTGGACCTCATATTTTTATATACATTTTGTTCACAAATTATCAAACGGCGTAACAGCACAGCGGTAAAGCGTTTGACTATAACGCCAGCGGCATGGGTTCAATTCTCGTATGAGACTTTACTTTTTGTAAAATTTTCTCACTTGGTTTTTATTTATGTTTTTTATAGGAGAGCGCTGTGCTCCTATAAAATTCAAATACGGGAAAAAAACAAGTTGTAAGGAAAGCATTTGATTTAACCACGTAAATATTTATATAAAATTTATACTGAGGCGTGGATAATGCTAATATGCGTTATTTCCCTAGTGTACGAACAAATCGACAACTTGCATTAGGTAAAATAACTAGAAGAATTAGATGATTTAATAAGCAAAATTTTAGTTGAATTAACTAATTCTAATTAGGTGAATTACCTAATGCATGATTGTTAAATTAACTGTGTAAGTAGAAAAGTTGTTGAAAAGATTAGGTGAAATAGAAACTTTCACATTAGCTAAACTAGTTTAAATAATAAATCAATTCTTTTATTTTCTGTGTAGGTCAAAGTCCTTTCAAGGGCTGAAATGGCCAGTTATTTATATTATTTATTTATTATAAAAGAGAGAATGTAATTTTTTTATAGGAAATTTACTGCTCTTTTTGATTTTCTAATCAGTTTTTAAAATTTAATTTTTTTTTTCCAGTTTTAAACCGGAAGTACGTATTTCAAATATTTTTTTTAGCAACTTCGACCATTTTAATTTAATTTTTTTTAACGGTAAAATAAAGTTTAACATTTATAAATTTTATCGTATAAATTTCAGAATGGGATCAAAATTAGTTTAAGAGATAAATCAATTAGAGTACATACACGTCATACTTGGTACTTGGTAAAATTGGCTGGTTTGTGCAAAAAATGACAAACTTACATAGTAAACTTGTTGTGAGGTCACCTACACTAAGGGAAATAATGCATATTAACATTATTCACGCCTGAGTATCAATTTTATTTAAATATTTACGTGGATAAATCAAATATTTTCCCTACAACTCGTTTTTTTCCCGTATTTGAATTTTATTTATACCACACACGTACACACATATTCCATACAAGCAAGCAGCAACAGCATCGCACACGTACACACATATTCCGACAAGCAGCAACAGCATCGCACTCTGTTCTTTTGCAGTTGCAACCTTAGTTCTTATAATTCTCATTTCGTTTTTGTTGCAAGGGTAGTATAACAGGGATATTTGGCCGTACGTATGAGCGATTGCGTGCTGAAATAATGCAATTATATGTAGGGTGGAGTGACAACTCGACATTTTCCCACGAATTGGAAAACATTGGAAACAAACATTTTCGCACCGATTGTCATTTGCCTGCATATTTTGCTTTATTATTTTTCGTTGAATAGTTTTATACTATTTTTGACATTTGGTGCCGTAATATTGCACCGACTGTCAAAAATAATATAATATTAAGGAACGAAAAAAGAAACTAAGGTAACCATGCTAATGGCATTAATGGACGCAGCTTGTGAGAAATATTTGAATATATTGTTTTTTAATTTCAATATTTTTTATATAAATTTCCTTTAGATGTGATAGTTTTATTTTCAAATAGTAAATTTTTGAAAGATGTTTAAAAAAATTCGTGCATAATTTTAATATATTTTTTTATTATTTCTGTTTAAATATTTTAATATTTTATTTAATTAAAAAAGGTTTTAAATTAATTTTAAAAATTTACGTAGTCGATTTATGCAAATGCGTTATTGGTGCAAAAATGACTCGCTTTTTGGATAAATTAAAAAAGTTTTTGGATAAATTTAATATTTTTTTCCCTTAGTGTATTTATGCATAAAGAAATACATACTCTCAACTAGTTTTACATTTGATACCTTTATATTCTTAATGATATATTTATAACTAAATAAAACAATATTGTATCAGAAGAAAAATATTTTATTTATGTTTGTTTTTGTTTTTTGATGTCTTTTTTTGTGTGGTTTTTCTCAATTTTGTTAAATTTCATACTCAGAGTGCATATTAAAGCTTATTTGCAAAATTTCAAGTCCATATATTATTTTTTTGGAATTCTAAGAGATTTTACATTTTTGATAAAGTCAGTTTGTATGGTAGGTAGGCCTGACTTTTGACCGATTTGGTTGAATTTTATACTCAGAGTATATATTATATATTAAAGCTCATTTGCAAAATTTCAAGTCTATATATTTTTTTGTGGAATTCTAAGAGATTTTACCGTTTTAATAAAGTCATTTTGTATGGAAGGTAATCTGTGAGGTAGTGGTTTTGATCCGATTTGGCTCATTTTTGAACTTGATCTTCATTTATTAGATGAAAGCTTAAATATCGAATTTCGTGGTGATAGCTTGAAAATTACGGTTGTAATCGTGATCACAGACAGACAGACGAACAGACAGACGGACATGGCTAAATTTACTCAGGTGGTGATGCTGATCAAGAACATATATATTTTTCTATACCTACCACGCCTACTTATGGGCGTTACAAACGGAGTGACAAAATTACTATACCCCTTTTACGTTTTTTAAACGTGTGCGTATAAAAATAACCTTGCCTAATGACACAAATAGGCAAGACAATTATACATAATTAATATTATTTAAATAAAACCAACGCTTTAATAAGTTTTGATATCACCGATAGTCTTTAAGAAGCGACAGGTACCACGCTCGAAGAGACATGTACGTACTCTAATTGATTTATCTCTTATACTAATTTAGATCCCATTCTGAATTTCTTATGATAAAATTTGTAAATGTTAAACTTTATTTTACCGTTAAAAAAAATGAAATTAAAATGGTCGAAGTTGTTCAAAAAATATTTGAAATACTTACTTCCGGTTTACAACTGGAAAAAATTTACATTTTAAAAACTGATTAGAAAATCAATAAGAGCATTAAATTTTATATAAAATAAAAATAACATTCTCTATTTTATAATAATTATCTTCAATATGAAAATAAAATTTCAAAAAAACCCTTTCGTCAATCAGGTGAATTCTATAGAATCCCATATCTTAGCAGTTAAACCTCATATCAAAAAAAATTTTATGAGAACACGTTCATATCCCCTAGAAGTACAAATATGCCCAATATGAACGAATTTCAGAACCTTTCTTCTTTTTCGTTGTCCGCTTCACATGAAATGCCGCATATATGAAATTTTCGGTAAAAAAGTAAGAAATCTTTTACAGGCAATAATTTAAATATTCGTTAAAAATAGCAATTTTTGGAATCCCAAGCTAAAATTTTGTACAAATCTTAAGAATTGATATATTATAACGACATCATGTTCAAAAGGTGAAAAATTTACGACGATCACTAAGAAAAATGTGACACAAAACTTCAGACTAAAAAAAATTAAAAAAGACTTTCAAGATCTTTATGATATATCTCGGATTTGTTACGGTTTCGAAGTTACAGCGTTTTGAATACATGCACTAATTGTATTTTTTAAGATATGTTGCAATTTTTTACAGTGTATATCTTTTAAAGAGAAGTAAAAATTAAAAAAACAAAGTATGCAGATATAATACGTTTTAGGAGAACTATCAACCCAGAGAGTTTAAAAATTTTCCAAAATAGTGATGTCAGAAACGTGGGCGTTTTGAAATGGAATTACCGATATATTAATAGAATTGCTATATATGTATATATTAATTCCCGAAATATATGTAGCATCTTTCGTATTGTTACATATTTATGATACATTATTAGGAGATTTTTGGTATAATTTTTTTTTTCGTTTTTTTATGTTGATATCAGAAAAGTCCAAAGATAAAATATCAATTTAATTTATCGATCGAGAATTGGTAGCTACATATGTAAAAATTCTATCAATTAATTTTACTCTGTATTTTATTTGTTTTACACAAAGTTAAAGTTTATTTAAAAATTTTACTATTAAATATAGTTACAGAAATGTATCTGTTCAATTGTTATAGTTTTCATGGAGATTGTTAACTGAGTATTTAACATAAAATGAAGATGATTGCGATACGAAATTCAATATTTCCAAAAAAATAGCAAGTAACTATGAAACTGTATCTGAGATTCTACACTCGAATTGAACTTGTTGAGCCTATTGACGTAATAGACTTTCTGGTTAAATATTTACAAATATATTTAATTCCAGAAAAAAATGACAAAAAATAGATATTTAATTTTTAATATAATTTTGAGTTATTAACTTTTATCACTAGGATTATCATAAGAGAAATTTTGAAATTACTTATCAGTAGGACGATAAGAATTGTATTCAGTTGAACTCTTCACAAAATTTGTACTATAAAAGCCTTTTGTTCTGTTGCAAAACTTATCATTTCTATAGTCATCGTTTTAGAAGAAAGTTCGTAAAAAACACATTCTCAACAAAAATGAATTTCCGCAAGTATTTCGCTTTCATCGCCGTACTCGTCCTTTGCTTGTTTGTTACACAGAGTGAAGCTGGTCTGGGCAAAAAACTTCGCCATGGCTTGGTAAGTGACGCAGTATTTGACCAAATTATGAATATTACTTTAATTTTAATAATTGCAGAACTGGAGCATACCGTGCATGAAACTGCCAATGTTGTTGTAGATGCTGGCAAGGTTGCTGCTGGCGCTGCTGCCGTAGGAGCTGTTGTTGGTGTCTAATCTATATTGTATATACATATAACAACTTACCTATACAAAATTACTTTAATAATAAAATAATATAATATTAAATTATTTTTGAATTTTAAGTTATTTAAATGTTCAAACACTATGATTAATATTTGTCCTTTAGTTTGATATGGGGGGCTCGATTACATTTGTTGTATGGAGAGCTTCACAAAATGTGATTCAGATTTACAGATTTCAAACGCAGATTTTCATCTGTCTATTATTGGTCGATTTTAACAAAATAAGATTTATTGGAAGAGGGTTTTCATGCAAGTATCAAAGACGATACTTTTTAGGACTTGTTTTAAAAGTCTTTAGGGAAAGGTTGTTCAAAGGAATCGGTGTAGTACACCCATTAACACAGGAAAAGCATCATTCATTTTTAATCGATGAAGAATTAAAATATTAAGCATTAAGCTAAAAACTAATATCATCATAAAAAAAATACAAAATGAGACCCAGTGGACTTCAAAGAAGTTTAGGAAAAATTAGCACTCCTTCTTTTTGAGAATTGAAATAATATAAAAAAATCAATTTTATTTAGGTGCCGTGCAATTCAGAAGGTCTTCTCGTAAGCTGTAGCATAATAAGATGCTCTCCTATAGATGTGTATTTAGTTTCATGAAATATTTTCTGACCCCAAATCTTTACATGATTAAAGTTACGGAGCCTGATAGTTATATTTTAAATATATGGTCTGATTCGTCCCACGCTTTGTAAAATATCCTCAAATATTTTAATTTTAATATTTCCTCAATCCTTTTGGAATAGAATCCATTGGCTTTTCCTACATTTCTTTTCTCATTTCTAAGTTCTCACTTCTAAATGAGAGTAGCAGTCAAAATGTTCATTCTTATCAAGAAATACCCGGAATTTCCCATTCAAGCAAACCGCTTTTGAGATGTTGTCTATTTTATTTTCAGGTTTGGTTAATCTGTTATCTTGTGCTCAAATGTCTGTTTGAGAGTTTGATGAATGTCTTTGAATGTCTGTTGAGAGAGGCAGTTTGTGCGTGATAACTTTGTAAACTAGTCAGTATACCCGAAATATTTATACGAACATTAAGAGAGTGTTCTCTCAAAATAAGTAGATTTGTTCACAACAACAATGCTTGTTATGAATTATTAACAAACTATGTGTTCTAACAGTAAATCAATAATTCACCGCTTATTGTTGTTTTTATTTAGTTAGTAGCAGGCGATTAACTTGACTTGTCACACGAAATATTTATACGAACAATTTAAACGAAATTTGTTAAAATAACTTAAGTTCAAGCAGTAAAGGTACTATTTTCAATTTATGTATTGATATAGATAGATAAGACATTTGCTTTTTCGTTTTTAAACCAGAGTGATCAGATTTTTTATAATGCCTAGAGTTACGGAGATGTCGTCAGAAGCACAAGGAAAGATACGGGCTTATAGTGATTCTGGATTATCAATACGGAAAATAGCTTGTACGAGGGGAAATACCATTTATATTTCGGGAACTGGAAAGAATTATGTCAATAGCTAAAATCTGGCATCCCTTAATAAAGTTTAATATTTGTTAGCATAAATGTACTCACAACGTTTGGATGTACAAGTGCTATTTGTTTTGTTTACAGTGAGTTAATAAAATCAATTTGTTCAAAAAATGGAAATTCAACAGACGTGTATAAAATCGTGACAGGTGACGAATCATGGATATATGCGTATGAGCCGGAAACAAAACAGCAATCGACCGTGTGGGTTTTTTCAAGACTAGGCAAATCCAACAAAAGTTGTTCACGCACGAATCACTTCGAGGCAAAAGGTCACCTGTTTCTTCCACCGAATGGGTCATGTGGCCACTGTTCCGCTTGAGCAACGTAGGGCGATCAATTCTGAATAGTACGCGACCATTTGTTTCCCGGAGAAATTCGCAAAATCAACCGCCAAAGATGAATCATTCTCCATCATGACAATGCGAGCTCTCACACATCTCGTCAAACATGTGCATTTTTGAGCAGTCGAAACGTCGAATTGTGTATTGGTGTACGTGAGCTTTTTGTGTTGCTTACAGTGCTTTTCAAACTGTATTTCAGTAAAAAACGAATTGACACGTGAACATTTTCGTGCGTATATTTTTTACAATTTTCAACGTTTTTCAACAAGTGCATCCAGTTGAAGTGCAGTTTGACTTTTGGCGATGCAAGCCACCATAAAAAAATCTCTGTATTTCGATGGTATTAAGAATTCAAGCGGGGCCATACTTCGCTCACTGACGAATTACGTGAAGTGCATCCAAAATCTTTTGTTGTGTCACAAAACATTGATGCTGTGCACGAACTGATAGTGTTTGATCGTCATGTGACATGCTGTGAGATTGAGGCATCTTTGGGCAATAACATACATAACACAAAGTTGTGAAAAAAGTTTAATTCACGTTGGATTCCACATAATTTTACAACCGCTCAAAAAAACTCTCGTGTCGATGGTGCAAAGAAACGCTCAAGATATTACGGTGCTTTAAAAGACGTGACTGGTGACGAATCTATGCGTGAGCAGGAATGTAAAAAGCAGTCAACTGTATGAGTCTTTCAAGATGAACCAGATCATGTAAAAGTTGTTCGAAGTACTGTGAAGTAAATGGTCACTAGTTTCTTCCAGAAAACTGGTCATGTGGCATGGTACCACTTGAAACACATTACGGTTAATTAGGAATGTTACATAATGAGATATGGGCAGAGAGCGCTCTGGGAGCGTTGAGAGAAAGAATTGAGTGAAAAGGCTTATGTAGCAACACAAAATGCAACAACTAATCAAAGACAAAAGACAAACACAGATACAACACAAGAGCTTTAAATGTAGTGGTGCCCATACCCGTCCATAACCATTTGTTTGCCAAAAATGTCCCGTGAAATAAGAAAAACAAACAAGCGGCGGAAAATTATTCTTCATCAAGACAATGCAAGCTCCCACAAATCAGCTCAAACAAAAGCGTTTTCGAGCACTAAAAACAGCGAAGTAATGGGTCATCCGCCACACAGTTTTGATTTGTCATCCGATGACTTCTCTTTGTCCCCGAACATCAAGAACAAACTGCGTGGACAACGTTTTTCAATGCCAGAAGAAGCCGTTGATGCATTCAAATCTATGTTTTGGAGATGCCTCAAGAGGAATGGAATAAATGTTGTGACAAATTGTTCGAACGCAAGCAAAAATGTATAAATCATAAAGGAGAATATTTCGAAAAACAATAAAGCTATTTTTAATTTTAATTTAGACAAAAAAATCGGTCTTTATATTCATTCCCGGAATATATGTATTGTTTGCATTATTAACTTTTGTATTGTTACGCATTATCAGATCTTTTTTTTGTTTTTGTTGTTGTCAGAAAGGTCCATTTCTTTCTTATTTTCTGATATCAGAAATGTCTACAGATAAAATATCATGTTAATTTATCTGTTTGAAAATTGTAAAAATGCACTTAATTCTACTCTGTACTTCATGTTTTTTGACAAAGTTCAAGCTTTATTTAAAAGTTTTACTATTAAATATATTTACAGAAATGTATCTGTTCAATTGTTAGAGTTTTCATGGGGATTGGTTACTGAGTAT
Source organism: Pherbina coryleti (assembly GCA_943735915.1). Taxonomy (NCBI): domain Eukaryota; kingdom Metazoa; phylum Arthropoda; class Insecta; order Diptera; family Sciomyzidae; genus Pherbina; species Pherbina coryleti. The sequence goes on from OX030949.1 coordinate 16,265,111, forward strand.
TTAACATAAAATGAAGATGATTGCGATACGAAATTCAATATTTCTGAAAAGTAGCAAGTAACTATGAATCTGTATCTGAGAATCAACACTCGAATTGAACTTGTTGAGCCTATTGACGTAATGGATTTTCTACTTAAATATTTACAAATATATGTATTTAATACAAAAAAAAAAAAAAAACAAATGACAAAAATAAAATAGATACTTATGCTTTGTCTAATTTTCAGTTATTAACTTTTATCACTAAGATTATCATAAGAGAAATTTTGAATTACTTATCAGTAGGACGATAAGAATTGTATTCAGTTGAACTCCCCAAAAGATTTCTACTATAAAAGCCCTTTGTTGTGGTTCAAAATTTATCATTTCTATAGTCATCGTTTTAGAAGACAGTTCGTAAAAAACAAATTTTTAACAAAAATGAATTTCCGCAAGTATCTCGCTTTCATCGCCGTACTCGTCCTTTGCCTGTTTGTTACACAGAGTGAAGCTGGTTTGGGCAAAAAACTTCGCCATGGCCTGGTAAGTGACGCAGTATTTGACCAAATTATGAATATTACTTAAATTTTAATAATTGCAGAAAAAACTGGAGCATACCGTGCATGAAACTGCCAATGTTGTTGTAGATGCTGGCAAGGTTGCTGCTGGCGCTGCTGCCGTAGGAGCTGTTGTTGGTGTCTAATCTATATTGTATATACATATAACAACTTACCTATACAAAATTACTTTAATAATAAAATAATATAATATTAAATTATTTTTGAATTTTAAGTTATTTAAATGTTCAAACACTATGATTAATATTTGTCCTTTAGTTTGATATGGGGGGCTCGATTACATTTGTTGTATGGAGAGCTTCACAAAATGTGATTCAGATTTACAGATTTCAAACGCAGATTTTCATCTGTCTATTATTGGTCGATTTTAACAAAATAAGATTTATTGGAAGAGGGTTTTCATGCAAGTATCAAAGACGATACTTTTTAGGACTTGTTTTAAAAGTCTTTAGGGAAAGGTTGTTCAAAGGAATCGGTGTAGTACACCCATTAACACAGGAAAAGCATCATTCATTTTTAATCGATGAAGAATTAAAATATTAAGCATTAAGCTAAAAACTAATATCATCATAAAAAAAATACAAAATGAGACCCAGTGGACTTCAAAGAAGTTTAGGAAAAATTAGCACTCCTTCTTTTTGAGAATTGAAATAATATAAAAAAATCAATTTTATTTAGGTGCCGTGCAATTCAGAAGGTCTTCTCGTAAGCTGTAGCATAATAAGATGCTCTCCTATAGATGTGTATTTAGTTTCATGAAATATTTTCTGACCCCAAATCTTTACATGATTAAAGTTACGGAGCCTGATAGTTATATTTTAAATATATGGTCTGATTCGTCCCACGCTTTGTAAAATATCCTCAAATATTTTAATTTTAATATTTCCTCAATCCTTTTGGAATAGAATCCATTGGCTTTTCCTACATTTCTTTTCTCATTTCTAAGTTCTCACTTCTAAATGAGAGTAGCAGTCAAAATGTTCATTCTTATCAAGAAATACCCGGAATTTCCCATTCAAGCAAACCGCTTTTGAGATGTTGTCTATTTTATTTTCAGGTTTGGTTAATCTGTTATCTTGTGCTCAAATGTCTGTTTGAGAGTTTGATGAATGTCTTTGAATGTCTGTTGAGAGAGGCAGTTTGTGCGTGATAACTTTGTAAACTAGTCAGTATACCCGAAATATTTATACGAACATTAAGAGAGTGTTCTCTCAAAATAAGTAGATTTGTTCACAACAACAATGCTTGTTATGAATTATTAACAAACTATGTGTTCTAACAGTAAATCAATAATTCACCGCTTATTGTTGTTTTTATTTAGTTAGTAGCAGGCGATTAACTTGACTTGTCACACGAAATATTTATACGAACAATTTAAACGAAATTTGTTAAAATAACTTAAGTTCAAGCAGTAAAGGTACTATTTTCAATTTATGTATTGATATAGATAGATAAGACATTTGCTTTTTCGTTTTTAAACCAGAGTGATCAGATTTTTTATAATGCCTAGAGTTACGGAGATGTCGTCAGAAGCACAAGGAAAGATACGGGCTTATAGTGATTCTGGATTATCAATACGGAAAATAGCTTGTACGAGGGGAAATACCATTTATATTTCGGGAACTGGAAAGAATTATGTCAATAGCTAAAATCTGGCATCCCTTAATAAAGTTTAATATTTGTTAGCATAAATGTACTCACAACGTTTGGATGTACAAGTGCTATTTGTTTTGTTTACAGTGAGTTAATAAAATCAATTTGTTCAAAAAATGGAAATTCAACAGACGTGTATAAAATCGTGACAGGTGACGAATCATGGATATATGCGTATGAGCCGGAAACAAAACAGCAATCGACCGTGTGGGTTTTTTCAAGACTAGGCAAATCCAACAAAAGTTGTTCACGCACGAATCACTTCGAGGCAAAAGGTCACCTGTTTCTTCCACCGAATGGGTCATGTGGCCACTGTTCCGCTTGAGCAACGTAGGGCGATCAATTCTGAATAGTACGCGACCATTTGTTTCCCGGAGAAATTCGCAAAATCAACCGCCAAAGATGAATCATTCTCCATCATGACAATGCGAGCTCTCACACATCTCGTCAAACATGTGCATTTTTGAGCAGTCGAAACGTCGAATTGATGACTTATCCTCCATACAGCCCTGATTTGCCACCCAATGACTTCTTCTTGTTCCCGAATATCAAAGGTAATTTGCGTGGTAAACGATTTACGAGCACCGCAGAAGCAGTTGAAGCGGTCAAGGAATGAAAAAACTGCTATGACTAATGATTTGAACGAATGCAAAAGTGTATTGATCATCAAGAGGAATATTTTGAAAAACAATAAAGCCTTTTTCATTTAAAAATAGTTGTTATTGTTTGCTATTCCCGAAATATAAATAGTACCCTTCTTAAAGCAGGAAGAAGCATTGCAGCAATTCATAATGTTTTGAAATAAGGCCTAAATTTTGGTAACAATAAGAGATCTGATATAATATCTACGCTTTCTGCACGTGACCACCGAGAAAGTAAGAGATAGATTAGCAGTTAACCATTCCATTAGTCCTGCGGCTTTTGGGTACCATGGAAAGTTCCTAATAAAAAATAATTTCTACAAAAATGACTGCAAGAACGTACGTGGATTTGCTTAAAGATGTCTTACCTCAAAATTGAGAACTTATGGACGGAAATGACTGGGTAATTTAGCAGAATAACGCTGTTATCCACACAGCTTCGTTCACGAAAGACTTCTTTTGACCAAAAACATACGAGTCTTGGAGTGGCCAGCCTGTAGTCCTGATCTTAACCACATCGAAAATTTTTGGGGCATACTATCTCGTGGAGTTTTTCGAAATGTAACGATTTATGCAACGAGTATGCAACGATGAATCAACATAAGTTGTCCTTAGAAGAAGAATGGTTAAGGACTGAGGTTCAAACCTTAAAAACATTGATTGACTCAATGCCATGGCGTCTTCAGATGGTCATTGCAAATTCTGAAGGAAACACATTCTATTAATTTGCTCAAAAACCGGATACATTATTAAAATAACATTGTTAACGTGAAACGTTTTTATAAATATTTCGCTTTAAGAATATACATTGAATTACTTTTTTATGTTTGATAAATACATTTTTCGGTTTTTATACCAATTATGTATAGTAAATAAATAACTGAAACTTTTCCTGTTTTCATTTAAAAAAAAAACAGTGCGCTCATTATTTAGAAATATATTTTTAATAATTATATTTCATGGATAATTATTTCATGGAGTTCCGCAAGGTTCGTATACACCCGATATGCCTCCTTGTTTTTTTTTTTCTATTCCCACGACTCAAGTTACCAGTTGGCGGAAAGAGTTTTGAGTCGATTTATTTCGCAGAAGTAGCTGAAGATGATTAAAAAATCAGCCTATGAAAAGTGTTTTCAAATTTGGAGGAAACGTTGGAATGTGTGTATTGCTTGCAAAGGAGTTTACTATGAAGAAAATAAAATTTATATCTATGAATAATAGATTCGTTCTTATTTTATTGAATAATTCCGGGTGTTTTTTTAACAGAAGGTATTTTCAATAGAATCTGATGTGAAAATGCCAAAATATACGTGCACCTATCCCTCATTTTACACGGTTCTCGTTTAGCACGTTTTCGATCTTACACGGTTTTTAGTTTGTGATAAAAGTGACTTTTTACCATTCAGAAAAAGAAGAAATATTTGATTCTTACTGATAATCATTTTTCTCTGATTTTTTTAAAAATTTAATTTTCGCTTTACTCGGATTTTTCAGGAATCTTTCCACCATGTAAAACGAGGGATAGGTGTATACCACTGTTTATTAGCAAAACCCTGAATCACCCATAAGCACTAAAAAAATTGTGATCACTAAGTATTACTGTTACAAATTTAGATTTTCGTTCATCAGTACAAACATGAAGTACTCGTATTACATTTCGCAGTGTCAGTTTTTTCCGTGTACATTTATGAATGTAAATATTTTTATTTTCAAAATAACATAAAATATTTTTTTTTTATTTTGTTACCAAGCAAAGTTTTCAATAACAAAACACAAAAATAAAAAAAAAAAAAAAATTACTTAGGTTTATTTCCGAAACTTGAGCTCAAGATTTTGTCAGGTACTTAAGAACAACATAGATTATGAAATTTGTTTATTTTTTATTATTTAAAGTTTTTTGTATCAATCTTTATTCATAAGTGGTTTTGGTTTAACCCAATATAAAAAAGAATTTGCCGATTTATCAATAGTTATCTACATATAGGTACAGATGCCCTCAGAGATACAGAAGGCAATTTGATAAGTCAGAGACTTTTTGAAGAAAAAGTATTTTTTCGGTAGTTTGAGAAATAACTAGTTTTATTTCTCAAAATAGTCTCCTTTTAGAACGATACATTTAGTCCAGTGTTTTTATAACTTTTTCATTCCTTCCAAATAATAGGTTTGATCAAGGTCCTCAAAACATGCGTTTGTTTCAGTGATGACCTCTTTATTTGACCCAAATCTCTCACCGCTAAGCCATTTTTTCAGGCTTGGAAATAGAAAATACACTAAGAGAAAAAAATATTAAATTTATCCAAAAACTTTTTCCAAAAATCGAGTCATTTTTGCACCAATAACGCATTTGCATAAATCGACTACGTAAATATTTAAAATTTTTATAAATACTTTTTAATTATATAAAATATTAAAATATTTAAACAGAATTAATAAACAATATATCAAAATTATGTACGAATTTTTTTAAGTATCTTTCAAATATTTACTATTTGAAAATGAAACTACGCATTTCAAGAAAATTTATATAAAAATATTGAAATTAACAATAAAAATAACAATATATTTAAATTCAATATGTTATTAATGGTTTTATAGTTCTCGTTTTGTTTTTGTAATAAAGATTATATAGCTTAAGGCTTGAAAATTGGTTATTTTCTCATGATCTGCATCCATCAAATCCCATTTGCTGATTGTATCATGCTTGTACCATAATATTGCACCAACTGTCAAAAATAGTATAAATTAGGGAAGGAAAAAGTAGAAAAGAAAATAAGAAGCAAAATATGACAATCTGTGCAAGACACTCGTGAGAAAATATCCGGTTGTCACTCCAACCTTACATGATTGTATCATACGATCACCAATCGCACTCACAAAGAATCTTGGCCAAACATCTAGTCTATATAATATTCATAACAAAAAGCAAATGAGAACAATAAAAAAGCAAGAATCTTAATTCTAAAAACTTCATTGATAACTGTTATACATAGGAATGTAGGTGTGTGGTATAAATAAAATTTTAAATACGGAAAAAAACGAGTTGTAAGGAAAATATTTGATTTATCCACGTTAATATTTAAATAAAATTTATACTCAGGCGTGAATAATGTTAATATGCGTTATTTCCCTAAGTGTATGGGTGCCCAATTTTACCCAAATTTTTAAATTGATTGTGTCTGGAGAATTTGTGATAAGTATGATGGCATAGCCGTGGGCAAAAAATACCGGAATCTCCAAAACGATTTTTTTTGAGGATTCCGATAGGGAGAAATGTTTTTATTTCTAAGTTGGCACGACTGTCACTGACATCTGTGCCAAATTACACGTCAACATATTCATCAGTGTTTGAAATACGCGTCCGATGGATTTTGAAAAATTAATATTTTAACTTTTTTGGAAACCTGCGAGGTTAAACGTAAAGTCAGAAAAATCAAAAACTATTTTACATTTTAAGTATGTTCAGATTCTTTTTTGGTTTTATTTTGTTACAATTTACGACCAAGATTGACACATTTTCGGAAAGGTATTAAAATAATCTTTCTACTTTTGAAATAATTGTAGCCCAAATTTTTCCCTTGTAGGTCGATATTTCGATTTGTTTTAAAGAATTCACTTTTTTTTCAGGTACATGTGGGTTTTGGGTCTTGAAATATTTGCTGAACTATTGCTATTCAACAGGTTGGTCATTGTATAAACAAATTCAATAATTTAAAGGACCAAACACGAACTAAGCCTTTAAAAAGCCTTCAAGTAACCAAAAAAAAAAAAAAAAAAATAAACAAACTAAGTGTATCCCATGACAAGATCATAGTTTGGTAGTTGTTGTAATGTTTTAATTATGTAATTAAAAATTGGAAGTAATTGAAAACCATGGGAGTAATCAAGAGATATTGATTTTGATGAAAATGGTTTAAAAAATTTGATGAAAGATTCGATTTTTTCTTTAGACGAAAGCAAAACACAAGGTATGCTCCCAATGTGTTAATTCGGTAGACGGGTGATACCGAACCTCTTTTTTACAAAAAATAGTAAAAAGATAGAAAGAAATAGTAAAAGACACAATTTTTCAGATTTTGCAGGACTAACGGGACTAATAATCGAACAAATATGTCAGTTTTATACAACGTATTTTACTGTTGCTTTTATTTATTTAATGTATATAATTAAATAATAAAAACAATTAAAAATTAATAAATAATCATACTACTTAGCCTACAACTGCAAAAATCTTCTTATTTCGTTTTATTTATTATTTATAAAACTGAGATATTTGTTAGTCCCATTAGTCCTGTGAAATCTGAAAAATTGTGTACTTTTCTCATATTTTTTGTAAAAAAGAGGTTGGCAGCAGTTTTCTGCTTAGTATGACAGGGTGTGTCAGATTTAGAATTAAAAATTGATTTGCATAACTTTCTTATTAATGAATATATTGCAATAGTTCAAAGGTCAAAACTTAATGAAATTTAATGTTCGTTAATATTTCATTAATAACTTTCAATATTTCCATATTAAAAGCAAAAAATCTAAAAAAAATAATTTGGGACACCCTGTTGCCCAAACAAAAAATTTTTTTTTAAATAAGACCTTATTACGATCCTTTCAACTATATACTTTTTTTCGGACTTTTGGGTCCCGATTAAATTTTTTTGACCAGGGCTTCAAAACTTTTTTACTAACGGGGAGAACACTGTAAAAAAAATATATATTTTATTTTTCGACCTAAACTCTTATTTCAGATACCAGCACGTGAATTTTTTTTTCGATCCAGTCTAGTGTACACTTGACTTGATGAGTTGAAGTGTATTTCAGTGCATGACATCGAACAAAAATGTTTTGTACGTGTATGAAGCGAAACCAAATTGAACATTAATGCATTGTCTTGAAAGATCTTCGTTAGTATGCTTGTGTTTTGAAAATTTTGATATGAAAAAAAAAATCAAATCATAAAGCTACACTGAAGTAAAAGTAACGGGAAATCATAACGAGCACACCGAGTGTACCTTGCACTCAACTTGCACTTTGCAAGTATATTGGTTGAGTCGGTAACATAATTTTAACTTAAAAAACTAAAAAAAGGGCCATCTCTCGAAACGAAGCAAGATAGATCAAAAATAACTCCAGATTTGGCTTTTCTAAAAGGGGTCTCGAGCTCGTGACGCACATATAGAGGGGGTGGACGATATAATCACCTTAAAAAATTTGGAAGAACTCCATATCATCAAAACAAAGCAAGATGGACCAAAAAGATCGGTTTTTGCGACGTACATGTATTGGTGCCGACCGATATTAAGCAATAAAAACAAAAAAAAAAATTCAAACCATAGTATTTCCATAGCGTATTTGAAATATGCAACCGACATTGCGTCACTGGATTGCCCCTTCTTTCCTATTAAACTATTACCCCATTTCGAACCAAGGCAGACTTGACTGAATAGGTATAACAGTTGAAACCTTAACCTGTTATTAACATTGAACCAACTTTCGTAGCATTTAAAATTTTCTTTCAAAATTGCGAATTGTTGTTAAAAAAGCCTTGATGAAAACCTATAACATGATATAGTCTTTATCGTAACTCCTTCAAGCTAAAACATTTTTATAACTTCAATTAAAAATATAAATTTAATTGTATTTTTAAAAATTTTTTATTAAAATAACAGTCACTTTTTTTTCTATAACTACACTTTAATTTCCTGACTTAGTTATTATATGTGCTAGAATATAATACATATATGCAAGCAGTGATGTTTTAACCAGCAATAGCTCCCACTGCAGCAGCTCCAGCAGCAACTTTGCCAGCATCTACAGCAACATTGGCAGCTTCATGGATGGTATGTCCCAATTTTTTCTGCAATTATTAAAATTCAAGTAATATTCATAATTTGGTGAAATACTGTGTCACTTACGAAGCCATGACGGAGTTTTTTGCCAAGACCAGCTTCACTCTGTGTAACAAACAGGCAAAGGACGAGGACTGCGATGAAAGCGAAATACTTGCGGAAATTCATGTTTGTTAAGAATGTGTTTTTTTATGAACTGTCTGCTAAAGCGATGAGTATAAAACTGATAAATTTTGAACCACAACAAAAGGCTTTTATAGTAAAAAGAAATGAATTGTCGGAAAAAATTAAATGAATGCATTTCTTATCGCGCTACTGATTAGTTTTTTTCAGAATTTCTCTTATGATCTCAGAGATAAAATAAAATAAAATTTGAATGAAGTATTTTTATTTTTATACCCCTACGTTTAAAAAACATAAACGGGGTACATTAATTTTGTCACTCCGTTTGTAACGCCCATAAGGAGGTGTGGTAGGTATAGAAAAGTATATATATATATATTCTTGATCAGCATCACCACCCAAGTCGATTTAGCCATGTCCGTCTGTCTGTCCGTCTGTCCATTTGTGATTACGATTACAGCCGTAATTTTCAAGCTATCATCACGAAACTCGATATTTTAGCTTGTATCTTAAAATTAAAGGTCAAGTTCGAAAATGAGCCAAATTGGATCATAACCACGCCTACCTCCCATACAAAGTGACTTTATCAAAACGGTAAGATAGATCTCTTAGAATTCCACAAAAATTAATATATGAAATTGAAATTTTGCATATGAGCTTTGATAATTAATATACACTCTGATTATGAAATTCAACCAAATCGGCTGAAAGTCACGCCTACAAATCCCATACAAAGTGGCTTTACCAAAAATGTAAAATTTCTTTAAATTCCCTAAAATATGAACTTTGATATATAACCTGTACTCTGTGTACGAAATTCAACCAAATCGAGTGAAAACCACACTCAACTCCCATACAAAGTGACTTTATCAAAAAACAAAGGAGAATATTTTCTGTTAAAACTATGTCGAAAATGTTTTTACAAATAAACATTTTGTTGACTGCTTAAGACTTTGAAAATACTTTGGTTCGGACGTGGGGGTATTTTAACTTCGACCCAGTCGAAGATCATTTCTTACTAGTTTTAAGATAAGGATAATTTTACACTCAAATTTGTTACGTTTACGAATTACTGATTCAAAGACACTTGTGCTTATGAAATGGTTCTTCATTTTGATAAATAATTTAATGTATTTATTTTTTATTTACGATACATGGAGTGCTTAATTTACATTAAATCAAATCTTTTTTTTCGTAAGGACTAAGTACCAGCCTTTACAGGCGCAACTACTTTTTACCATAGCACCTTTACTCAGTGAGTTATAATTCCATTAAGAAATTTGCAGTTTCGTTGTTTAAGCAGCTCCCTACACGTCCCAATCACATCATCAGTTTTTGTTATGCTTTAGCCATAAGGGCAAAGAATTGCCCTTTTTCATATCATAACTTATTCATACCCTTATTCATACCTATTCATACCATAACTTTTATCATAGCACCTACAGGGTTGCCCATATTCGACGGACCCATCTGGCAACGCCATAACTTTTGACAGAGATGTCAGATCGCTTAATGACATACCGCGTTTGAAGCGTCAGTCCAAGCAGATTTTTACCATGGAACAATACACGCCACGCGAGCGCTCTGAAATAGTTGAAATTTACATTCAACAGAAGAAGTCAATGCCCATATTCGACGGACCCATGTTTTTGTTAAAAAAATCAAAGAAAAAAATAAAAATTTGGCTGTTGGCAATCTTAATCATTTAATTTGTTCCAAGTAGATTTGTTTACATCAATTTTTGAATATGATATCTCTCAAATGGCCGCCTCTGGCGTTGATGGCGTATTGTGCCCTTTTTGCAGCATTTTCCATCGTTTTCGCCAACATTTCGGCCGGAATAGCGGCTATTTCTTCACGAATGTTGTTCTTGAGCTCTTCTACGGTCCTTGGCTTGTTAACGTAAACCTTTGACTTCAAATATCCCCACAAGAAGAAGTCAGGCGGCGTCAAAAGTTATGGCGTTGCCAGATGGGTCCGTCGAATATGGACAACCCTGTATATAGCAAGTAATAATTCTATTAAATTACGATGGATTTTTAAAAAATTTAGTTTTGAACTTTTTAGGAAACGTAACGTTGTCATATGAGAATTTAAAAGCAGGAGACTCAAAAATTATTTTACATTTCTATTTCATTTATTTATTATTTAATATTGAATTTTTTTCCAATTTTAAGTGAAATAAATTGGATACATGGTATGGTCAGATTCTTTTTTGGTTTTATTTCATTACAATTTACGACCAATATTGATGCATTTTCGGAAAGGTATTAAAATGATCTCTCTACTTCTGAAATAATTGTAGCACACAATTTTTCCCAGTAAGTCGATATTTCAATTTGTTTTAAAGAATTCACTTTTTTCAGCTAAATCTGGGATTTTGTATTTGCTGAACTATTGAAGTCTTGAAGTATTTGCTGAACTATTACTATTCAATTGTGGCGGTCGTGGCGCAGTGGGTAGAATGCGTGACCAATACGCCAAAGAACCCTGGTTCAATTCTGACACCATCTGACAACGAAAGTTTTTTCAATTGAATTAATTTTTCTGTTCGGCCATGAACTCTCTGCAGGCAATGGCAAACATCAGAGAGTAAATAATGCCATGTAAAGCTTCTTGAGAACATGCACATTAGTCGTTCGGAGTCGGCAATAAACTAATAGATCCAGTTGTGTACGATCAGTTACAAACATTTACTAACACGCACAACACAATTAGATCAAAAGAAGTTCGATCAAAGTCCTTTCAAGGGCTAAAATTACCAGTTTATTTTTTTTTGTTTTTATATTTTATTTACTTGTGCGCTGCGAGTAAAAATTCAAATGCAACAATATTTCATATTTTCAATATTTCATATTTGTTGCATAAGCTGCTTGTTGCATCTGATGAAATAATTAGTTTTATTTTAAACGTAACGTTGTCACGTCAAAAATGTATTGGAATTGGCTAGTTATCATTTATTAAAATTAGAACGTAGTAATGATACAGAAATCCAAAATTCTTTATTAAAACAATTATCTATGAAGCAGTATCTGCAAATCAACACTCGAATTAAACATATTCATCCTATGACGCAAAGGATTTGCGTGTTAAATTACTCTTATCTTAGAATGAAAAAACAGTTTTAATAATATTCAAAATTTAATATTGTTATTTAATTTTATTTTATTTTATCTCTGAGATCATAAGTGAAATTCTAAAAAGCTAATCAATACCACGATAAGAATTGTATTAATTTAAATTCTTCCGATGAATTTTACTATAAAACTTATTTGTTGTGGTTCAAAATTTATCAGTTTTATACTCATCGCTTTAGAAGACAGTTCATAAAAAAACACATTCTTAACAAACATGAATTTCCGCAAGTATCTCGCTTTCATCGCCGTGCTGGTCCTTTGCCTGTTTGTTACACAGAGTGAGGCTGGTTTTGGCAAAAAACTTCGTCATGGCTTCGTAAGTCACATAGCATTTCACAAAAATTATGAATTTTACTTAAATTGAAATAATTGCAGAAAAAATTGGGACATACCATCCATGAAGCTGCCAATGTTGCTGTAGATGTTGGCAAAGTTGCTGCTGGAGCTGCTGCAGTGGGGGCTATTGCTGGTTAAATCATCACTGCTTGTTACTAATTTATTCTAGTACATATAATAACTAAGTCAGGAAATTTAAGTGTAGTTATAGAAAAAAAAAAAAACGTAACTGTAATTTTAATAAAAAATTTTTAAAAATAAAATTAAATTTATATTTTTAATTGAAGTTATAAAAATGTTTTAGCTAGAGGGAGTTACGATAAAGACTATTATAGACTATATCATGTTATAGGTTTTCATCAAGACTTTTTTAACAACAATTCGCAATATTGAAAGAAAATTTTAAATGCTACGAAAGTTGTTACAATGTTAATACCAGGTTAAAGTTTCAACTGTTATACCTATTCAGTCAAGTCTGCCTTGGTTCGAAATGGGGTGATAGTTTAATAGGAAAGAAGGGGCAATCAAGTGACGCAATGTCGGTTGCATATTGCAAATACGCAATGGAAATACTATGTTTTGAATTGTTTTTTTTTTATTGGCTTAATATCGGTCGGCACCAATACATGTACGTCGCAAAAATCGATCTTTTTGGTCCATCTTCCTAATTTTTTAATCGTCCTCCCCCTCTATATGTCCGTCACGAGTTCGAAACCCCCTTTAGAAAAGCCAAATCTGGAGTTATTTTTGATCTATCTTGCTTCGTTTCGAGATATGGCCCTTTTTTTAGTTTTTTTAGTTAAAATTATGTTACCGACTCAACCAATATACTTGCAAGGTGCAAGTTGAGTGCAAGGTACACTCGGTGTGCTCGTTATGATTTCCCGTTACTTTTACTTCAGTGTAGTTTTATGCTTTGATATTTTATTTCATATCAAAATTTTCAAAACACAAGCATACTAACGAAGAGCTTTCAAGACAATGCATTAATGTTTAATTTGGCTTCGCTTCATACAAGTACAAAACAATTTTGCTCGATGTCATGGCTACACTGAAATACACTGCAACTTATCAAGTCAAGTGTACACTAGACCAGATTGGAAAAAAAATTCACGTGCTCGTATCTGAAATAAGAGTTTAGGTGGAAAAAACAATATATATATTTTTTTTTTACAGCGTTCTCCCCGTTAGTAAAAATGTTTTGAAGCCCTGGCCTTAAAAATGTAATCGGAACCCCATAAGTCCGATAAAAAGTATATAGTTGAAAGAATCGCAACAAGGTCTTATTTTAAAAATTTTTGTATTTGGACAACAGGGTGTTCCAATTTAATTTTGTTTTATGAAATTTTTTTTAATATGAAAATATTGAAAGTTATTAATGAAGTATTAAAGAACATTTAATATCATCTAGTTTTACCTCTCAATTATTACAATATGTTCATTAATAAGAAAGTTATGAAAATAAATTTTTAGTTCTTTATACAATTTATTGATATCTGACATACCCTGTCATACTAAGCAGAAAACTGCTGCCAACCTCTTTTTTACAAAAAATAGGAAAAATGTACACAATTTTTTACAGGACTAACGGGATTAACAAATATCTCAGTTTTATGCATTTGATTTCTTTTTTAATATTTTATGCAAATAAATCAAAACAAGAAGATTTTTGCAATTGTAAGTTAAGGAGTGGGAAAATTTATTTAGTTTAAATTGTTTTTATTACTTAATTATATACAATAAATACATAAAAGCAACAGTAAAATAAATTCTATAAAACTGACTTTTGATAGAAAACTGATACCTGTTAGTTTGTTAGTCTTGTGTCCTGTAAAATCTGGAAAATTGTGAACATTTTTCCTATTTTTTGTAAAAAAGGGGTTCGGTATCACCTGTCTACCGAATTAACACATTGGGGGCATACCTTGTGTTTTGCTTTCGTCTAAAGAAAAAATCGAATCTTTCATCAAATTTTTTAAATCATGGTAGTTATATTGAAATTTTATCTCTTGCTTACTCCCATGGTTTTCAATTACTTCCAATTTTCAATTTCATAATTAAAACATTTCAACAACTACCAAACTATGATCTTTTCATGGGATACACTTAGGGTTTTTTTTAATAGTTTTTGGTTACTGAAGGCTTTTTAAAAGCTTAATTCGTGTTTGGTCCTTTCAATCATTAAATTTGTTTAATTTGTTTAAATTTGTTTAAAAAAGCAATAGTTCAGCAAATATTTCAAGACCCAAAACCAACATTTAGCTGAAAAAAGTGAATTCTTTAATACAAATTGAAATATCGACCTACTAGGGAAAAATTTTGTGCTATAATTATTTCGAAAGTAGAAAGATCATTTTAATATCTTCCGAAAATGTATCAATCTTGGTCGTTAATTGTAACGAAATAAAACCAAAAAAGAATCTGAACATACTATGTATCAAATTTATTTCACTTCAAAATAAAAAAAAAAAATTAAGATTAAATAACAGTGTTCTACAAATAATGTTATTTTTAATGTACAAGAGCTCCCGATATTTTAAGTTTTGTCGATCCATATGATGACTTTCTGCGTTTTCAGAATATTTTCATCACTTCGATTTTTTTATCAAGGACCTTTTTAACAATTCACTTCGATTTTCGTACTTTGCCTAACTTAATGTATCATAACTTTGCTTTTATTCATCAAAATTTGATTTTTTATTAACGATTACACTTGCAGTCTTCCATTTTTGCGGAAATGTCTTAAATCATTAAATATTTTTACAAATGTTAGGTGCTTTCGTTTACAGAAAGAGCATTTTTCTTATTTAATTTGCTTTTAGCTATTTAAAATAGTCAAAAAATTCTTCATACATGATTATTCTGACTTATTGGGTATAAGGGCCAGGGCATTAGGCTTTCAATGCTTGTAAAAAAACAAATTTGGTTAACAAATAACTTAGTTATGGACGATAACAACATTGAAGTTACTGAGTTTCTAATCTCAGAACTGAAGCGTAATTTCTAGCCTCAGAAAAGCAATTGATATTTTGGTCAATTTTTGTATCAGCTGACAAAGTGTTTCATATCCCTCTATATATGGTTTCCGTACAGTGATAAACACTGACGACAGCGACAGTGGGTCGTCCCATACAAGTTAGACGAAACAATTTATTTTATGATTTTAAATGATAGGGGATGTTAAAATAAGCAAAAAAATTTACGAAGAGTCATATTCTTTTTTGACCCCCTGAGAAGCTATGGACTATTTTGAATTTTCGGAAAGTTGTTTCACCTAAAGCGCTCTTGCAGTGAAAATTTTTAATGTGGAACTTTTTGCAAAGGCCATTTATTGCAAATCGTTTGCCGCGGTGAAATACTTTTAGGAAAGTTTAATCAAGACTTCGTTAAAATGTTTAGGGATTTGAATCATAAAATGGATTTATCGACAAATCCTATAATGATCTCACTTTATTAAAAATATTTTAATCAGTGTGTTATGGGCAATAAGTGCTACATACCTCCAGGGGCGAACACAGGTAGGGGTTTTGGGGGTTAAAACCCCCCAAATGAACGAATAAAAATAAAATTAAATGTATAAAGTAAAACAATTACAAATTATAAAGCATTATTTATTTAAGTTGGAATGTTTAAAGCTACTTTCATGGTGTTACTTATTGTTTTTTTGAAATTATGCTCTGTATACGCAAAACAGGCCTGCCAGAGTATGAATTTTTGCCTGAAATATCATTAAATACATGTATGTTTTGGCAATGTTTTAAATAATGTAGACAATTATGCATTTTTAATTAGGAAAAGAATTACCTAAGAGGAAAAGATTACCTAAAACTTAAAATTAAAATTTAATAACTATTTATTAAAAATAAAATTAAATTTACATTTCATTAAAAGGTAAAGCAAAAAATGATTGTGCTATTTTTTATGTTACTAATTTCATCAATATCCAATTTGATTTAAAAATATTTTTTTTTATATAATCGCAATAATTTTGCTTTTCAATCAACTCATCAATCACCAACTCAAATTAAACACATTTCGCTAACAGTTAATCAGTGCACCATAGTACATTTCTGAATATTAGCATACTTTATCAAGTATTCGATTAAGAAACAAAAACAACACAACTCACAAATGCAGATCAGAGTTGTGTTCTCTGTTCTCTCAAGAAGTGTGTTGTGAGAGAACAGAGAACGAATTAGCAGTTATTCTCATGCGCTGATTTTCTCTTTACTACATGATCTGTTGTTTACATTTATTCGCTTGCAGTGTACTCCTACACTCAAAAAAAAACACTAACTTAAAATGAAACACAATGTGTTCATAATTTGCCTTTTCTCATGTTTTTTAAAAGTTTGCTCTTACTTTGACGAAATGTGCAAGCTAGTTTTTAAACATAAAATTCATCAAATTAGTAACAGTTGTCGCCAATTTGAAAACATTTTTTTCAGTGTACAACAGGGCTCTAATACGCATACATGCTCTACTACGCTGTTGTTCTCTGTAAAGTCGAGTTCCGCTATCAATGTGATATGAGGTTAAAACTAGAACTAGATTTTCAAGCTTTTCGAGCACCCACGCTACCCGAGTATTTTCGAGTACTTCGAGCTACCCGAATTTTGAATTTTTGTTTTCTACAAAACTGAAGAATCTCAACGAAAAATTAAGATGCAGTTTAATTAGTAATCGTTATTTAGTAGCAATGTTCTTTTTTATTTAAATGTAGCCACACAGAGCCAAAACAACCTAATAAAATAGAATAAAATCAATAAAATTTCTCTATCGTTTTCATTCAAGAAGATTGTCTTATTAAAACCATTGAGAAAATCTTTTTAAAACTTTGAGAATTTTTTATTGGGCAATCCACATAATTTTAAGAAGAATCCTATTATTTTTTATGAGATAACATTTAAAAACTATAAGGAAATATTATCAAAAATATGTGATTTTCTTATGGATTTTAAAAGTTATATTTTTGATTTTTAGGAAGAAATCTTATAGATTTAATAAGATTTATTCATGAAATTTAAGAAGGAAATTCTATTGATTTAATAAGATTTCTTTTAAAATTTTATTAAAGAAATCTTTTTAATCAATACGGAATCTTGCTAATCTTTAACCTAGAAATATATCTTTTACTTCCTATAATATTACATACAAATCTACACATTGTTAAGATTTTATTAAAATTTATGCATTATTAAATAAAGTTGTTATTTATGAATATTAAATACACATGTTAAAATTAAATTAACTTTGACTTTGTATCCAAAATACCCGGCGCTGTCGAGGCCTTCAAAGAAATCCGGCGGTATCCTCAATATCCAACTTTTGTCAAGAACCTTACCGTACATTTTTAATAAAGTCAAAATTGAGTCACTCAAGCCCACGACTGAAATATGGCTTGAGTTTCGAGAATTTTAGCCTCGTCGAAAACAAGTTCTGGAACACAAATATCATTCTCCATTATAACATTTTTCTTATTTTACTTTATTTAAATCAACGGATAACTTTTCGAATTCACTTCACAACTACGACTGAAAGCTAAAGCAAAGAAAGCAAAAATAAGTAGCGTTTTCACCATTACTATCTTCTTAAAAGGGTGTCTAATAAAAAAATTTTATAAAAGCAGATCAATAAGATTTTCTTATTAATTTTAACTCTTAAACTCTTCTCTTCTTAAACTTTGGAGAGTGAAAAAAGAGATTTTCTTATTAAAGTTAAGTGTTAATAAGATTTCCACATTATTTCATTCGTTCAATAAGAAATCTTATTAAAAAATGTTTGATAGTAGTTGTTAATTTTTAATAAGATTTTCTCTATGGAATTGAAAAGATTTCTTTATGGAAAATTCTTATTATTTGGTAAAATTAATAAGAAAACCTAATAAAATATCTCAACTTGGTGGTCTTATTGATTATATGTGGTTGTTTTTGGCTCTGTGAATACTGTAAATATTATATATGAAATTTGAATAAGTCTATAAATTAAAATATAAAACACTCCCCAAAATTTTTTTCTGGGTGCGCCCCTGCATACCTCAAGTGCCGTGTCATATCAGGTTGAGAATGTGGAACACTAAGCCTTATACAAGGAGATGCATGCATATAAATGAATCAATGATTTGGCTTCCAAAACTCATACACAGAGATGCAAGTTGTTATTTCTATTCTAAAATCTATTTAAAAAAAAAAATAAATTTAATATTAATATTTTGTATACGGCCTCTAATTATTTATATTGAAAACAATTTTTTCGAGCTCTAGGCCAAGCATGTTGTCAACAAGACAACATGAAGAACAAAGACCCTAAAATGAAAGTGTGGAAAAATGGAGGAGCTAAACAGCAAAAATAACAACAACTTCAATATGCTCTGATAGCAGTAAACCGCTGTGATCGAATTTCGAAGATGCACATGAATTAAGGCTATGCCTAAAAGTATGTTACGATCTAGGTTGTTAACCTTAGTACAGTATGCATCAAAAAGTAGATAAGAACTCAGTTACAAAAATTCCAGCGTTCTCTGCCAAAAACAAATTCCGGGTAACTTTCTCGGCATATTGGCAGTATATGTAGAACCTAAGTAGCTTGAGTGGATCACAGTGTAAAGTCATACAAAGGCTACTGATGAGTTGGTGTAGCGGCCAATGAAACAGTCTGTATAGTCAAGCTGTGTGATTTGCTCTATACAGAGCCGTTGTTGTTGTTGTTGTTGGTTGTTGCCTTCTTTGTTCTTCATGTTGTCTTGTTGACAACATGCTTGGCCTAGAGCTCGAAAAAATTGTTTTCAATATAAAAAAAATAAATCTGAAAATATGTTAAATCATACTTTCACTAATAACTTTATTATTTAATAACCGATTTAACTTTTTTTTAATCAGTTCGAAAATTAAAACCCAGGTCTTCTGAAGACTTCTTTTGATTTCTTAACGTTTGAAAATGTAAAAATTAAAAAAAAATGTGTGTTGATTGTTTTAGCGTCTATTATTTTGCAATGGATTGACATATTTCTATTATTCAAATTAGACTACAAACTGCAAGTCTTACCTTTGTTACAATATAAAGGTTTTTAAAATCAGTTGAGCAAAATCAATGTTATGACATACTAAGTAATGCAAGGTACGAACATTTTTACTGATTCATTAATAAGGTCCTTGACAAAAAATTCGAAGTGATACAAAAATTCCGTAAATACAGAAAGTAAATAAAGAAAACATACCACGCATTTCATTAAGTATATTTACAGCTTAAAATACGTCAAAATGACGTATTTAACGTCACAATGGCAACGCTGAGTATGCGCCTGTAAAGGCTGGTTTTTAGTCCTCACAAAAAAAAAAGATTTGAATTAATGTAAATATAGCACTCCATGCATCTTAAATAAAAACTATATACATTAAATTGTGATGGGAATTGGTTGCATACCATTTATCAAAATTAAGAGGTATTTTTTAAGAACAAGTATCTTTGAATCAGTAATTCAGAAAGTAAATCAACACTTGAACTGAATTTATTTAACATATGCATTCTGGTGACGTAAATGAGAGTAAAATTATCCTTATCTTAAAACACAAATAACAATACTTAAAATAAAAATACTTCATTCAAATTGTATTTTACTTTATCTCTGAGATCATAAGAGCAATTCTGAAAAAAAACTAATCAGTAGGACGATAAGAATTGTATTAATTTCAATTCTTCCGATAATTTTTACTATAAAAGCCTTTTGTTGTGGCTCCAAATTTATCAGTTTTATACCCATCGCTTTAGAAGACAGTTCGTAAAAAACACATTCTTAACAAAAATGAATTTCCGCAAGTATCTCGCTTTCATCGCCGTGCTCGTCCTTTGCCTGTTTGTTACACAGAGTGAGGCTGGTTTTGGCAAAAAACTTCGTCATGGCTTCGTAAGTGACACAGTATTTGACCAAATTATGAATATTACTTAAATTTTAATAATTGCAGAAAAAATTGGGACATACCATCCATGAAGCTGCCAATATTGCTGGAGATGTTGGCAAAGTTGCTGCTGGAGCTGCTGCAGTTGGCGCTATCGCTGGTTAGAACATCCATCACTGGGTGCTTCTCATATAATCATGTACATATAACTCATAGTTAACTCAGAAACTTCAAGTGTAGTAATAAAATTAGATTTAATTAAATTATCTTTGAAATAAAATACATTTAAACACAAAGTTTTTATTTTGAACATTTTTTAAAATATGGTGGCTCGAACTAGTTCTGATAAAGGCGATAAAATTCTATTAAAGACGTTATAATAAACATGTACAGTTATGGACCAAACAATGGAATCACCTTAGTCTTTGTTTTAATCCTTTCTAAATTTTTTGTAACTGTGAGTACATTGGATGTGAGAGACAGCATTATTGTGTCGTTGGCGTATGTACTATTCATACTTATGTACACATACACGTACGAAAACATGCTTTTTATGTGGATTTGTTCATGGTATAATAAATTTTGAGCATATTTTTTGCCAGGACATGGTTTCCCAAGCAACTGCCAGTTCAAGCTTGTAATTATTATACCATGGATCTGTTGTACCTGTGCAGTCAGTGATGTTACACGTACAGAAATAACTGTATTTTACAGTTATTTTGAACCCCGTACCGCCATACAGCAATTTAACATCAAAATACAGTTATTTTGTATTTTTACCTTAAAATCTAGATTTTTTGCAGTAATTTTGTGGTATAAATAAAAAATTAAGTTTTATAGCAGTTCAACAGAATTATTTAAGTTTAATCTCCTTGCCTTTTTCTTAAAAAAATTCGTAAAAAGGCAAAACTTGGAAATCCTCATAAAAACCAACACTACATAACTTACATAAGCATATTAATCAATTTTATACATGAGGATTTTTTAAAAGAGAACTCTATTGAAAGAATATATTTTAAAAATTCCGACTTTCATTTGCCTTTACAACAAATTAATTTAGAAGGTAAAATCATTGCATTTTTTTTTGAAAATAATTTGGATGAAATAATAATTCGAAAAAAACTTAACACGGAAGCACTTGAAGCCGTATTGCATACACTAAGGGTAATAACACATATTAACATTATCCACGCCTGGGTATAAATTTTATTTAAATATTTACGTGAATAAATCAAATATTTTCCTAACAACTCGTTTTTTTCCCGTATATAAATTTTATTTATACCACACACCTACATACATATACCATACAGCTGCAATAGCCGACAAGCAGCAACAACATCGCAATCTGTTCCTGCAGTTATCAGTGAAGTTTTTAGAACTAAGATTCTTGCTTTCGGTTTCTTATAGTTCTCGATTGCTTTTTGTTATGAATATAATATAGTCTGGATGCTTTGCAAAAATTCTTTGTGACTGCGATTGGCGATCGCATGGTATAAGTAAGTAAGACTGACAACCGGACATTTTCTCACGAATGTCTTGCACAGATTGTCATTTGCCTGCATATTTTGCTTTTATTTTCTTTTCTAGTTTTTCCTTCTCTAATTTATACTATTTTTGACATTTGGTGCCATAATATTGCGACGACTGTCAAAAATAGTATAAATTACAGAACGAAAAAAGAAAAACCAAAATAAAATATGCAAGCGAATGGCATTTGATGAACGCATCTCCTGAGAAATATTTAAATATATTGTTATTAAAATTTCAAGATTTTTATATAAATTTTCTTTAAATGCGATAGTTTTATTTTGAAATATTAAATATTTGAAAGATATTTAAAAAAAATTCGTGCACAATTTTAATATATTTTTTATTTATTCTGCTTAAATATTTTAATATTTTATTTAATTAAAAAATTATTTAAATAAATTTTAAACATTAATGTAGTCGATTTATGCAAATGCGTGCAAACTGGTGCAAAAATAACTCGCTTTTTGGATAAATTAAAAAAGTTTTTGGATAAATTTAATATTTTTCTCTTAGTGTACTTAGGAATTTTTAAAAAATTATGATAGCAGCAATATTGTTTTTGAAGATAATAATTTTCGTTCCATCAATAAAAACATGTATTACCATCAAATTAATAAGTAGTCTAGTCGACAATTTTAAAAAAATTTCGTTTCTTGAAGTAATTTTAAGGATTTTAGTCATTTTAAAGACGTAAATTAGTAAAAATTAGTATTTTCTCCTTCATTATAAGTGTAAATAAAATGTGTAAATGACACATATAAGCTCAAGTTAAAAACAAAATGTGATTTAATGATAATAGTAATAGTAAGACTCTTTATTTTAGGATTTTAAAACTTCATATGTACCTTTCTTTTTTATTTTATACAAATATTTGATCTTGTTAATAATAAGATTTTTTTTTTAAATGCGGGTTTGTCGTTTCTTTTGTCTATAGGTATAGTATTTTTTATTTCTTAAAATACAGTAATTTTGCTGCAAAAATAGTAATTCGAAAACTTAATACAGTAATTGGCAAAATTTTATGTAACATCACTGTGTGGAGTGTTCTTTTTGTTGTACACGTCTTTTAGTATTTGCGTTATTTCGTGCTAAAAATCAACCCAGCAAACATTATGACTCTTAAAAGAGTTTTTTAAGACTCATATGAGTTTTTATCGTCATAATGCGCTCAAAAAAGACTCTTTTATGAGTACATTTTCGTAGGTTTCGGGCCTCAAAATATGATTCATAATAATGACTGCTTTATGCCTCATTTAAGACTCAAAATTTAGACTCTTTTAAGACTCATACTTAATACTTTTTTAAGACTCATAATAAAGACTCTTTTAGAACTCATATAAATTAGTGTTTTTAAACTCAAAAATAAGACTCATTTAAGACTCATATTTAATACTCTTTTAAGACTCATAATAAAGACTCTTTAATGACTCATAATAAAGACTCTTTTATAACTCATATAAATGAGTCTTTTTGGACTCAAAATTAAGACTATTTTAAGACTTATTTTAAATACTTTTTAAGATTCATAATAAAGACTTTAAATAAATACTTTTTTAGAACTCATATAAATGTCTTTTGGACTCAAAATTAAGACACTTTTGATAGTCATATTTTAGAATCATGGAAAGGAATCTTTATAGACTCATACTGAGGACTCTTTCAGAACTCATAGAAGTAATTGTGATCCGTTAAGGCTGAAATATAATTTTAGACTCAAATTTATTTAAAATATTTGATAGTTGAAAAAAAAATGACAACAATATCTTTTTTTAAACATTTCAAATAAAAAGTAATAGTAGAAAAATTTAAAGTCATTTTACAATCATATAAAAGACTTCTTTATGAGTCTTTTTATTGCGTACTCATAAAGCACGCATAAAAAATACTCTTTTTAGAGTCTGATTTCTGAGCAATTATTTTACAATCATATCAAAGACTCCTTTTAAAGTCTTTCTATTGCGTACTCATAAAACACGCATAAGAAATACTATTTTTTTAGTCTGATTTCTGAGCAATCATTTTACAATCATATAAAAGACTTCTTTATGAGTCTTTTTATTGCGTACTCATAAAACACGCATAAAAAATACTCTTTTTAGAGTCTGATTTCTGTGCAATCATTTTACAATCATATCAAAGACTCCTTTTAGAGTCTTTTTATTGCGTACTCATAAAACACGCATAAAAAATAGTATTTTTTGAGTCAGATTTCTGAGCAATCATTTCACAATCATATAAAAGACTTCTTTATGAGTCTTTTTATTGCGTACTCATAAAACACGCACAAAAAATACTATTTTTTAAGTCTTATTTTTGAGCAATCATCTTAGAATCATATCAAAGACTCCTTTATGAGGAATCCTTTATGAGGATTCTCGATGAATTCACCTCTCTGGCTGGATATGAGCACTGATGAAAATCTCGCCAGCTAAACCACCAGTATACATATACACCGAGAAAAAAAAGCAATAGTTAAATCACCAAAGCCGGCTTGGGTAAAGAAAATTGTATGGAAATTAAAAACTTATGTTTATTCACCAAAGTAATATATTGTTTAATACATTGCTTTGAAAGCACATACTCCGATACCCTGAAAATAAAAAAATGTTTGATTCACCCAAGCCAAGTATATAAAATTTTAACCAATAGTATAGGTAAACCACCGAAAACTTTGACACTTTATCAAAATGGTATGAGCAAAATTTGTCGCTGAAAACTCCCTGCTTGTTATAGTTCTCGATTAGTTTTTGTAATGAAAATTATATAGCGTAGATGTTTAGACAAGGTGCTATGCTTCATGAGTGCATTTTGTTGGCATTAAATTAGATCTAAATGCATAATTTTTTTGCTTTGTAAATCTATGTTGTAAACTTTGTAAATGTATGTCTATTAACATTAAATATAACAGGTTTTCCTAAATAAAAATAAAATGATTTGGTTCATTTTGTTTAGAAGTTTCACCTAAGTGCTTGGGTAATTTTCTACAACAGCAATATACAAAATTTTACCTAAGTATTTTAAATGTCCATCATACTTGTCTTTGGAAATTTTTTACAAAAACAATATACAGTAATTTATCTAAGTAGTTGTATATTTTATACTTCTCCCTGTATATTTATTTATATATTTAACTTTGATAGTTCAACAAAGGTTTTTGTTGAAAATTTGAACACTATGTTCGGCAGAATAAGCAAGCTTCATATAAATTGTCGAAGCTAATGTGTAAATTACAAAATACTTCGATAATTATCAAATTTGCAAATTTTTGAATGGAATTATAACTCAATGAGTAAAGGTGCTATGGTAAAAAGTGGTAGGCGCCTGTAAAGGCTGGTTTTAGGCCTCACGAAAAAAAAAGATTTGAATCATTGTACATTAAGCACTCCATGTATCTTAAATAAAAACTAAATTCATTAAATTGTGATGGGAATTGGTTGCTAACCATTTTATAAAAAAATTTCAAGAATTTTTAAATCAGTAATTTAGAAAGTAAATCAACACTTGAATTGAATTTTTTTATGCATTCTTTGACGTAACAAATTTGAGTGTAAAATTATCCTTATCTTAAAACACAAAAAACAATACAAAAATAAAAATACTTTATTCAAATTTTAGTTAATATCATTTATGAAAAAATTTATCACTGAAATCATAAGTGAAATTCTGAAAAAAAACTAATCAGTAGGATGATAAGAATTATTTTAATTTCATTTCTTCCGATAATTTTTACTATAAAAGCCATTTATTGTGGTTAAAAATTTATCAGTTTTATAGTCATCGCTTTAGGAGACAGTTCGTAAAACACACATTCTTAACAAAAATGAATTTCCGCAAGTATTTCGCTTTCATCGCCGTTCTCGTCCTTTGCCTGTTTGTTACACAGAGTGAAGCTGGTCTTGGCAAAAAACTTCGTCATGGCTTCGTAAGTGACACAGTATTTTACCAGATTATGAAAATTACTTGAATTTTAATAATTGCAGAAAAAATTGGGACACACTATCCATGAAGCTGCCAATATTGCTGGAGATGTTGGCAAAGTTGCTGCTGGAGCTGCTGCAGTGGGCGCTATCGCTGGTTAGAACATCCATCACTGGGTGTTCTCATTTATTTATGTACATATAACTCTTAGTAAACTCAGAAACTACAAGTGTAATAATAAAATTAGATTTAATTAAATTATTTTGGAAATAAAATACATTTAAACAGAAAGTTTTTGTTTTGAATATTTTTTAAAATATGGTGGCTCGAGCTAGTTTTGATAAAGGCGATAAAATTCTGTTAAAGACAACAATGGAATCACCTTAGTCTTTATTTTAATCCTTTCTAAATTCATTTGTGAGTACATTGGATGTGAGAGACAGCATTATTCTGTCATTGGCGTATGTACTTTTCATACTTATGTGCACATACACTTACAAAAACATGCTTTTTATATTGATTTGTTCAGGGTATAATACATTTTGAGTATATTTTTTAATAGGAGATGGTTTTGATAGGATTTCATAGTTGCCCAACCTTTGTTTGAAAGCTTATGAATTCAAGTATTTTTGAGATTTTCTGGAAGATGTTTAAAGGTCCCGCTAATCGGATTTTCCCTAAAAATCAGGTTTTTTCGAGAATGTTTGAATTTAAAGCATAAGTTGGTCAATAACAGACATTTTCTAAGTCTTTGAGTCATCATTTCGCAAGACAAATAACCAATCTTTACTTTAATGTACATAAATCAGTCTTGCCAATTTTTTTGGATATTTTGGAGAACTATATTTTATTTTTTCGTGAAATTTTTGTAAATTTTTTAAAAAACGCTTCATAACTTTTAAAAATTTCATCATAATGAATAAAAGTAATAATGCACTGTAAACTATGGTACAGTTTTAAGCAATTTAAAAAAAGTTATTGATTGCGGTTCTGAAGTTATAGCCTTTAAAGCTTTGTAACTGTTGGTTGAATTGTTAAATCGTTGGTTGGAGCATCGATTATGAAATTGCTAACAATAAGCAACGTGTAAACCTGCCCTTTCAAATAGCTGGAAGAAAGCTTGCAAGGTGTTAATCTACTCTAATAATGAGCTGATCGAGGAATTTAAAAACAAACATTGCAACAAAAATGCTTCTTCATCAATTTCCACTATCTGGTCCATATCCGGGAAACTAGTTTCTTTAGCCTTTTTTGATTAAAGCATAGAAACCAAAACTTTGCGTTTGATGGGAAAAAATATTAATACACCAAATAATGAAAACAAACTTGTACAAGGCAATATAACAAAAATATCATAAAAAGTAAAAAAATAAGGTTTGTTTCGTCTAAAAAATACCTTTTTCATGAATTTTTTTAGAAAAAACTATAACAGTAGGTTTATTTTATTTATTATTGGCACCATTTCGAAGCCAAATTGACGATTTTTGACGAAAAAATCTACCTATTTGTTATTGTAAAATTGTTAGTAATTAAAAAATTTAAAACGCCACTCGACGTCACTAGAGAGCTACTTATATGTAGAATATGTGTACAAAATTTCAAAACAATTGGTTTAGTAGTTTTTTCTGTAGGCTGGTCACCGACTTTAAAAATTACATGTTTGGGAAAATCGATTTAAAGTTTTGTACACTAACCAACACTAGTTGGAGGTCAACCTACTGTAACTTCGTTAGTTTTGCTCCGAATGACCTAAAAATTTAATACAATATTCTTCAGATATTTTACTTTCAGAAAAAAATGAAAAAAAAGTTGTCAAACCTAACCCCCCCTTAATCAACTTATGATCGAAATTTTTTTTGGGACAGCCTAATGTTCAGTGTTCTATTTGTTGTACAAGTCTTCTAGTATTTGCGTTATATCATGTTAAAAATCAATTGGAAAATAAATACTAAAAGAAGTTAATACTAATGCAAATGTTATAAATGTGTAAAATTTCTTGAGAAACTCACCCCTCTCGATGGATTCTCGATGTATTCACCCCACTGTATACACCACCACCAAATAAACCACCGGGGAAAAACTAACTTAAAATTTTTATTCAAACATTTTCATACATACACAAATCAGATCAGAGTTTTTAAAAGAAAAATGTAGTTGTTGTTGAAAGAAATTGATTATGTTGTTGTAGTTATTGTTGCAGTTGTTGTAGTTGTTGGTGAAAAAAATTATGTTTTTCTGTCAACAGTATTTTAAACTCAATTTTTGTCTATCAAAAATATTTTTTTTTATCAAAAATATTTTTTTCTATATACATAAATTATATTGACAATACTCGCATTTTTGTATTGACAAAATTTCTTTATCGACTTTTATTAAGAACTTGTATGGCGTTAAAACGCCAAAATGCGCTCACAATATCATCGTTGTGAGGCTTAATAGCACATCTATTCTGTCGTTAACTAAAATTTACCGTAGCACGTCTCCTGAGCGAGTTATAATTCAACGATACTAAATTTCTGTTGGATAAGCTGCTATCTTCACGACCTGACCTTCCGTGCGTAGAATTGGGCTTATCACCTAATACAGATGTCTTAAGAAGAGGTATAGGATGTTTGAATTAGCTGTGCTAATTAGGATGTTTGGTATAGGATGTTTGAATTTGAGAAAAAAATTTATCACATACTTTAAGGCATTAAATAGAAAGCTAAATTTCTTCGTAGAAGATTATTTTGGTTTTTCTTGTTTAAATACACAATTTTTAAGAAAAAGTAAGACCTTATTGCACATCTACAGAGCAAGACCTTTCTACTGATACCCTCTTTATAAAAATCACATTTACGGTATAGATTTGATGGTCATCACAAAAAAAAAACGCTTTCGTAATAATAATATAGATATTCTTGCTCAGCTAAAAACAATTTTCTTTTAAATATGCAAGACTTTTTTGGGTGTAGTACCTACCTATTTTTGACAACTATGAGGTGAACTCACATACACAATACGTGAGAGCATAAAAAATTGAAGACGAAGCATTTTTATATGTCAAAATCTTCAGAATTAATGAAGAAACGAAGTTTCCTATCTCATTATCTCTGACAGATCCATCAATGCCTAGCACATCAAATTCAGCTCAATCGAAGCGACAGCATCAATCGGTTACAAATCTTTGTTTTTTTTTTCAACTCAAAAACTCATTGAAAAATTAAAAGTTTCCATACAAAATACCCTAAGGGTTATGACCCAGTACACTAATACACTAATATGACCCAGAAAAACGGGATTATGTTGTAAAACATGTAAACGGGTCTAAGTTTAAGAAACGAAACTGCAAATTTTTGAATGGAGTTATAACTCAATGAGTAAAGGTGCTATGGTAAAAAGTGGTATGCGCCTGTAAAGGCTGGTTCTTAGTCCTCATGAAAAAAAAAGATTTGACTCATTGTACATTAAGCACTCCATGTATCTTAAATAAAAACTAAATACATTAAATTGTGAAGGGAATTGGTTGCTAACCATTTTATAAAAAAATTTCAAGAATTTTTAAATCAGTAATTTAGAAAGTAAATCAACACTTGAATTGAATTTTTTTATGCATTCTGTTGACGTAACAAATTTGAGTGTAAAATTATCCTTATCTTAAAACACAAAAAACAATACAAAAAATAAAAATACTTTATTCAAATTTTAGTTAATGTCATTTATGAAAAAATTTTATCACTGAAATCATAAGTGAAATTCTGAAAAAAACTAATCAGTAGGACGATAAGAATTATTTTAATTTCATTTCTTCCTATAATTTTTACTATAAAAGCCATTTATTGTGGTTCCAAATTTATCAGTTTTATAGTCATCGGTTTAGAAGACAGTTCGTAAAAATACATTCTTAAAAACAAAAATGAATTTCCGCAAGTATTTCGCTTTCATTGCCGTTCTCGTCCTTTGCCTGCTTGTTACACAGAGTGAGGCTGGTTTTGGCAAAAAACTTCGTCATGGCTTCGTAAGTGACAAAGTATTTCACCAAATTATGAATTTTACTTAAATTTTAATAATTACAGAAAAAATTGGGACATACCATCCATGAAGCGGCCAATATTGCTGGAGATGTTGGCAAAGTTGCTGCTGGAGCTGCTGCAGTGGGCGCTATCGCTGGTTAGAACATCCAACACCGGGTGTTTCTCATTTATTCATCTACATTTAACTCATTATTAACTCAGAAACTTAATGTGTACTAATAAAATAATATTTAATTAAATTATCTCTAAAATAAAATACATTTAAGCACACAATTTTTATTTTGAATATTTTTTCAAGTATGGTGACTCGAGCTAGTTCTGATAAAGGCGATAAAATTATCTTAAGGACGTTATATTATAAACATGTACAGTTATGGACCAAATAATGGAATCACCTTAGTCTTTATTTTAATCCTTTCTAAATTTTTTGTAACTGTGAGTACATTGGATGTGAGAGACAGCATTATTGTGTCGTTGGCGCATGTACTTTTCATACTTATGTACATATACAC
This sequence comes from Pherbina coryleti, assembly GCA_943735915.1. NCBI lineage: Eukaryota > Metazoa > Arthropoda > Insecta > Diptera > Sciomyzidae > Pherbina > Pherbina coryleti. The sequence goes on from OX030949.1 coordinate 16,295,266, forward strand.
TTACGAAAACATGCTTTTTATGTGGATTTGTTCATGGTATAATAAATTTTGAGTATATTTTTTGCCAGGAGATGGTTTCCCAAGCAACTGCCAATTCTAGCTTGTAATTATTATACCATGGATCTGTTGTCCATGTGCAGTCAGTGATGTTACACCCACAGTAATTACTGTATTTTACATTAATTTATTTTACTTATTTTATTTTACTTAATTATTTAAATGTATTGGGACTGTATTTATTTATGAAAGGATTTCTTTAACTTACATAAGCATATTAAGCAATTTTATAGATGAATATTTATTAAAAGAGAACTCTTTTGACACAATAAATTTTACAAATTCTGACTTTCATTTGCCTTTACAACAAATTTAATTAGAAGGTAAACTCACTGTATTTTTTTTTTTTTTTTTTTGAAAATAATTTGGATATTCAGTTGGAAAATGAATTCAGAAAATATGAAATGAATGAATGTGTTAGTCCATTAAAAAAAAAGGTTTTCTTTCGATTCTCCGTAGTCAAGATGCTTTAAAAGTTTTAAAGGCTTGAAACCTTTATATTTTGACAAAACTCCATCGATAGTTCCATTATCTATTCACTTTCCAAACATCATAAGAAACGATGATATATATATAGAAAATACGAAATGTAGATAAAACCTATTTCTTTCAATTTTGGAAAGAAATCTCCGATATCAAAATAGGAGATAATTCCCTTGTATTTCTAACCCTAAGGAAATTTTTAACATAAATATTTACTTTAGTACATAGCTCTGCCACAGTAGTGCGAATATTTTCGGTTATTAACTTAAATAAATAATAACCGAAATTATAATTACCGAAATAATAATTCAAAATAGACTTAACACGGAAACACTTGAAGGTGTATTGCATACTAAAGAATTTTTTAAAAATTATGATAGCAGCAATATTGTTTTTGAAGATAATTATTTTCATTCCCTCAATAAAAACATGTATTACCATCATATTAATAAGTAGTCTAGTCGACAATTTTAAACAAATTTCGTTTCTTGAAGTAATCTTAAGGATTTTAGTCATTTTAAAGACGAACTATTATTTTAAAGACGAACTATATTTTTTTTTTTAATAAATTGACTGTTTTTCGTATTAGTCAAAATTAGTATTTTTCCTTCATTATATTCATTATAATATACACCCTCTTTAAAAGTGACACAACTCAAAATTGTAAAATTTTCAGGAGAGTCAAAAAAAACTATTTCGTTTTCAAGCAACTTCATACAAAAGAAGGCTACAAAATGATTTTTTTTTTAAATTAACAAGCAATCAGATTAAAATAACATTTTAACAGTCGATGGAGATGTGCATTACGAATTGATTTATATTAAAAAGTAAAAATTGAAAAATTTCGAGTAGTGTAACTTTTGAAGAGGGTGTGCGATATGTGTAAATGAAATGTGTATATGACACATGTAAACTGAAGATAAAAACAAAATGTGATTTAATGATAATAGTGGTAGTAAGTCTCTTAATTATAGGATTTTAAAAATTCATATGTACCTTTCTTTTTTATTTTATGCAAATATTTGTTCTTGTTAATAAAAAGAATTTTTTTTTAAATGTGGGCTTGTAGTTTTTTCTGTCTATGGGTACAGTATTTTTAATTTCTTAAAATACAGTAATTTTTGTGCAAAAACAGTCATTTGAAAACTTAATACAGTAATTGGCAAAATTTTATGTAACATCACTGTGTTCAGTGTTCTCTTTGTTGTACACGTCTTTTAGTTGTCGTTGCACACGTCTTAATTGAAGCGTCACCAACAATCGGTTATAAATCTTTGTTTTTTTTAATTTTGTTTTTTTTTCTCAACATTCATATGTAAATTGCATATGGCGGGTCAAATTTTTTTGCAATATTAGCCCCACCCTAGTGGTGTTCTATGGGGCATTTTAAGAAACTTTGGCGAAGAGAGTATAGATCTATCTTGAAATCGGAGCCTGCCAATTTTTCCAAATAGGTATTTTTTCAAAATATACAATTTTGAAATGCTTAGAAATTGCATTAAAAAGACAAAAAAACTATTTTTTATGTATGCTTCTTTATTGTATGGGGGTTTTTGGGGTCAAGGAATTCATTTTGACGTTCATTTTAATTTATGAAAGCCACCAGAGGACGTTTTGCTACTATTTTTGCATTTAATCGCTTTTTTTTTGGGGATATTGCCGAATTGGTATATATATATAATATATATAGTATATATTTAAAAAACAAACATTACATTTAGTATTTCATGAAATAACAGCCCTTTTTAATTATAACTCATTGAAAAATGGAAAATTTCTATACAAAATAGACTACGGCTCAATATGACCCAGATTAACGGGATTATGTTGTAAAAATGTAAACGGGTCTAAGGTTAAGAAACGAAACTGCACATTTTTTAATGGAATTATAGCTCACTGAGTAAAGGTGCTATGGAAAAAAGATACAGTAGTTTCGACTATGTCGTAACACAAGACGTAGAATTAGTCAATTCGCTTTTGATGACATCTTTTTTAAAAACTATTTAGCAAAATATTTATTCCATACACCTGAGCATATGACATTTAAAAGAGTGCCGCAGAGGGTTAATATGTATGACCGACCCCCATTACTTTTGCAAAAGGAACATTTTTGCGTTTGACACCTATTCCCTCCGATCACTCCTTAGGGGGACTTCCTTACAAATATTATGGTTTTTGTATATTTATTCCATACACCTGAGCATATGACCTTTAAGAGAGTGCCGGAAAGGGTTCATAGGTAGGATTGACCCCCATTATTTTTGCAAAAGGAACATTTTTGCCTTGGACACCTATTCTCTCCGACCACTCCTTAGGGGGGCTCCTATACAAATTTTATGGTTTTTGTGCCGGAAAGGGTTAATATGTATCACTGACCCCCATTACTTTTGCAAAAGGAGCATTTTTTCCTTTGACACCTATTGCCTCCGACCACTCTTTAGGGGGCCACCATACAATTTTTACGGTTTTTGTTTATTTATTCCATACACCTGAGCATATGACCTTTCAAAGAGTGCCGGAAAGGGGTAATATGTATCACCGACCCCCATAATTTTTGCAAAAGGAACATTTTTGCCTTTGACACCTATTCCCTCCGACCACTCCTTAGGGGGGCTCCCATACAAATTTTATTGTGTTTGTGCCGGAAAGGGTTAAGATGTATCACCGACCCCCATTACTTTTGCAAAAGGAGCATTTTTTCCTTTGACACCTATTGCCTCCGACCACTCTTTAGGGGGCCCCCATACAAATTTTATGGTTTTTGTTTATTTATTCCATACACCTGAGCATATGACCTTTAAGAGAGTGCCGGAGAGGGTTAATATGTATGACTGACCCCCATTACTTTTGCAAAAGGAACATTTTTGCCTTTGACACCTATTCCCTCAGACCACTCCTTAGGGGGGCTCCCATACAAATTTTATGGTTTTGTCGATAAAACCGGAAACTGTCGATAAATAGGTAGCAAGTTTAAGCAAACAAAAACATCAAATGTTGGCTTTATATTTCATGTAATTGTGTAAAATTTATATAAGTCAGAGAGTTCTAACATAAATTTTTAAATTTTTGTCGCATTGAGGATCAAACAGACCAACAAGTGCTAACATCAACATTGTACGATCAGTACTTTAGGCCCACCAAAGGCTCAAAAAGTAATGTAAATACCGACACCTGATCACTATCAACCACCCTACTTACCTCCGAGAATGACGTATTCTACGTCAAAATGGTGGTATGCGCCTGTAAAGGCTGGTTCGTAGTCCTCATGAAAAAAAAAGATTTGACTCATTGTACATTAAGCACTCCATGTATCTTAACCCTTTCGGCATATTTGTTGCTATACGGCAACAGTTTGCTTTGTGGCTCTGTTTCTAGTTTGGGACACCCCGCTTTTTAACAATACATTTTTTATAATAGATTGAAATGTAATGAAAAAGAAGAGAAAATCAAAAATACGAAAATTAATTTTTATAACATGTTTTTCAAGGTTATTCCGAGTGAACTCATGTGCCCGACCACGCGGCCACGCGACTTCAAAAAAGAGCAAATTAAAATATGATATTTTTAAATATTTCCGAGAATTTTCTAAAGCTAAAGGTAATTAAATGTAATACTTCGAATGTAAGAGATCTTATTTACATTTTTAGTTAGAAAAAATATGTGACATTTATAGCGCTAGAAGTTTTTAAAATTGTTTTGAATATTTCTAAAAATTTTTGTAGTATCTATTAGGAAAGCAATACGCCTTTCAAACTTCATACTCAGCTTATTTTAGTCAAAAACTGACCCTGAGCGAAGTTTGGAATCTTTGGAATTGCCAGGGCTAATTTGGCGCTGAAAGGGTTAAATAAAAACTAAATACATTAAATTGTGATGGGAATTGGTTGCTAACCATTTTATAAAAAAATTTCAAGAATCTTTGAATCAGTAATTCAGAAAGTAAATCAACACTTGAACTGAATTTATTAAACATATGCATTCTGTTGACGTAACGAATTTGAGTGTCAAATTATCCTTATCTTAAAACACAAAAAACAATACTAAAAATAAAAATACTTTATTCAAATTTTATTTTATTTTATCTCTGAGATCATAAGAGAAATTCTGACAAATAAGAATTGTACTAATTGTACTAAACTAATCACTAGGACGATAAGAATTGTATTAATTTGAATTCTTCCGATAATTTTTACTATAAAAGCCATTTCTTGTGGTTCAAAATTTATCAGTTTTATAGTCATCGCTTTAGAAGACAGTTCGTAAAAATACATTCTTAAAAAAAAATGAATTTCCGCAAGTATTTCGCTTTCATCGCCGTTCTCGTCCTTTGCCTGCTTGTTACACAGAGTGAGGCTGGTTTTGGCAAAAAACTTCGTCATGGCTTCGTAAGTGACACAGTATTTGACCAATATATGAATTTTACTTAAATTTTAATAATTACAGAAAAAATTGGGACATACCATCCATGAAGCTGCCAATATTGCTGGAGATGTTGGCAAAGTTGCTGCTGGAGCTGCTGCAGTGGGCGCTATCGCTGGTTAGAACATCCACCACTGGGTGTTTCTCATTTAATCATGTACATATAACTCATAGCTAACCCAGAAACTTCAAGTGTAGTAATAAAATTAGATTTAATTAAATTATCTTGAAAATAAAATACATTTAAACAGAAAGTTTTTGTTTTGAATATTTTTTAAAATATGGTGGCTCGAGCTAGTTCTGATAAAGGCGATAAAATTCTGTTAAAGACGTTATATTATAAACTTGTACACTTAGGAATTAATAATTTTATAAAAACAAAATGTACTTAATTACTTCATGGAACAAAACAATATAATCAATACAGAAGATTTCAGTAAAAAATTAATGCTTGGCAGGTTCATTTAAGTTTGTACTCTTTATTTTTCGGTTTTGTTGATCGAACCTTTTCTTTGATAATTTTCCACAAATTAAAGAAAATAAAGGATTGAAAAAAGTGGCTTGAAGCTATTGAATTCAAGTCCAGGGATTGCGAAGGCCAATGCATGATATCAAAACGATGGTCCGTAAATCATTTTTTAGTAAGATGCGCTGTGTGTTTCGGATCATTGTCTTGTTGAAATAGCCATTTCATTGGCAGTTCCCATTCAGCATATGGCAGCATTACATTCTTTAAAATTCGAATACACAAATTTATGTCCATGTGCTTATTATATTATATTGCCCCCACCATGGTTAAATTTTTTGGTATTGTAACATGGGTTTCGGTTTTTGGACTCCTAGCCTATAATTGTCCATCACTTCTAATCATGTTAATCTTCGATTCGTCAGGCTTTGGGACATTTTGTGACCCATCCTTATTTAGAGGTAGTTTTGTAAAATTAATCCTGCTGTCTCTTTGTTTTTTGGTAAACATCGACACTTTGCTCGTATCTTTAAAAAAGTTTCTTCTCCACTAAGCGTCGCACAGTGATGCGATTGGTACAAGTTAGACGGAAACAATTTTTTTTTTATGTATAGTAAAGTATAAAAAAGTATTTCAGAAGATTTAGACAAGTGGGCGTGGCAGCTGCCATACAACTTGAACACATTTTGGTCTGTACTTTAACGTATGTTAACAGCGGCGCTAATAGAAATATCGGTAGATAACTAATATGTGATCTTTAAAATTCCTGTAAAATTTCCGTGGGAATGGATATGTGGGCATAACCTCCTATATATGTGAAATATATTTAGGATCATAACTAAGAAATGAGAAAAGCTGCCATCCTGGTCTCGATAAAAATAAAGAGTGAATCAATTTGAATTACTATTTGTACTCTTCACACAGACCCGTAGAACTTTATTGCGAGAACAATTTGGTGTACAGTTTATTTCAAGTATCGGACCGGTAAAGTATCCACCGGTTAAGATCATTCGATATGAAAAACACACATCTCTAGAGTTTTTCCTTTATGGTCACGTAAAGTCCATAGTCTGTATGGATAAGCAAGCTTAGATTGCGAAATTGCAAAAAAAAAAGATTGCAGCTAAAATTACTCCCGTCATTCGTCAAATACCACTTGAAATGTTATTACGCGTCATCGAAAATTTGAACTTCAGAATGCTAACCAGGTAAGTTAGCAGCAGTTATGGCCAACATTTGAAAGAAATAATTTTTTCAAAATAAATATAAATAATGATTATTTTGTACGATAATAATCTTTGCCCGATAAAATTGAATTTTTATTAAATTTTAATTTAGTTAAATTAGTTATTTTTAAAAAATTAACATCAAGTTCGGAAATGCACCATATGGAATGAAACCATGTCTTCGTGCCATACAAAGTAACTTTATCAAAATGATAAAATCTCTTAAAAATTCTACCAAAATTATATCTAAAATCGATAAATTCATGCACGAATGCACGAAAATTTGTAATTTGTCAATATTGGATGAAAACCACGCCCACCTGCCTCAAATGCATGAAATCCATCGCATGAAATCCACGCGTACCACCATACAAAATGACGTTTAATTTAAAAACAATAATTATTAAAAAAAAAAAAAAAAAAAAATATTTTAATATAAAAGTCATATTTTTATATTGTTTGATTTATTTTAATATATAATTTTCGTCGTCTTAAACTATAACGGAAGGTTTTTACAGTCACAATGCAACTATGAAGTGGTGTTATTTACACCACTTTTGAAATGAGAGTTGTCATGGCAATCAATCCATAGTCTTTAACGTAATGTTTGTTGCAATCACAATGCAAATGTGAAGTGGTGTAATTTACACCATTTTCTTACATAATAATTGCCATGGTAGCTAGACTTTACAATTCATGACACAAAGATGTCTACAATCCCAATGCTTATGTTTAGTGGTGTCATTAACACCATTCTTATGCACCCACGCTTATAAAAGGTATACAAAATGTTCTCACACCGTTTGTAATGCCCAAAAAGAGGAGTGATAGATATTGAAAATTATATATATTCTTGATCAGCATCACCACCTGAGTCGATTTAGAAATGCCCTTTGTTTTTCAAGCTAGATTCTTAATAATTTTAAATTTATCAAATAAGGGCACATACGTCATCGATGAAGAGAATAGTAAAGGTAAACCAATATCAAAGGGTTCATCGTGGTTACATTCCTCCCGAAAGTTAAATTTTTGTGCCCCTGCTATTTCAGTAATGGTCAGGAATGGCCACCTTACAACAGAAAAATAAAAATATGAACATACAGTGACTCAACTTTTTGATCGCATAAGTGCTAAAAATTTGTATATCGATCGCCACATTTCTATTATTTTCACTAGTACAACAACTGTTTGTAATAAAATAGATCATAGTACAAGAGTAAAAAACACAAACAAAAATTCAAAAATATCCCGTTATATTTGCTGTAATACGCAAAATTGCCACTGAAGGCTTGTGATCAATTTGATGCAGTAGCTTTTGTGTGTAATTCAAAATTTAAAATAAAAGTGTTTGGATACTTAGCAAATATTAATATTGATATTGATATTGTTCCAGTTTTCAGGAAAGGTAAGATGCAATTTCGTTTAACTTTTGCGTGGACAATTTATTTGCTTTGTTTTTAGATGAAAAAATTAAGTCTTGCAAAAATAGCGGGCCATTTCCTTAATATCCGAAGACTTTCCTGATCTCGATACTCTTTGGGAGCGAACGCAAGTGGCTTGGCAAAATATTCCAAAAATCGACCTGCAAAAGACTTGTCGAGTCAATGCCAAGACGAATTGAAGTCGTAATCGAGGCCAAAGGAGGCAACACGATAAGATACTAGATACTAGATAGAACGATAAGAATTGTATTGAGTTCAAGCCTTCCAAAAATTTCTACTATAAAAGCCTATTGCTTTGGTGCAAAATTTATCATTTCGTTTGAAATTGTTTTAGAAGACAGTTCGTAAAAAACACATTCTTTACAAAAATGAATTTCCGCAAGTATTTCGCTTTCATCGCCGTGCTCGTCCTTTGCCTGTTTGTTACACAGAGTGAGGCTGGTTTGGGCAAAAAACTTCGTCATGGCTTCGTAAGTGACACAGTATTTGACCAAATTATGAATTTTACTTAAATTTTAATAATTGCAGAAAAAATTGGGACATACCATCCATGAAGCTGCCAATATTGCTGGAGATGTTGGTAAGGTTGCTGCTGGAGCTGCTGCAGTGGGCGCTATCGCTGGTTAAAACATCCATTACTTTGTGTTTCTAATATATCGGTGCAAAATTTAACAACTAAGTTAGAAATAATATAAAATTAAATTATCTTTAAATTAAAAGTTTCAGAAAATAATAATCAAACACGATGTTTTTATTTTTTAATTTTTATGAAAACGTGATGACTTGAAATAGTTCTGAGAAAGGTCTGTTAAAGACTTAATATTATGAATATGTATCCTGCATTTAACGGTTTCATGACCTCAAATCGAAATTTTTGGTGAAAATTTCGAATTCTACTTCAGTTGCTTTGTAAGTTTCACCACTAATGTCTACAAACGTATTTCGTTTGGTGAAATATTTGTTAAGCACTTATCCTTTTATTGTAAACGCATTAACGTACGTGGACCGTTCGATGCAATTCTATGAACAAAGAGTTTCATGGTTCAAACCCCACCTGAGAGAGAAAATTTTCTCAACTGAAACTAATTTCTGATCAGTCGCTACAGCTCTGTAGAAAATGTTAAGCATCAGAGAGTAATTAATGCCATGTACAGCTTCTTGAGAACTTGCACATTAACCGTTTGGAGTCACCATAGAAGTAGTAGGTTCATTCTCGATCATTTGCACATAAACATTTAATAACACTCACAACACAGTTTGATCTTAAGAAGCTCGGTCAAAGTCCTTTCCAAGGCTGAAAAGGCCAAGTTGTTTTTGTTTTTTTAAACATTTTAAACACTTTTAAAAATATCTCTATGAAAACAGAAACCAATATTATTTCCAGCTAAATTGCAAACATATAGACACTTAGTGATATGCTCCTTTTTGCCGTAATAAGTTCGATTGAAATCAATAAAAAATAAGCTTCTTGCCCTAAGCAATCTTGATGGAGCATTATAAGGAATAAATTCCAACAATTCTACACAGTCTAATTTATTATGAAGAATATCCTTAATAAACAGAATACTATGATCTTGTCTGGCAACTGGCAGCGAGTAGTGTAGTCAGATTTCCCAAGAAATATACGACGAAGAAGATATACATATACAGACAAGACTTACATGTTCCAGATGGGATTTCAGCATATTTAGAAAAAGTGCCTTTAATGTGAACGGGTCTTTAAATTCTCTAGATTTCAGCTGTAAGAACCCAAATAATGTGGATAAGCTCCAAATGGATATAATGGAAATAATATATTCTCTATGAAAGTCAAATGTCAATTTAGTATCAAAATATAAAAATATAATAAAAGATACAGTAGTTTCGACTACGTCGTAACACAAGACGTAGAATTATTCAATTCGCTTTTGATGACATCTTTTTTAAAAAATATTTAGCAAAATATTTATTCCATACACCTGAGCATATGACCTTTAAAAGAGTACCGGATAGGGTTAATATATATCACCGACCCCCATTACTTTTGCAAAAGGAACATTTTTGCCTTCGACACCTATTCCCTCCGACCACTCCTTAGGGGGGCTCCCATACAAATATTATGGTTTTTGTGCCGGAAAGGGTAAATATGTATCACTGACCCCCATTATTTTTGCAAAAGAAGCTTTTTTGCCTTTGACACCTATTCCCTCCGACCACTCCTTAGAGGGGCTCCCATACAAATTTTATGGTTTTGTCGATAAAACCGGAAACTGTCGATAAATAGGTAGCAAGTTTAAGCAAACAAAAACATCAAATGTTGGCTTTATATTTCATGTAATTGTGTAAAATTTATATATGTTAGAGAGTTCTAACATGAATTTTTGTCGCATTGAGGATCAAGCAGACCAACAAGTGCTAACATCAACATTGTACGATCAGTACTTTAGGTCCACCAAAGGCTCAAAAAGTTATATAAATACCGACACCTGATCACTATCAACCACCCTGCTTACCTCCGAGAATGACGTATTCTACGTCAAAACCAAGATCTCTAATACCATAACTATAACCCTTAAGTATAGTGTATGCAGTATACTTAAGGCTCCCATTTGTCCTGTATTTGGCAGGACAGTCCTGTTTTTTTAAGCAAAGTCCTGTGTCCTGTTTGGAGGGCTCAAAATTCTTCTTTTTCTTCTTTTGTCCTAATTTTTCTATTTTTCTCAAATTTTTGTCCTTCAGTCCAGTTTATATAAATTATTTATACTTTTTTTTTAATAAAAAGTTAACAATTTCTCTTAATACACTTTTCCCTTTTTTTGCGACTCGGTTAAAAGTGTTACATTGCAACCTTGTCTGTGATACTCATTTTTTTTTACTTCGCAAATTGTGTGTTAAATAATCAATTTCAAAGAAGATATTTATTCCTGGAAAAAACAAAAAGTGACAGATAGCAAGATGTTCTGCTCAAAGTGTAAAGGAGTTCTTAGGATAGCATCAGGATGGAAGGTAGACATAGGACGGCATTTCAAAACAGCTAAGCACTTTTGCGCCCTGATTGCTGCGACTTCTATGTGGTATGTACTTCCAATCGATATTCAATGTGAAAAATGCAGCAATGTAACCCGTCTGGCATATCACGCTATACATGCAGATAACAGCTGTATATCTTAAGATTGTGTGTCAAAAATATTTGAAAATTGTTTCCATATTTGAAGTTTAATACAAGTAATGTAATTTTTAATTTTTAAAGTAATTTTTCGACTTTAAACCGCGTCCTGTGAAAATTTCCTGTTTTTGTAGGAGACGTCCTGTAAATTCTGTAAAATCTTGAAAATTTTGTAATTTTTTCCTGTTTTGGCGAAAAAAGAGATGGGAGCGATAGGTATACTCTATGTGAATAAGAAAAATTTAGCATTTTGATAAGTTGAGGCTCATTCAATTCATACCACATTTGATACATCAGATACATTATTAATGGATTCAAACCAGTGTCGGCCGCAGCGACAGCATTTATCTCATTTACTCTTTCGAAGACGAAGTGTCGCTTACCTTACGAGAGTACTACGAAATCGACACTGCTTAAAACATTTTTAAATTATCTGCATTTTACCGGACTGAAAATTATAAGTGGTATTCAGAATTTGGTGAATTTAAGATTGCAAATCTGTGCAATAGTAACTATTTGCCAGCAACCTTGAACGCCCATTTTGTTTTATTTTGTCACACTCGTTGCAAACCACACAATTCACAGCTGATAAGTGAAAAACGAAAATATTTCTAAAAATATATAATCCATATTTTAAGAAAGAAGATTTGTAGTGTATAATTTTTGATAGATCCATTGTTATTTATTATTTTTTAGTTTATTTTTCTTTTCTACGCTGTTAACTTATCAGCTGTTCATTTGCAATTCAGTGTGGCAAATATAAACTATGGGTTTTAAGTGTTGCATATTTGCACAAGCGTAGTAAGTGTATCTCTGTATATTTTGTTTGTGTAGAGTAAAAATATATTCTACCATTTTGCAAATGCTACGATACAAGACCATTTGCACCTGATTCTGAATACCACTATAGTTTTCATTAATTAAAAATTTAAAATAATAAAGGCCCAAGGTGGCTTCCTTGTGGAAGAACAACGACAGTCTTAAAATCTTCAGATTCGGATGGTACACAATTACCCAATTGTTTTTTTTTGTTTTTTTTTTATTTTGAGTAAAATAGTGCCCTTTTTGTTATAAACCTTTGTTATAGTTTAGAAAAGGTTCCACTTTTGAGATTATTAGAGGTTTCCTTTGATATAACTTCTAAGAAACTTCTGAATACAAGTTGAAAATACAAGTACTTATGTAGGTAAGTGCAAAATTTAGTGAGCAATATTTTATTGCTTGCCTCGCGGGAAGCTCTTGTGATGCATTTTATCGAGGTTGTGAGATAATAGCCTCATAAATGCTTCTAAGGCGAAGACAAAAGGTAAGCCTCTCCGAACATGTGAACGAAAATTTTTTCATCGAAAATACTTTCAAGTTACTTGTGAAAGCAATTTCTAATTTTCGTGAGCGATCTTATATTGTTTGCCTCGTGAGAAGTTCGTCCGAAGCACCCAAACGAGGTTACTTAAATATAATACAATACTAAAAAGAAAAATAAAATATGTTTAATTGACCCAGTACCAAAAAGTAACTCTGAAATATAAGCGTTGTGTTTATACAACGAAGGGAAAAACAAACCAAGTTTCAGTTGGGAAAATCAAGTTTTTCAATTGCTGCAATTTAAAAATCACTCGAGTGTATGACAAACGAAATTAATTTCCTGCAACTAAATGACGCGTTTCTCGCAACTGACTATTATTATAACAACTGTTGAAACGTTGGCTAACAACGATTTCAATCACGACAAACGAAGTTCGTTTGCGACAAACTCCCGATAAGCGCGTGTACCGCAAACAGTCTTTATCTAAAAAGTTTTCAGAATTTATCGAGCTGATTCTGTTCTATACCTTGTCCTACTTCTTGACCTTATTCTTTTCTAAATTTTGTCCTAAATATTATTTTAGGTCTGTCTAAATATTTTTTCTTATTATTGTTCAAATTCTTTTTCCAATCCTTGTCTGAATTATTGTCCTAATCCTTGTTCCATTCAATGCTGTTATCTTTCTTCAAATATTTATCCTACTCTTATCTTATTTCTAGTCCTAATCTTTGTTCAAATCCTTGTTCTTTGTCCCAATCACTTTTCTAATTATTGTCCTTTTTTGCTTGTCCAAATCAAATCCTTGTCGCATTATTTGTCCTTAGTTTAATTTAAATTAAGTTTTTTAGGCCTGTTTTTTCAGGGAGAGGCCTGAGCGGACGATCAATAAAATTTACTAATAGTCGTGGAGGTATAATTTCATGTAACGTTTTTTCATTGTTGTTGAATTTTTTCTGCATTGAATGGTTGCCTCCATAATATCGGGGCTCCAAAATTTTTTTATTTATTTATTCGTTTTTATTATTTTTATTTGTAAAGAACTATTTTTGTTTTCTGTCGTAAAATAAAATTGTTCATAGCGCTTGTGCGGAGCAACAACAGTAAAACAGTAAAAATTCAATGCAACAATATTGCATATTTGTTGCATAAACTGCTATTTACGCAATCCGATGAAATCATAATTTTTATTTTTTTATTTTTGTCGTAAGGCCTGATATAAATCCATTGTTTCGGTATTATAACATTTACCGTGCAGCAACAATTCCATGCAACGGAGTTGCGTATTGAAAAAATTCTTTTTTCAACGTTATTGGAAACCTACACGGTAAAACGTAAAGTTGTCACGTCAAAAATGTGTTGGAATTTGCTAGTTATCATTTATTAAAATTGGAACGTAATAATGATACAGAAATTCAAAATTCTCTATTAAAACAATTATCTATGAAGCAGTATCTGCAAATCAACACTCGAATTGAACATATTCATCCTATGACGCAAAGGATTTGCGTGTTAAATTAACCTTATCTTAGAATAAAAAAACAGTTTTAAGAATATAAAAACTTTATTTTGTTATTTAATTTTATTTTATTTTATCTCTGAGATCATAAGTGAAATTCTAATAAAAAAAATAATCAATAGGATGATAAGAATTGTATTAATTTAAATTCTTCCGATGATTTTTACTATAAAAGCTATTTGTTGTGGTTCAAAATTTATCAGTTTTATACCCATCGCTTTAGAAGACAGTTCATAAAAAAACACATTCTTAACAAACATGAATTTCCGCAAGTATTTCGCTTTCATTGCAGTCCTCGTCCTTTGCCTGTTTGTTACACAGAGTGAAGCTGGTCTTGGCAAAAAACTCCGTCATGGCTTCGTAAGTGACACAGTATTTCACCAAATTATGAATATTACTTAAATTTTAATGATTGCAGAAAAAATTGGGACATACCATCCATGAAGCTGCCAATGTTGTTGGAGATGTTGGCAAAGTTGCTGCTGGAGCTGCTGCAGTAGGCGCTATTGCTGGTTAGAACATCACCAGCGATCTGTGTTTCTAAATTATTCTAGTGCATGTAACAACTAACTCAGAAATATTAAGTGTAATAATAAAATAATATAATATTTATAATTTGACAAATACTTCAAACATCATGGTTTTATTTTTAATTGTTATATAAATGTGTTAACTCGCAAGACATAATTATTTAAACATGTATATTGCTTCGAATGGAGATAACATATAACCTCAAATCGAGATTTAAAAAAAAAAAGAGTTGGCTGTGTCGTGGACACACCCGTAGGTTGTAGGACATGACGATGTTTCTTTATACTCCTATTTCATGTTCAAACTCTTCTTTTAATCCATGACCAAATCCTAGTTTGGAAAGGTGTGTCTTAATTTTTGTCCTAATCCATATCCTAATTCATGTCATAGTCCTTTTCCACTTTCATAGTCTGGTTTCTCTGTGTTATTTTGTTGTTTGTGAGCAGTGTTGGTTGCCACAAAAAAACTGTGTAAACCATAACTAACTAGATTTGTTGTTGTTGCTATTGTTGTTATTGTTGAGGTTGTTGTTGTTGTTGTTGTTGTTGTTGATGTTGTTTTTGTTTTTGTTGTTGTTATTGTTATTGTTGTTGTTGTTGTTGTTGTTGTTGTTGTTGGTGTGGTTGCAGTTCTTGCTGATGCTGTTCTTGTTGTTTTTGTTGTTGTTGTTCTTGTTGTTGTTCTTGTTGTTGTTGTTGTTGTTGTTGTTGTTGTTGGTGTTGTTGGTGGTGTTGGTGTTGGTGTTAGTGTTAGTGTTAGTGTTGGTGTTGGTATTGGTGTTGGTGTTGGTGTTGGTGTTGGTGTTGGTGTTGGTGTTGGTGTTGGTGTTGGTGTTGGTGTTGGTGTTGGTGTTGGTGTTGGTGTTGGTGTTGGTGTTGGTGTTGGTGTTGGTGTTGGTGTTGGTGTTGGTGTTGGTGTTGGTGTTGGTGTTGGTGTTGGTGTTGGTGTTGGTGTTGGTGTTGGTGTTGGTGTTGGTGTTAGTGTTGGTGTTGGTGTTGGTGTTGGTGTTGGTGTTGGTGTTGGTGTTGGTGTTGGTGTTGGTATTGGTGTTGGTGTTGGTGTTGGTGTTGGTGTTGGTGTTGGTGTTGGTGTTGGTGTTGGTGTTGGTGTTGGTGTTGGTGTTGGTGTTGGTGTTGGTGTTGGTGTTGGTGTTGGTGTTGGTGTTGGTGTTGGTGTTGGTGTTGGTGTTGGTGTTGGTGTTGGTGTTGGTGTTGGTGTTGGTGTTGGTGTTGGTGTTGGTGTTGGTGTTGGTGTTGGTGTTGGTGTTGGTGTTGGTGTTGTTGTTGGTGTTGATGTTGGTGTTGGTGTTCTTGGTGTTGGTGTTGTTTTTGTTTTTGTTGTTGTTGTTGTTGTTGGTGTTGGTGTTGGTGTTGGTGTTGGTGTTGGTGTTGGTGTTGGTGTTGGTGTTGGTGTTGGTGTTGGTGTTGTTATTGTTTTTGTTTTCATTTGCATTAACTTAGACTTGGCTGCATGCAATTTATCCAGCAAAGTGCCCGAAGTCCTCACCTTCATTTCCGTTCCTTAAAATTTACCGTCACGCCAGTAGTCACAGAGTAAAAATTCCAAGCAACGTTTTTTCTTGGTTGCATTATGTGGTTGGTGTTAAATCATGTCGACAAGAATTTTTTTTTTGTATTTGAGTTGTGGGGCGTAATAACACGTCTATGCTGTCGTAAAAGAAAATTTACCGCAGCACGTCTGCTGAGTGAGTAATAATTCCATGCAACGATATTACATTTCTGTTACATAAACTGCTCTATTTACGACCTGGTGACGTCAGAAATTTTTTTTTTTATTTTTGTCGTAAGGCCAAGTATAAATCCATCATTTTCCTTTTTAAACATTTTTCGCAGCTTATATACTTACCGAGTAAAAATTCAATGCAACGCCGCTGCATGAATGTTGCATTTTCGATCTTTGAGCGGCTCTCTATGTGTCCCCATGACGTCAGAAATTTTTTGTATAATTTTGTTGTGAGAGCAGGCCTTTTTTGGTGTATTATATTTTTAATCCTGGCACTAATACTCGGCAAGAAATAATTCCATGTAACAAATTTTCAGTTGCGTTGCTTAAGCAGCTCCCACTGCGTCCCGATGACGTTATGAATTTTTGTTTTGTTTCTATAATGAAGTCAACGAGTCAACCAACGTACCATTCTTTTAGTCATAGCTCTTATACTCAGAGAGTAACAATTCAATGCAACGCCGATGAAATTTTAAAGAATGCATTTTTCAACTTTTTTGGAAGCCTGCGCGGTAAAACGTAACTTCGTCACGTCAAAAAAAAAAAATTCAAATTCTTCTTGAATATGGAATGGACAAGATTCCTTTCTTGTTAGAATTCATTCATAAATTTTAAGGTTTTTTCAATTTTGCCCAATTAAAAATTCCCACTTTATTCCGCATAGATATCAGTCTTCAAAATATGGCAACTTTTAAAAATTAACCAAATGTTAGATAAGCACTGCATTACCGACAAATTTCCAATAATTTAAAAAAGTCAGTCATTTTAGAACAATTCGCACACGGTCTATAAATATATTGGCACACATGGAATTATTCAGCTCATTTTTAACTTGGCTAACATTTAGCCAGAATTCCGATATTGAGCTTTCTTAACACTCAAACAAAGCAAATTAAGCCGTTTGCTACTTTAGCGTATGTTTGTAATGTCAAATGAAAAAGTAAAAACAGGGCAGCGACCTGCATGTATGAATAAATATTCTTATCCCAGTAAGAACAATACAGGCAGATGACAGCTTTCTCATACATAGGCTGCTACTTATATTTCGGGATCTAACAACGATAATGTCATTACAGTCTTTGAAAGATTATACGTACTAACGACGTTTTAGTGTTTTCACGGTCACGCTTGTTGTCAATAGATATCAAATGAGGCATCCATCTGGTAGATAGCTTTCTTATACGTAGATATTTCTGCTACTTATATTTCGTGATCTAACAACACTAAAGTCATTACAGTCCAACTAACTTTTCCATTGGAAAGTTTGACATTTTTTAGCTTATCGTACTCACAACGTTTTGGTGAATTGTACTTATTGTGTTGTTTACAGTGCTTTTAAAATTATCTTTCAGCAAAAAAAAAAAAAAAAAAAATGGAATTGACACTTGAACATTTTCATGCGTTAAAAAAACGTTTATCATCAGTTTGCCGCAAACGAACTTCGTTTGTCGTGCTTGAAATCGTTATTTGCAAACGTTTCAACAGTTGTCATAATAATAGTCAGTTGTGAGTAACACGTCATTTAGTTGCAGGAAATTAATTTCGTTTGTCATAAAAGCGAGTGATTTTTAAATTGCAAAAATTGAAAATTTTGTTTTTCCCAACTGAAAACTTCGTTTGTTTTTTCTTCGTTGTATATACACAATGCTTATAGTTCAGAGTTACTTTTTGGACAAATTGTTACTATATAATATCTATATATAGTAACTATATACTATATAATCTTATGAAAGTTCAAAAATACGAAAATACGATTTTTAATTGGAAAATTACGTCTTTCGAAGTTGGACATTGCAGCGATGAATCTTCCACACATAAGTTTATTGTGACCATAGGTCCTGGTCTTGATCATCATACAAATGTTTTTCCTTCTTAGACTTACAAGAATTTATTTACATTTTATTTTGACAATTTGATTACATGTCCTGGGTAAGTTATTATACGCAAACACAAACATGTCCTGGGTAAGTTATTATACGCAAGAGTATGTTTTAAAAATACATAGCGACAATTCTAACCGGCAATAGCGCCCACTGCAGCAGCTCCAGCAGCAACCTTACCAGCATCTACAGCAACATGGGCCGCTTCATGGACGGCATGCTTCAGTTTTTTCTACAATTATTTTAATTTAGTATAATTTATAATTTTTTTCAAATACTGTGTGACTTACAAAGCCATGACGGAGTTTTTTGCCAAAGCCAGCCTCACCCTGTGTCACAAGCAGGCAAAGAACAAGCACGGCGATAAAAGCGAGATACTTGCGAATATTCATCTTTTTAGAATTTTTTAACTGAACTGTCTGTTAGCAGCGATTATTATAAAATATAAATTTTTAATGAGCACCGTAAGTCTTTTATAGTTAAATGAGAGGTCAAGCATTTTCACTTATCGAATTCTTATCGAAAAACTTGAGAATAATCTATTGGGTAAACATGTACCACCTCGAGTTTGAAGATTACCACTATTTTGAAGTTAATGAGTATTCGCGGGTATTTTTGCGACTTCAAGGGAAAGACAGTTCCAACGAAAATATTTTAACGTCTTACAATATTGCTTATCGAAAAACAAAAAAAAAACCAAGAAAAAATTTACTTTAAGTAGACAATTGCGTGGTATTGATGATAATATTGTTTAATTATATTAATTTATCTGATCAATATTATCTGTAACATCGTTTTCAATAACAATAATAAATAATTTTTAAGAATGGAAACGTAAATATGAGTCGTTGTTGTTGTTGGTGAAACTATTTTTGCGTATTTGCTAAAATTTTGAGTGAAATACCAAGCATATCTGATAAAGTGAAATATGAAGTTTGTATTACTTCTCGCTAAGCTGATAACCAAATTAAGTCGGGAGGAAAAAAAAAAATTATTGGAGATCTGATAAAAAACCCAATAAAAAATACAAAATTAAAAAATAATAACGAATGGACTATTACAACTTTTGACGAGCTTCAAAAAGTCAAAATGTATGCCCTATATGTATACGGAACAGAAAGCACCCTGTACAACAGCAATATCCTGACGCATAATATTTGCTGCCATGTCTACTCGTACCACTCCAAACACTATAGCAACACGAACAAATTTATTATTTTCCTGCATGCTAATTACCACAACACATAGCGAATGCATCTTAAATCCACTTGTGTCCATAAAAAGCCACAATTCGCAGAATGCCGAACGCAAAGTTCTTTGGTGGCTTGTTAGAAGGTGTTTGTTCAACTTACAGCACACGTCTCGGTCGCCATGTCTTGCTCTTATCTAATATGCAACCAGTTTCAATATATAGTATTTTGCATGCGTTGTTGTGATCACCATCATCATCCTCATCATCATCATCATCTTCATCATCATCATCATTAGCCATCGTCTGGAGGTCTCTTGACTTCTGCGGTTTCGCAAATATCCATACATATGTGTTTGTTTGCAATACTGGGTAGGAACCGATTCCATCCGGAGGTGGGAAATAAATTAGTGACGCTCGTTTGTGCTGCAATTATGAGAGCAACGCAAACAGTGAGCTGTTGATGTTGTTGTTGTTGTTATAACTTCTAAACAACCGGAAGTTCCTGTATCTGATGCTTGCCCTAATATTTGTTTAGTTGCTGGAAAATGGCTGCAGCTGCAATTTTTCTGTTTGCTTTTCAAATGCATTCTATTTTTTGCTTGAAACGAACATTTGTCATAATTCCATATATTTTCAAATGAAAATTGCAAGTTCCTTTGGCCTTTATTTGGCATAAGTTGATTTATTAGTCCGACGGATGATAATTATGACTTCAAAGGAAATTTGTCTATGATTATCTGTGAAGGTTTCCATGCAAATGAAACGCTGTATTATGTGTCTCCATAAGTTCAAGCTTCAGCATAAGGTACCAATATGAGGTACATTGTATAAAGTATCAGGGTTCATACTATATATCAGATATAATGTATCATGTCCAAGGACAATTTGATGAATCAGTGACTTTTTGAATAAAAGGTATTTTTTTCTCAACATAGTCTGCTTTTAGTCGATGCATATTCCTTCCAAATAATAGGATTTATCAAGGTCCTCAAAATACGCGGTGCTTCATTCTACCCAAATCTCTGATCCCCGAGTAATTTTTCAGGTTTGGAAATAAGAAATAGTCACAGGGGGCTTAATATTAAGAATATGGTGTATGAGGTAGCAGTTAGTAGTCCAATTTATGAATTTTTGCCATGACGACTACAGACGTGTGCGCCGTTGCGTTATCATGGTGGAAGAGCCGTTTTTTCTTCGCCAAATGTAATAATTAGAACCTGGAACAAGACTTGCATCAAGGAAATATATTCTTAATTTACATAATCGAAGATAAATATTTTAGTTTTTAGCAAATTGTTTACTTGAATCAAGCAAATTTTTCTCACTTCAAGCTATATTGGCATGTTTATAATTCACAACATGTTTACATGAACATTTGCTTAAAATGGTGCGGATTGATAAACTATGGCCTGGTTCGAAGGAGTAGTATCTTATCTGTTACTTTATTTGGAAACGTGTAAGCGTTTACGAGATATATTTAGTATATTCGAGTATTTTCTATGATCGGTTATCTTACATCTTACATTTTTGCTGAAGTATTTTCATTATAATAAGAAAATTATTCTCAATTCAAGGAAAATCAATTTCTCAAATCGAGCAAATTATTTTAGTTTTCAGCAAATTGTTACTTGAATCAAGCAAATTTTTCTCACTTCAAGCAAATATTAGTCTTGAATATAGAAAAAATATTCTTGAGTTTTAAGCTAACGTTTCTTGAATTAAGCATTTTTTTTTTTATATCATGTGTTTTGAATTTGCTAAATTTTAGCGAAATAATACTTGAATTCAGAAATTTGTGCTTGAGTGTAAACTGATTGGATTTTTTTTCTCTCCGTGTGGTGAATGACTCCACATGCATCCCAAAAAACTCTCGCCATGACCTTGTGAATGACTCTACATGCATCCCGAAAAACTCTCGCCATGACCTTGTTGGCTGACAGATCCACCTTGGTCTTCTTTGACCACTGCTTTGACTGTTACTTGGTCTCTGGTATATTATGATGTATCAATGCTTCGTCTACGGTTACGAAACATCGCAAACACTACTTTAAAGTGGTCACATGACTGCGCTAATGACCGAGTGTGAGCACTCGCCGCAACCATCGCACGGTTAGTTTTTTAATGTCCAAATATTCTTGTAAAATGTGATGTATTAGCTCAGTTGAGATTCCTACAGCCTCAGCCACCTCGTGCACTTTATTTCTCCGATCGTCTAATATTTTTTCATGGATTTTAGCAACGATTTCTAGTATGACGATCTCCGTTGGGCGATCTGAACGTACAGCGTCACTTGTACTGGAACGGCCACTTCTTAACCATTGAAATTGATGCTGCAGAGTCCGATAGTATTTATCAAGCTCTTTTTTGGTTTCGGTCATGGTTTTTTTACACAAAAAGTACACGAAATGGAGGGGTGATCTTTACATGGAAACGTAGCTGACTGTCTCAACCTTGGGAGGCTAGCATTATCCATGTCAAATCGAATCGGAGACTCAAACCTCTCCGTGGTGTCCACTAAAAACGGTCAACTAGCAACCGTTAGGGGTTGTTCATAAATTACGTGACCGATTTTAAACTTTTTTATCCCCCCTTCCCCTCCGTTACTCTTCGTAGTGCATTTCAAAACCTCCCCTCCCCTCCCCTCCATAAAGTAAAGTAGTATATAAAATAAAAAAATAAATTGATTAATAGTATTTGAAAATATATTCAAAAGAATTTATTATCTTGACTATCTTATAGAAAATAGAAGATACCCAACAAGCAAGAAAAAGATTTTTTTCCAAGCTTGGAAAAAAAGGGTTCAACCTCCACTTGATCTCCAACCCATTTCTCCAAGTCAACTCCAACATCACACATTCTTACATTTTGATGTCATGTTAAACAAGGAAAGTTGTAAGTTGTAAGTAAGCTATTTATAAGCTTACTCGTTTACGCAGCAAACTAGCTGAAGGTGTGAAAAAAAACTTTAAGCGGTGCAAGTGTAAGTCACGCATTAAAATAATACCCTAAAATAACCAACGTAAATGATGGTGGCCGTGGCGCATTGGGTAGAATATGTAACTTATATGACATAGGACCGGGGTTCAAATACCGACTGACACAGAAAAATTTCCATGATAAATAAATTAAATTAATTAATGAAATAAAGTTCCAAAAGTGATTGAAAATAAACAAATCAACAAAATAATAACTTTCTTTCTAAAGAACAAACGCAGGTTTTCCTTGCTATGGAGTAAAAAATAAAGCTGTTATTTTTATTTTCTTTAAATGTTTTACTTAAATTTATCTTTTGTAAATCTATCCATTAATAAAAATAGAAAAACAAAAATTTCTAAGCAAAATAACAAGAAAAAAATTTGGCTTAATTTGGTAAAGGGTTTGAACCCGTGCATGTTTGCGTTAAAGGTCAGCGCGCTAGCCGCTACACTATGGTGGAAAGGTTTTGCGAGACACTAACTGCGTACTTATTCTATTTCTTTTTGGGCTGGAGATCACTTGGAGAATTATCTTGGAGCTCAAGTGGACTTCCAGCCTTATCTCGACTGGAGATTGAAGGTCCATTTCCCTGGAGATAGGCTTGGATCTCAAGTGGAGGTCATGTGGAGATCCAGCACTGGAGATTGGAGAAACGAACTGGAGCTCCACTTGAGGTCAAGCCAATCTCCAAGGTTGATGTTTATTGGGTATTTGTCAATATTCAATAGTTAACTGTCATTTTAGAAGGTCAAACATAAAGATGTAAGGATGAAAATGTTTTGAAATGATGGGGTGCATTAATTTAAATTTTTTCGAGTTTTTTTTTATTTTTGGACACGTTACTATATCTGAGACCCCCACCTCCCTATTGTTACTTACCGTAGTACATTTTGAAAGTACATTTTAAAAGAGTTTTATTAGGCATGAGGTATTAGGTATTGGGTTTAGGTACATATAAGGCCTCTAATAACAGGTATTGGGCATCAGGTAGCAGGTATGAGTCATCAGGAATTATGTACCAGGGAACTAGTATCGGGTTATATGAAAAAGGAATCAGGTTTCGTGTGTTGGATATAACGTATCATGTATCAGAATTTAAGTTTCAGGAAAAAAGTATTAGTGCCAGATATTAAGAATCAGGTATAAAGTATCAGATATTACGGGATAAGAATACGGTATTATGCATCAGGTACGTATAAGGCATGAAGTATGTCTTAGTAAGAAAGCGTTTTGTACCTGGTTTAAAGAATTGGGTATAAGGTATTAGGTGTCATGTATTAGGTGTAAGGCATTAGGTATTAGGTATAAGGTATCAGGTTTCAGTCATCAGGTATCGGGTATTAGTCGTCAGATATTAGGTCTATGTATCAGTTATCAGTATGAGTATAATCAGCATCAGTATAAGGATTAATAAGAGTTTCATATGGACAATCGAATACGAAGAGCACCAGACTTTTCTTGTGTTTACTACACTCTGTGTAGTATAGTTGAGATAATTACTACTATGCCCTAAGCGTGTTAGCCATGCCTCAATTGAAATCATACCATTCCGGCCAATTTTTTTTCAACTCGGTACAAAATAGCCTCATCCAAAACATATCTTTATACCCCTACGTTTAAAAAACGTAAATGGGGGTATATTCATTTTGTCACTCCGTTTGTAACGCCCATAAGGAGGCGTGGTAGGTATAGAAAAGTAAACATAATCTTAATATTTGAATACAGCCTTTCATTATTTATATTGAAAACAAATTTTTTTTTGAGCTCTAGGCCAATCATGTTGACAACAAGACAACATGAAGAACAAAGAAGGCAACAACCGACAACAACAACAACGGCCCTGTATAGAGCAAATCACACAGCTTGACTACACAGACTGTTTCAGTATAAGTAGAATCTAAGTGACTTGAGTGGATCACAGTGTAAAGTCATACAAAGGCTACTGATGAGTTGGTGTAGCGGACAACGAAACAGTCTGTATAGTCAAACTGTGTGATTTGCTCTATACAGGGCCGTTGTTGTTGTTGTTGGTTGTTGCCTTCTTTGTTCTTCATGTTGTCTTGTTGTCAATATGATTGGCTCAAAAAAATTTGTTTTCAATATAAAAAGTAAATATATTCTTAATCAGCATCACCACTCGAGATGATTTAGTCCGTCTGTCCGTCTGTCTGTGATCACGATTACAACCGTAATTTTAAAGCTATCATCACAAAATTCAATATTTAAGTTTTTATCTAAAAAATAAAGGGCAAGTTCGAAAATGAGCCAAATCGGATGAAAACCACGCCTACCTCCCATACAAAGTGACTTTTTCAAAACGGTAAAATCTCTTAGAATTCTACAAAAATTAATATATGGACTTGAAAATTTGCATATGAGTTTTGATATTTAAAAGACACGCTAAGTATGAAATTCAACAAAATCGGATGAAAACCACGCCTACCTGCCATACAAAGTGACTTTATCAAAAAGGTAAAATCTCTCTAAAATCCACAAAAATTAATATATAGACTTGAAAATTTGCATATGAACTTTGATATATAACGTGTACTATGTGTATGAAATTCAACCAAATTGAGTGAAAACCACGCTCACCTCCCCGCTTATCAAAAAACAGAAGCGAATATTTTCTGTTAAAACTACATATAACGAAAACGTTTTTACAGAAAAACATTTTATTGATTCCTTAAGACTTTGAATATACTTTGGCTCGGCCGTGGGGGTATTTAACTTCGGCCCAGTCGAAGATCATTTCTGACTAGTTTTTAATAATGCAAGTACATTAAAATTTACGGAGTACTTTAAGCACATCATACCTGGACTTGTATTTGATTTCTAAAATTCTGACCTGGTAGTCAGTATCTCACTATCTCACTATCTCACTATCACAAAATTGATGCCTTAATATACTATGGTACTGCTAAAAAGCAAAATAATGTTAAAAAAAAATCTGATTGAATTAAGAAAGATTTGGTTCGTTATATTATACAATATAGCATCATCCGCTGCTGTGTATATCCACCATAATATCCGCGAGCAACCCCAAACTTTTGTTTTTTTTTGTATATGAGTTGTTTGATAGAAGAATTAATTGAAATCCCTACTTTAGAAAAGAAACTTAAAAAACATAACAATAACTCTATAACTCGTTCGTTTTTTGCTATGGAGGATAGCAACTTCATAAATCTTTAGTTTAATTGGATTAAATTCTGCTTCGTCGGCTTGAAAGAATTTTTTTAATGTTATAGTTTTTCTCGTTTTTGTTTTTTTACTCTTTTTTATTGTTGGCGTAGCTGTAACAACAGCAACATCGTCGTGTACACTCCAACAATGACAACTTTTGTTGCTCTATTGATGCTACGCATGCGTAAATTAGAAACAATAACAACTAAAATAACTCCACAATTTTAGAGTTTAAGACTAAAGTATCTACAAACTGTCACTGCAGATTAAGGTCAAAGATATCAAAAAAGAAAACAAAAAAGGGTAAAATAAAAAGACAATAAAGAACCAACAGCCAGGTAGTGGCTGATTTTTGAATAAAGGTGTAGCTAGAAATTTTGTGAGCCAGTCGCTGTGAGCTGAATCAAATTTGAAAAAATTTGATGCGATTAATTTTATTTTGCTCCTCGTATGTTCTACACATTTGTATCTAAATACACTTAGAATCTAGATCTAGATAAATGGCGAAAATTTCTTTAGCAAATATAAACATTTATAACATTAGCTTTCTCAATTTTTTTATTAAAAATTTGTTTTATTAGTAATGGAGACAATAAATTTAAATCAACAAATTTGACCCAACACATTCCCAACAGCCCGGTCTGCTAGACAGCACTGGTCCCCAACACTCCACCCACCATCTTCATTTCAATGCGATCAAACTTCTAAGTGTTGCCACATTTCCGCCCACATTCGCCTGTACAGTGCGCAGAAAATTGCCGCCCACTCTTCGCAGAATGTCCGTCGTCTGTCTGTCTGTTAGTCGTCTGTGTTTTAGATCATAATCATTTTCTTTAGTTCTCGAGCAGAGCCTGTTGCTCGTCTATCTAATTCTTTGACTCGTTTCTTATCTTGATTGCTGGCCGGAGTCACCATGTCTTTTTCTCTCGATGGCTTGCCTGACTTTTCAAGCCTTTACAATGTTGGCCAAGCGTTTTTTTTTTAACTTATGCAGTTTTTGCCTCAAATCATTTTCTTTTGCATAAAATCTCAACAAATGCAGTTCGTGCCCAGTTTTTTTTTCTTTTCTTTTTACTGACTTGTCATTTTTTATTGTTTTCTTCTGCTGATTTTTGTTGTTGGCTCTGGGGCAACTCCAAGTTGAAGGTTCTTGTGCTTGTTGCTTAGTTTAGCCTTCCTTTTGGGCTGCATGCAATTTTTTACAAAACCATTGTCTGCCCTTTTTAATGATCTCTTGAACTTGAAACTAATGGTTGCATTGTTCTTGGCTGCAGTTTATTTCCAACATTCGAACATGCAGTTCAAGTTACAGTCAGCCGGTTTTGGAGTCCATGACCAAAAATCGAAGCACATGGCAACAACAAGAAACCATAAAAGAAAAGAATCTAACGTGCAGTTTATAATCTTTTTCTAAAAATGGATATTCTGTGAGTTGTTTTGCAAATTAGAAGCAATGCGAATATTTCGTGTATGTATGATGTGGCGTGTCTGTAAAGTGGTCATGCCGTGTGTTGCATGTGGAGGCCATCATTTGTAGTCTGGTTTTTTTTAGATTGAAGATTGTTTTATTGGTATTCTCCAAACTGTAGAAAGAAGCAACAATTCTGGCAGTAACTTTAAATTTTATGACCACAAAAATTTGTATATTTTTTTTCCAAACGAAATTTTGCTTTCATTCGATTCTAGCCATTCGATAACCATTAGGTAACCAGACTAAATTTATGGTAGTATGAGTAGAAGAAGCCAATTCAAAAGTTTTATTTTATCCTGAGATGTATACAGTGAATAATATTCTTACTAAGCCCAGACAGGCAATTATTGCACCCAGATAGTCGAGTCGTAGTGCGATTGACTGCCACCCCAGAGGTCCCGAGTTCAAATCCCGGCCAGGCAATGGTCCTATGCTTTAATATTTTCTTACTTTTTTTTCTCCATTCTAATCAGCTGAAATTAAAAATTCATTAATACTTGAAAGTTGTAGTTGGTGGTACAGAATGTTTGCGGAGAGAATTAATAAGTAACTAAGATCTGACAGAGGTAAAGGCAATAACACTTGCCTCAGATTCAAATTCACATTTTCCAACGGCTTTTCACCACGCCTGGAACATCCTTCCTTCTTTTCACTTTACCCCTTCTTTTCCACCAATCTTTCACCCCATTTTCGAAACAAGGCAGACTTGACTGAAATCCTTGGTTTAAATCTTAATTAAAAGAAAAAAGAATTTAATACTTTTGATTTTGTTTTTTTTTTTGGGTATAAAATCCTGTGGTACCCTACCTTGTGCATATTAAATGTTGGTTCTCTCCGAGCCCAGGAACTGAATAACGGTCCTTTTAAAATATTCTTTAATCAAAGCACTGTCTTTTTCGTAGATAATAACGGGGATTAAGATCTTTTTATTAAAATAAGTGTAATAGTGATAATTGTTAAGAATTTTATGGTCTTTCCAATCGAGTAACATAATTTAATAGCAATAAATACGTTATTATTTATTCTTAAAAAATTTTTCTTAAACTTCGACACTCTCACTTTTATATTAAAATTTAAAACATTTGTTTAGACTGTGATCTGGCATGTAAAATGTAAATGTAAATGGAGGTGTAAAATGTTCTCCATTTTCATATACCCACGACGATATATTGGACAATGAGGCGTTGAACCTCCCATATTACCTTGAAACTTAAAGCGTGATAGATTTAGCTCAGCTGCCAATCAGAATCCGATGCACTTCGGAACGTATGGACATGAAATGTCATAGTTGACATGACCAGTGTTGCATTTCAACTTACTACGCTGGAGATTCAAATAGTCGCTGACTTCTCAAATTGCCCTCGTATATTATACATCTGTAAATATATAAAAACAAACATCTTGTTATTTGTTGCGACACCATTTCGCAAATGTGTTTTGTGGATGGATCTCACCAGCCAGTAGAAAGTATAAAAAACTATATAGTATATATTTATTATAAATTTCAAGGCCAAATGATGTTGTGCATGTATTTTTTTTTTTTTTTGTTTTTATCCATAAGATACGCAGTTGGCTGTTGTTGTTGATATTTTTGTTGTTGCTATTGTTGTTGATGTTGCTGTTTATCCTCAATGTTGATCGCGCACATCGGGATTTCGTGCCTTGTGTGTAAATATTGTCCCAATTGGGAGACGAAGACGACGGAAGGTGGTGGACGATGACTATAGCGAGGTACTGACAATGTTTGTCGTGCCTTCCTGCGCCTCCTCCTTCCTATGCTGTCCCATTGGCTTTTATCTGCTTGTACTACTTTTTGTTCGATTTTCTTTTGTTGGTCTTTTAAAAAGAAATATATTCTTTAAGTTTGTTTATTCTTCTTCTGCTTCATTTCTTGTTTGCCGTTTCCCTTGAATTGGATTTCAAGGTTTTTTGTCGGGGCATATGGGGGGCTACCATGCACCATGCACTGCATTTTGGGTGCATTTATTGCATGTACTCGTATGTAGTTTATGCGCCTGTGTGTGTGTGTTCTTATCTATGTAAGTGAGTAATTCGCTCGCTTTGTTGTTATTATCGGCATGTGTTGCACGCTGCCCTTTCTAGGTCTTCAACGGGATTTTGAAGTATTTGTGTTTTTCCTCGAAATTCTTTTGATTGTTTTTGTTGAAATTGTTCTTTTCACATCGCGATCTTATTGTTATTTATGAAATAAACACACTTGAATAAACACACATTGAATTTATAATATTTTATTTTGAACACAAGCGAATTTTTGTTTTTTTTTTTTCAATGTTGAAAGAGGCTATACAGCCTATAATAATAAAACTATACAGCCCACTTAAACACTGAACTACAACCTTAGGCTTGGCGAAAAGTGAGAGTTTTACAAACGTTTTCCGGTTGATATTTTTTATTTTAAATTATACCTAATTTTTTAATTATGACTTGAATTTCCTCTGGTGTTTTATTGTTTTATGTCGAAAAATAAGATAATACAGAAAAAAAATAAAAAAACAAAAATTTAGAATATTTTTTACCCATTCACATTCGTTAGATATATAGCTTATTAACGTTTTAACAGCGTTTTAAGCGGCCTCGATAGTTGAATGGTAGCGTGCTTGACTGCTATCCCAGAGGTCCCGGTTTCCAATCCCAGTCAGGCCATGGTCCTATATTTAACCCTTCTTAATTTCTTCTCTCATTTCTTATCAATTGAAATCGAATATTTCATCAATATCTATGACTCAAAAGTTGTAGTTGTATAGTACTCGTAGTAGGTGATAGAGAAAGTTCGTGGAGAGGACCGCTGAGTAACTTGCATTTACTGAGGTAAAACCATAACTGAGGTAAAACCTGACTGAGGTTCAATGTTTATTTATTTATTCAGTCTATGAACATTACATTCTTACAGACTAGACCTAAAACTATAACAATAATTCAATATAGAACTCATATAACAATATTACAGAATTTAATGCTTATAGCCAATGCAATTTAGACAATTACAAAATTTGTGACAAAAAGTTTTTAAAACTTTCATTTGACATAGTGAGATCAATTGGAAACTTAAGAGACAAGTCATTAAATAAAATCAAAGCCCTGGTAATCGGTTCATTAAGAGCATAATTAGTACGATGCTGTCTAATAAAAAATGTTTTAAAATATCGCAAATGCCTCGACGGAATATTAAACTCAATTAAATGCGATAATGATGGACATTCGATTTTACTAGAAATAATATCGCGAATAAACAAAAGGGAATGAACTTTTCTTCTAGATTCTAAAGATTTCAAACCCATAAGCAGACAACGCACATTATATGATGGTAATATAACATAACAGGGACGTAACATTGATCTGGTAGCAGTTTTTTGTACTCTTTCCAGTCTTAAACTATGAATCGCATGCGACGGATTCCAAATGATTGAGGCATACTCAAGTCTGGATCTAACCAACGTATTATAAAGCACTTTAAGTGTGTGCGGGTCTTGAAATTCGGAACAATGTCGTCTTATAAAGGCAAGAAGTGAGTATGCTTTTGGCAAAAGCGAATTCAAATGATCAGCAAAGGTAAACTTGCAGTCAAAGACAACACCCAAGTCACGAATGTATTTAACTTTCTCCATTGGCAACTCCATTAAGAAATAAGTTGAGTTAAAGGGATTTAGAGATTTCGTAAAAGTGATTTGTGAACATTTCCTAACATTTAGCGGTAAGCCATTGCGAACACTCCACTCATAAACATTATTGAGGTCTGCTTGAAGTAGAGTGATATCATACTGATTACAAATTTTAGAAAATAACTTTAAGTCATCAGCATAAAGGAGAAACTGAGAGTTACGAAAACATTTACTTATGTCATTAATATATAAAGTAAAAAGTAGGGGGCCTAAAATCCTACCCTGTGGCACACCAGACGAGGCAACGTAACAATAAGATTGGGCATTATTAATAGAAATAAAACATTTTCTGGATACTAAGTACGACTGAATCCACTTTAACAAAGCAGAGTGAAATCCCAATTTACCTAATTTTTCAACTAAAATTTTATGAGGAACTTTATCAAATGCCTTCGAAAAATCCGTATATAATACATCCACTTGGTGGCCAGATTCAAACGCCGAAATGCAGTAGTTAGAGAATAGTGCTAAGTTAGTTACTGTTGATCTACCCGCAACAAACCCATGCTGTTCAACACATAACTGCTGTTTCACCAAAAAATACAGTTTTGATTTAATTATGGATTCAAAAATTTTAGAGACATTGGATAACTTAGAGATAGGTCGGTAGTTAGATATATCATTTTTAACACCACACTTGAAAATAGGTGTGATTGAGGCAATTTTCCAACAATCGATAAACTCTCCACACGACAATGATTTATTAAAAATAACACAAAGAGGCTTACACAAAGCATGTGCACATTTTATGAGCAATATTGGGGATAAGCCATCGATATCGGACTTGACGGAGCTTTTCATAGAAATTAATGCATTAAAGACATCAGTCTCAGATAATGAGAGCATACCAAAGTCAATACATTCTTCAACACTGTCCAGAACTAAAGGATTAAACTCTGGTTCATTAATTGCAAAATTTGATTTAAAGTAATCCGCGAACAAGTTGACTGTATCAGAAATACACACAGAATTTTTATCTTTTAAAAACATAGATGTTGGGAGATGTGATCCATCCTTTTTAGAATTGATAAAACTCCAAAACGATTTTGGGTTAGCAATAATTCTTGATTCAAAATTTAATATATATTGTTTGTATAAAGATTTGTTTAAAAAGTTAAACTCTCTCACATAATGTGTGTGTTGAAATTTATATGCAGGATCATTAGTATCTTCAAATAATTTGAAAAACTTATTCCGTAAATTTTTTAATTTTAGCAGACCTTTAGTATACCAAGGCAATTTGTTTACATGTTTCTTCAAGGGTCGCTATTTATATTTCTGGCCTAGTAATGAATCAAATGTTTTTGATCATAAAACTCCGATTGAGGTAACTCAAAAAGAAACGCTTCTGCGGGTGTGTCGAAAATCGTTGCATGTATTTTTGTTTTTTCTTATTTCCGAGATAAAAAAGTCATTGATTGCCAAAATCATGGCTATACGGCGGATGACCCATCAATTCAATCTTTTGGCTGGTTAAAAAGGACTTTGTTTGAACAGTTGTGTAAGATGTCGTGGTCTCACCATCCCACATTGTCATGATGGAGAATAATCCGCCTCTTCTTCGAATTTTTCCTAATTTCTCCGATGACTTGTGGCAAACCAATGGTCGTGTGTCATTCAAAATTGACCGTCCTATGTTGTTCTTACGCCAATGTCGCCACATGACCAGTAATACCTAAGGAACAGACAGCCATTTGCTTCGATGTGCCCTTCCGTGAACCACTTTTGCAGGATTTAGCTCGTTTTGGAAGATCCATACAGTCGCTGTTTTGTTTCCTACCTTCGTAGATGTTATGCACAGCCTTTAATGCACCTTGATCGCATTTATTCAACATTTTCTTACATCAATCGACACGGGCCTTTTTTATCGTTGGCAGATTATGTGGTATCCAATGGGAATACATTTTTTTGCGGCCAAATGATCATACAAAATCTTATTGATGATTATTATACTAATAACCAAAGATGCTTCAATCTCACGGTATGTCACATGACAATCTTGTTTTATGAGTTCAAACACAGCATCGATATTTTCTGGCACAGCAACCGATTTCGGACGGTCGGCTACGATTGAATTTGTTGTACCAGTTTTTTTTTTTCAAAGTATGTTCATCGATGCATTCTTGTCTTGATAATCCACGTTGAAAATTATGAAAAATAATCGCACGAAAATGTTCACGAGTTAAGTCCATTTTTGTCGGAGATGAATTTTTCAAATTACTTTAAACAGAACGAAACGCGCTAAAATGGTAAAATATTTTGAATAAGTGTTTTTTCTACAATTTCAAGCTTCCAAAGAAAATGTCAGATGATCTATTTTTCCACTTATTGTCGTCAAAGCCAGAAATATAAATAGTAGCCCTCGTATGGCTTTCTGTCACGATTAGAACATCCTAAACGTGTTTGCACTTGATTGCTCCGTCCTTGTCACTAATTTTTTACCCCATTTCGAACCCAGGCAGATTTGACTGAATAGGTTAAACATCTAAACTCCTTGGTTCAAAAATAATTTGTGGACAAAAGTAAATGTAAATAAAAGATAAATAAAATCATGTTGTTCACTTTTTATTTTATATTTGTTTTTTTTTTTTGTTTTTGTTATAATGATTGGATTTTGACATATTTGTTAAATAATTTATCATTTAAATGGCCTCCTCAGAATCTAACGCAATAGGCGATTCTTTTGATAGAATTTTCGACCATTTTTGTGCATTTCGAGCGGTATCGCGGCCATAATTTCACGAATGTTGGCTGTTTTTTGTGTGTTCCAAAGTGTGAGGTTTATCCACATAAACAGACCTTATTATAGCCTTCCAAAAAAAACCAAATTGTTTTAAGTTACGGCCGATTGACGTCACTGAAACGTGAAATTACTAGTCCCGGAAATATTTCGAGCAATAAAGCCCAAATCGGTGGTGTTGTGTGGCATGTGACTCCGTTTTCTTGGGTCCACATTAGAGTGGATATATATAAACCCTCGGGTTCAGTCAAAAGTTATGTCGCAGAAAAAAACTAAAGATGCAGAAATTTCTTTTTTTAATTCGTAGTTTTCAAAAATATATGAAGCCCATGAGGTTAAAAATTCGTTCCGCTCTAACCCACATATCATCAAATGTCAAAATCTTCCACTGTATAAGTCTTCCATAGCACTCCACATTGATGGCAACTATCACGGCTGTAAAGTTTTTGAAAAAATACGGTCCGATGATGCATCCAGCCCATAATGCGCACCCCACGGTTATTTCTTGTGAGTACAGCGGCCTCTCTAGTACATTGCATGTAATAGACTTTATATGAATGAAGGTGTGAATTTAGGTGAAAAATATCCCTTAACAAGTTGTAAGACATGTCCATTGGGGACACCTTTATATGAATGAAGGTGTGAATTCCATTGTACCATGTCCATTGGGGACACCTTTATATGAATGAAGGTGTGAATTTAGGTGAAAAATATCCTTTAACAAGTTGTAAGACATGTCCATTGGGGAATTCAAAAATTCGACTCTTCAGCTGCACTTTCACAACTCCAATGATCTTCTTCACAATGATTATATTACGATGATGTACATCCTTTGTATTTTCGTGATGATTCCAGTTCCTTCGAATTTCTGATGCTTAAACGATCCATTGTCGTG
The DNA here is from genome assembly GCA_943735915.1 of Pherbina coryleti. NCBI lineage: Eukaryota > Metazoa > Arthropoda > Insecta > Diptera > Sciomyzidae > Pherbina > Pherbina coryleti. The sequence continues at coordinate 16,329,617 of OX030949.1, forward strand.
AATGTCGCAAACTATTCTAATATAATGATATTGCGATAACACTTTTATTAGACAAATCAGGGATGCCAAAAGAACAGCCCTATACAAGTAAGAAAAGAAATTAATTTCTTTTTTTCTTTCGTTACAATTCAGTGACATCACTGGATATGATCAGTTCAATATTTAATTTGTAAAATTTATGTTTTCGGTGCCATCTAAAAGATTCCAAATTCAGCTCAAAAAAATGCCGCTCTTTCGCCGTTTTTTATTATTTGGACAGCTTTTTTTTTACATTTTTTTATGTGGTCTGCTGATTTATGCCTAAGAGAATGTCAACTTCTGCCCTGACACAATCAAAACATTCATTACAATCCAAATTAAATACAAATATTTTCTGTCGCTAGCGACATATCTGAAATATCTCTTAAAAATGTCGGAGTGAAACAAAGTATTGATATACTTAGTACTTGCAAGAAAATACAACCAAAAATATTAAGGCACAAAAAAATGTAAATTTTTTTTTTTATGGATCAAAATCAACCACATGTTTTTATTCAAGAATCAGCTGTAGTCATATCGAACTTTATCAAAACACAAAAACGCGCCCTCATTAACAGTGTTGCTTCATTTAGTTCATTTCAAAGAGTCTGTTATTATTCTCTGGTCATGTATCTCTGATATTGTTTTGATCTTCTTAAAAAATGTTTTATTTTTTCTTATGTTTGTTTGGTATTTCGACAAATGAAGCAACAGTTTTAAATTAGCAAAGGCGTGAAGACATTAATCATGTTTGTGTGGCTATGTTTGTGTAACGATGACACGATGCCATTGATATGACATGGCATAGGGTGGACATTATTTCAAAAAGACAAGATTTTGGAGAACGAGAATTAAAATGAAAGAATAAGTTTATCATTTTATTTATTAGAAGGAGTGAACTCTTGCTTAATTCTGATGTATATGAAAAATGAAGATAAAAAAAACAAGAAAAATAAAAATATATAAATTGTTTATTTTCCTCGACCTCAATGTTGTATGGTTTTTTGTATGTTTTGGGCTCTAGGTCAAAATATTATATCAAAATATTATATAAAAATATTATGAGCCACATTCGGTAAAACCTGGATATAAGTTATGCTAGTGCAAAGTTAGTGTACGCGGTGAGAAAAAAAAAGTAAGCATTTTATGCTTGAATCAAGCCAATAGGCTATCAATTTACACTCAAGCATAAATTTCTCCATTCAAGCATTATTTTGCTAGAATTAAGCAAATTTTAAACACATGATATTAAGAAAAAAAAAATGCTTAATTCAAGAAACATTTGCTTAAAACTCAAGAATATTTTCTCTATATTCAAGACTAATATTTGCTTGAAGTGAGAAAAATTTGCTTGATTCAAGTTACAATTTGCTGAAAACAAGAATAATTTGTTTGATTTGAGAAATTGATTTTCTTTGAATTGAGAACAATTTGCTTGATTCAAATGACGAACTTACTGAAAACTAGATTAATTTGCTTGATTCAAGTAAACAATTTTCTTAATACTGGAATGTTTTGCTTGATATAATTTTCTTAAAATATTATAATGGAAATCCTTCAGCAAAGATGTAGGATGCATACATCTTATGATAACCGGTTATAGGCACCAATACATTTAAAGTTTCTGTGTTGTTTCTGTGTTTGTCTTTGAATTGTTGTTGCGTTTTGTGTTGCTATATAAGCCTTTGCTCTCAATTCTTGCTCTGAGAGCTCTAAGAGCGCTCTCTGTCCATAGTTGAAATAAAGTAACAGATAAGACACTACGCCTTCAAACTATGCCATAGTTTGTCAATCCGCACCATCTTAAATATGTTTTCGTGTAAACATGTTGTGAATTATATGCATGCCAATACAAGTTGAAGTGAGAAAAACGTGCTTGATCCAAGTAAACAATTTGCTGAAAACTAAAAAATTTCTCTACGATTGCTTAAATTAAGAAAATATTTCCTTGATTCAAATCTTTTTCCAGGATCTAGAATCAAGTATTTGATTCTTGTTTCAAGCAATCATTTATTTAACTCTATTTTAGAAATAAATGCTCTTTACACTAAGGGAAATATCGCATATTAACATTATCCACGCCTGAGTATATATTTCATTTAAATATTTACGTGGATAAATCAAATATTTTCCTTACAACTCGTTTTTTCCCATATTTAAATTTTATTTATGCCACACACTGACACACATATTCTATACAGCTGCCAAGCAGCCGCCAAGCAGCAGCAGCATCGCACTCTGTTCCTGTGCGATGCTGCTGCAGTTTCTTCGCACCAGAAGTTGCAGGTCTTATAGTTCTCATTTAGTTAATGTTTCAAGGGTAATATATCATGAATATTTGGCAAATATAATTTGTGAGTGCGGTGGTGAGTGCGAAGCATGATGAATTCATGTAAGGTGGACTGACAACTCGGTATTTTCTCAAGAATGTCACTCGACTCTACATGATTTCATCATGCATCGCACTCACCACCGGACTCACAAATCATATTTTCACAAAAAGAAAATAAAATATACCACTTAATGGCGTTTGATATGGACGCAGCTCGTGGAAAATATTCAAATAAATTGTTTTTCAATTTCAATATTTTTATATAAATTTTCCTTAAATGCGATAGTTTTATTTTCAAATAGTTAATATTTGAAAGATATTTAAATATATTCGTGCATAATTTTAATATATTTTTATTAATTCTGTTTAAATATTTTAATATTTTATTTAATTAAAAAAGTATTTAAATAAATTTTAAATATTTACGTGGTCGATTTAAATGAATGCGTTATTGGTGCAAAAATGACTCGCTTTTTGGATAAATTAAAAAAGTTTTTGGATAAATTTAAAATTTTTTCCCTTAGTGTATAAATGTATTTTTTTTAATTTTAGTTTTTTGTCCATGATTTGAGCAAATGAGGCTTAATTTTAAATTTTCTTAGATCAAACAAAATATTTGCTTTGTAATTTCTCTCCGTGTAAAGCAAATTATAAAAAATTTTACGATCCTTAATTTCTTAATTTTTAAACTTTCTCAATGTGGTTGTAGACAATGTTAAAACTGGTTTCACGCCTAAGACGAAGGAACAGTCAAAACAATGGACATGAAGGAGAAAATCGTCTCCAAACCAGGTGAAGACAGTTCCATCTGCAGACAAGATCGTGGTGTCATTTTTTTTGGGATGCACTTCGGGTAGTTTTCATTGGCGAAAATAAAGTTTTGTTTCATCAAGAAAATGCACCAGAAAATGAATTATAAATGATAATTTTTCAAAAAGTTGTGAAAGATAATATTTTAAACAGACTAATTTTTAACATTATTATGATTGACTGGTAGTAAAATTGGGCTTGTATCACATAGAACACGGGATCAATTCCCAGCAACGTAATTTTTTATTTATCTACATCTCTATATATTGAAGCATATATAAGTATATCTTATAAATGTAAGATAATTAAAAAAAAACCATGCTTTAAAAGACAATGTTCATAAGTCTATCTCTTTTCACTTAGTTGAGAATATTTGAGATTGTTCTTGGTTTCTCGAGATCTCTTTTCGCTCGGTTGCGAATATTCAAGATCGTTCTTGGAATTTTCGTTTTACTAGGAAAGTATAATTTTTGGCAATTTTACCGGACTCATTTACAAACAATAAAGGTTTTGAGAGGAATTCTAGCCCGACAATAGATTTAAAAACGAATCACGTGCGAAGGTTGAAAACGTACCGTTGACGTTACGTAGAAAAGAATTAAAAACGATAATTTGGGTTCACTGGGTAGCTTAAATTTACCTTAAAACAGTTGAAAGTGAGAAAGCTCTGTGAAAAGCTCTGAGTCGTTATCTAAATAAACTTAGACAAATGGACTCAAACATTTTGCACCACAGTTCGATAAACATTCAAGCATTCCAGCAATGCCCAAAAAGCTGCAGTAACAATTTTCATTTCAACTAAGTACATTTTTTAATTAAATTTTTCTTATCTCGCTTTAAGCGATAAATTTAAAGCTTTTATTAATAAATTTTATTGACTGCGATGGCAATAAGAAACGTGATTTCTTGCGATATTCAACATCACGATCGGGCCATTCATACGATTGTTTAAACGATCCTGTTCAACTTGAAACCACTTTTGATTTTCATGCTGCTCAAAGACATGGTGGCAGCAGCATTCAGCTGGTTCGACCAAGAGTTTTTTTTTCTTCTTTTGTTCAATTAATTTAATGCAGAAGGAAAGAGATAAAAAAAAACAGAAATCGTCTCAAATATGTGGCTAAGTTGGCAGTTGGCAACGAAACAATACAAAGCACAAAATGATGATAAAAATAATTAAATGACGAACAATGCTGCTGGCGATGCGGTGGGGCGCGTTTCTCGACCAACCTCCTGCCTTACTTAAATTTTTGCTCCTTGTTTTGTTTTTTTTTTGTTTTTTTTTTTTATTTTGCTACGCGCCTTACATACATACTAAACTACATACGTGGTGCATCTTTGTTTCCAACACAAGCTGGTGGATTTTATTTCTTTCCCCCAACCGCTGCCACCAGCAGCATGGATGGACGATAGAAGCCGTCAGCAGTTCCTAGTTTTGCTTTAAATTCACTTTTTAACATGCCAGTCATTGTTGTGCAATCAGCGAGGCATTAAAAGCAACAACAACAACAACAACAACAACAACAACAACAGCAACAACAACAACAACAACAACTAAATCTATACTTAGAATGGCCAAGCAATGCGCTCCATATTTATGCTCTAACAAGCTGCTACAACAACAACAATAACCGATCAGTGGATGCATTTGTCGGAGCTCCCCTAGCTGGACCTAAAGTTCTAAATGCTACAAATGCTTTCGCAAGCATGAAGTATAAAAGCGAAACTTGTGCTTGAAACGCTTGAACGAGTTTTGTTTTTGTTTTTATTGTATTAGTTGTGGATCCTGCGTGAAACTGATCGAGCGCTCTGTGCAAGACCGGAATCATGTACCAATCGAAACTGTCTGCCCTTTATTCCTTGTCTGCCCTTTTTTGTTTTCTTATGCTCTCAAGCATTGCGGCTCCTCTAGCTGACTTCGTTCTGGATGCCTGCTTTGATTATGGACGATGATATCATAGCTTGAAGCAGGCAGCAGCAGACAAAACGTCTGACAGACTGACTGACTGAGTGACTGACTGGGAGTGAACTGGAGCTTTTTTATGCTTGGCTGTGTTTAAGCTCATTTTTTCCATCGTATTGCAACGAACATGAACATCTTAGAACGTAGCACTTTCGATCATGCGCAGCTATTTCAAGTTCTTTACCAAAGTCATTCCATCAGACAGTCCTTTGGTCGATCTTTGCGGCTAGGTTGCCAGATAAGATCATAAGCTCTTCGTTACTTTTCACTCAAAGGCAAGGATTTTCAAGTCACGAATTTCTTGAAAAAAAAAACATATGAATTTATTGCCCGCTAAGTTTAAGTTTTTGGAAAAAGGTAAAGAAAAATATGAAAACATCTGCAGTAAAACCACAAATCGCTCTAATTATGAGCGTGCTGCATATTTGCTTTAACTTTGAGTGTACCACTAAAATGATTTCACTAAAAACATTTTGACCACAATCACGAAAAGTTATTGATTTATTTCAAGCCTGAGTGGAAATTCATAGCCATATCTTTCGGAAGCATCTGCTAGGTTACTGCAAACATATAAAACCACAGATAATTAAACATAATATTCAGGCAATAAGTTGATTATTTTTCAAAATTACTTTAATAAGCGATTTCAATAATGGAAACATGAAAAAAAACAACATAGTTCAAGCCAAGTTCAATTAAAATACGAGTTGTGTTCCAAAAATAATGGGAATTTTTATTTTTTAAAAAATTTATTTATTCATCCACGTAACTAGTATCCACTTCAAAGAAGTCCCCATTTGATATTATTCACATAACATATGTCAGCGTTTCTTACAATCCCCAAAACACTTCTGGTACTCGTTCTTTAGGATAGTTTTGAGTTCTCTCAGCGATTCACTTTTAATTTTCTATGTTTGACGGCCTTACAAGGATCTTTTTATTTTTGGAAACAAAAAAAAAATTCACACGGTACCATGTTTGGCGACTATGGAGGCAGAGCATGATAGGAGTGTTTTTTGGTAAAAATTTACGAACAAGCAATGAAGTGTGAGCAGGTTCATTATCATGATGCAAAAGTCATGGATTGTTTTTCCAAAAATCCAAACGTTTTCCTCGGATCAGTTCATGCAACAACGTTGAATTTGTATGTAGTATTCCTTATTGACTGTTTGACCTTGTGGTAAGAACTCATGATGAACTATCCCATTAAACCCGAAAAACACGGTGGGCGTAACCTTGATATTTTTCTGAACTTGTCTAGCTTTTTCGGCCTTGATTTTCCAACTGGGACGATTGCACTTTAGTTTCACCTTCAATACCAAAAAAGGCCATGTTTCATTACTTGTTTCAATAGTTCTGCATCGTTGTTGACTTCATTTAGCGGATATCATTTTACCCTCTTATAAGGAAACTTTTTATGAAAGAATTTTCAAAGCGTTTATTTTTGAAAACTTTGTTCGACTCAAAAAGATTTTATAACTACACCATTTCCAATTGTAGTTCAGAAATAAACGATGAAATTCAGAAAACATCAATTAAAATTTAAAAATCCATTTGAAATTCAGAGACGATCAATTGACATTTAGAAATTTAATCTGAAATTCAGAAAAAACATTTGTAATTGTAAGACATTTGAAATTCAGAAAAAATCATATGGAATTCAAAAATTTCATTTGATATTCAGAAAAATCATTTGGAATTCAAAAAAAATCAACTGAAATTCAGAAATTCAATTTGAAATTCAGAAAAAACATTTGTAATTCAGAAACTATCAATTGAAATTGTAGGACGTAAATTTCCACATATGAACTTCAATTGATATTTTCTTAACTTTTAATAGAGTTTTATGTTTCATGAATACCAAATGATTTTTTTCTGAATTTTAATTGATTTTTCCTGTATTCCAAATGATTTTTATTGAATTTCAAATTGAATTTCTGAATTTCAATTGATCTTCTCTGAATTGAAATTGGTAATGGTGTACACTAAGAGAAAAAATTATTAAATTTATCCAAAAACTTTTTTAATTTATCCAAAAAGCGAGTAATTTTTGCACCAATAACGCCTTTGCATAAATCGACTACGTAAATATTGTTTAAATACTTTTTTAATTAAATAAAATATTAAAGTATTCAAACAGAATTAATAAAAAAATATATTAAAATTATGCACGAATTTTTTTAAATATCTTTGAAATAGTTACTATTTGAAAATAAAACTATCGTATTTAAAGAAAATTTATATAAAAATATTGAAATTAAAAAACAAATATTTAAATTCAATATGTTATTAATGGTTTTATAGTTCTCGTTTGGCTTTTGTAATAAAGACAACTGGTTATTTTCTCACGACCTGTGTACATCAAATGCAATTTGCTGCTTGTATATTTTATTTTCTTTTTTCGTTCTCTAATTTATACTTTTTTTGACATTTGGTGCAATGTTATGTTACCAAGTGTCAAAAATAGTATAAATTAGAGAAGGAAAAAGTAGAAAAGAAAATAACAAGCAAAATATGCAGGCAAATGACAATCGGTGCAAGACACTCGTGAGAAAATATCCGGTTGTCACTCTTACCTTACATATTTGTATCATGCGACCACGAATCGCACTCACAAATCATCATGGCTAAACATCTAGGCTATATAATATTCGCAACAAAAACCAAACAAGAACTATAAGAAACCGAAAGCAATAATCTTAATTCTAAAAACTTCATTGATAACTGCAGGAACAGAGTGCGATGTTGCTATTTGTTGCTGCTTGTCGGCTATTATAGCTGTATGGAATAGGTGTGTAAGTGTGTGGTATAAATAAAATTTAAATACGGGAAAAAAACGAATTGTAAGGAAAACATTTGATTTATCAACGTAAATATTTAACTAAAATTTATACTTAGGCATGGCTAATGTTAATATGCGTTGTTTCCCTTAGTGTAGAACTTTTATAAAATGTCTCTATCACTTTTATACTCTTATCTGCTTTATTCGGTCTTGAGATAATTTTAATTTAATTATATTTTTAGAATAAACAGTTTTTTTTTAAAACCCAGAAAGAAAAAACTTAACGAAAAATAAGTTAAAATTGTTCTCTTTTTAGAAAGAGCGATGAAAATGACAGTTAAATTTTTGAAATGGCAATGAAATGAAATTGTTGGCAAATAAATTTCAACAATTGAAGTAGTCGTATAGTAGTATAGTAGTATAAGTATAAGTATAAGTATAAATATAAGTATAAGTATAAGTATAAGTATAAGTATAAGTATAATTATAAGTATAAGTATAAGTATAAGTATAAGTATAAGTATATGTTAAGTATAAGTATAAGTATAAGTATAAAAATAAGTATAAGTATAAGTATATGTTAAGTATAAGTATAAGTATAAGTATAAGTATAAGTATAAGTATAAGCATAAGTATAAGTATAAGTATAAGTATAAGTACAAGTATAAGTATAAGTATAAGTATAAGTATAAGTATAAGTATAAGTATAAGTATAGGTATAAGTATAAGTATAAGTATAAGTATAAGTATAAGTATAAGTATAAGTATAAGTATAAGTATAAGTATAAGTATAAGTATAAGAATAAGTATAAGTATAAGTATAAGCATAAGTATTAGTATAAGTATAAGTATAAGTATAAGTATAAGTATAAGTATAAGTATAAGTATAAGTATAAGTATAAGTATAAGTATAAGTATAAGTATAAGTATAAGTATAAGTATAAGTATAAGTATAAGTATAAGTATAAGTATAAGTATAAGTATAAGTATAAGTATAAGTATAAGTATAAGTATAAGTATAAGTAAAAGTAAAAGTAAAAGTAAAAGTAAAAGTAAAAGTAAAAGTAAAAGTAAAAGTATAAGTATAAGTATAAGTATAAGTATAAGTATAAGTATAAGTATAAGTATAAGTATAAGTATAAGTATAAGTATAAGTATAAGTATAAGTATAAGTATAAGTATAAGTATAAGTATAAGTATAAGTATAAGTATAAGTATAAGTATAAGTATAAGTATAAGTATAAGTATATGTATAAGTATAAGTATAAGTATAAGTATAAGTATAAATATAAGTATAAGTATAAGTATAAGTATAACTGTAAGTATAAATATAGGTTTTAGTATAATTATTGTAGTCCGTCGTTTCATTTACAAATGCCAAAATTTAATAAAAAAAATTTTAAAAATATTTCGGTGCACTAAAAAGCATAGTTGTCATTATAAGAGACATTAATTGACTGGAGCTGTCAAAATTTTAAATTTTGTTAACTCTTAATTAGAAAAAGTCCTAAAAGTAGTAGTTGGCGTAGAAAAACTTTAACTTTGTGCTTGTAAGAAAAATAGAGTCCATGCAATTGAACAGCTGTTGACAAAATGATACCTTGAAAATATAGCCAGACTTTGATAAAAAAATATTTTGTTTTTTCTTATTATTAGACGTGACAATAAATCAATAACATTTTCTTGCTGCCCACTTAACCCTTTTCTGCTATTAACCATAGACCGTGAATGCAAAAGAAAAGCATCGCTGAAAAAACGCAACGCGACATATTTTCCAAATTATGCTTATTCGAGATTAACCGTATAAATCATTTTAACTGCGAACGGCTTTAGTTTGGAAGAAATGGTGTTGAAAAAAAATTACGTTTTAATTTTTGTGCCATTTAAATTAGCATTTTTCTTTGCTACTTTTTCGCTGCTGCTGCTGCTCCGTTTTGTCGCAATAAATTGTAAAACTAATTTAGTCAAAAAAAAAATAAAAAAAAACAAAAAAATCCCCATCGAATATATAACCCTTTGATGTTGAGGCGAGCGCAACCCTTTGGATTTTTTTTCTTTGCACATCCTTGAAAGGTGCTCGCGTGCGCTAATTTAGCTGACTTTGTGTTGTTTTCGTTGTTGTTTAACTGTTTTTTTAAGCATACTTTTTCAGCTTCTTTAATTTTTAAATTCAATTTAATTTTTTTCTTATATTTTTGTATTTTCCGTTATTTTTTTTTAGTTGCTTAGCTGCGGGTGTTTATGTTGCAACCCGCCGCTTTGAGACAGCTTTTGTGGAAGTTGGGCTGCGGGCTAATTTAAATATGGACGCAACAGCAAACACAACAACATCAACATCAACATCAAGGACATGCATGCACACGGTACAACAAAGACTGGTAATTAAAAAATAAAATTGAATTTTAAGTGAAAAATAATATAAAAAAGGAAGCTTTTTCAATAGAACAAAAAAAACCAAGTTGTCACTGCATCTGTTGGCCTGCTTTGACTGTCAGTCAACAAAATTTAAAAGGAAAAAAATACAAACCGTCTGCAGGGTGACCAAATTGCTTTCTAATTTCCATACCTCAGTAGTGATGATGCAGGAAATTTTCCGCTTCAACAACCACAAAAAAGCGAGAAAAAATTAAAAACTGCCAACTTTTATTTTTAAATGCAAATCAATTTTTTTTCGTTTTAATTTGTAGAACAAAGCGATCTATTTTTTGGTCTATTTTTTTCATGCCGACCGCCCACTTTGGCCTCCGGGGAACCATTGATCAATTACAAGTTGTTTGTTGTTTCCTTAATATTTATGTTTACTCTTTTTTATTTCGTTGAAGCTATTTTCTTTTCTTTCAAGTTGACTGAATGTGAAGGCCGCGAAAATTGGTTTGAGCGCGATTAAGCAATAAAAACAGCTGACGTCATTATTTGAAGATGCAACACTGGAAAAGGGTTAACGCTGTTAGCTGAGCAGGGGTTGCTTACTTTTATATGGCATTTAAATATGGAAAAAAATTGTGAAAAAATCTTTTTTTTCTAATTTTTTTTTTGTAAATTTAAATTTGATTTATAATTGAAACCCGGATTTAATACCAATATATCAACGGATTTCGATTTGATTTATGTGAGCAAAATTTTTGTCAACTTTTTATAGATTTAATTAACTTTTTGAGACAAGCGAGTTTGAGGGGTACAAGACATTATTTGTGAAAAATATAGAAGCAATGCTTGTTCGAGGTTAGTGTGATTCATGATTCATGAGAGAAAAACAAAACCGTTAAAATTATTAAAATAGAACTTAATAAAAAATGTTCTTACTATAGCCACCATAAGTTTATTCCCTAGACCAAGAAAGTAAACGTTCTTAGACTTTTTTCTGGTAAGGCGAAAATCTTCGTCCAAATTTAGTGGTAATATTATTTTATACAACCCTTATGAAATCTGCAACCTCTTCATGACTCTTTTTAAAGAGGTATTTAATCATTTAAGACTCCATTTAGCAATAAAACCAAAAGATTCCCAAGAACTTAGGAACCAAGACAAGATCCTATTTCTTCAAGGTTAATCATGCGATGATGTGACAAACTTCTTTTACACGTTTTTAATAATTTTCAATTACAGTTACTAACAATTACTGTCTATACTATAAAGAGTCTTAAGACTGTATAGAGGTTCAACAGGTCACAAACAATAAGGCCAAATAGTAAGGAGTATCTTCCTCTTGGCCGAAATAATATTAATCCACAGTCGGATTAAATATCTAAAACTTGAAATAATGAAAGTTTTTATTCCAGATAGATAAAAGTTTTTATATTCCTTCAAGAATTAAAAACATTTCAAGTCAAACAAATCCAAAAATTAATATGGATTAAAGCTTCATGGTTATACGTAAGAAGTAGTTTGTTAACAAAAAAAAAATCAGAAGAAAATTAACTAAGGAAAATTCTTGATACGAATATGTTTAACGTAGACACCTGCCAAGACACCGAAGTACTGCGCCAGTCCGCGCCCCTTTTGAGTTATTAAAAATACCAAATTAGCTCTATGTTGTAATGACATGTCGCAAACTCTGGTTGGGGAGGAGGCCTAATACCTTGAAAAATGAAACTCCACATTGAGTTCGCTAGCTCTGCCCGCGATGTAAGGAGTAAACCACAATTACCATGATGCTCCTCGAAGGGCCATCCCAATCGGTCAGCCTGAGCTTAGTCAGGCCCGACGATTGGAATGTTACTGCTCGTGGTCCCAATTTTTAAGTCTTAGGTCGGATTTCGTAGCAAGCTATTAACAGGTAAGAATTTTATAACCAAACTGCTGTGAACATATTTTTGATAATTAAAAATTTACAATTTTTAAAACTTAAAAATAATTTTTTAGATACATTTTGTAAAGTATGACTTTGAAGTATTTATAAAGTGTGTGTTTTGTATCTAGTGTTGTTTGTATGTATCTGTATGTAGTGGTATTAAGTCATAGTATATTGATAGACAGACATGGAGAAGTTGGAAATTCAAAGTGTTATCACGTTGTTCAATAAATGGTCTTTCCAGTCGATTATCTGAATCATCAAATTGAAAAAGTCGTTAAACTTCGTTTAATAACGAATGGTGTGGAGAGGTCCTTCCCTAATTTAACTCTGGTCAGTTACGGTAACAGTTGGGTCATACTGCAGAGACGGATGAGTTTTGCAGGTATACCAAATACAAACTTGGTAGAGTATAAGTGATTTCTTATGGAACTATTTATGGTGGTTTTGTGTTTTACCAAAAGATGGTGAGTGTCGATTTATTTTTCAAGGGAGAAAGGGTCTCCAATATTTGTTGTATCGTAATTATCTTGTCGATGGTAGATTTCTCAGGTCTGAAGCACTCCGATAAGGTCAAGTCAACTGGTTTACGATGGTAACACTGTCAATAGGACCTTATAAGCGATATTAAACACACTGGGACTCGGTTGTGCATTAGTGCGTCCAATAGATTTATGTCGCCAGTAGTGTCGTCAGATTTTTATTCAAGAAAATCGTTATGAAATCAAATTTGTATGAAAACTCGTAATTTCGAATGCCTTACCGATCAATTGAAATAAAGAGAAAATCATAGAAAATACTTTTTAATTTAACAAAAAAAAAAAAAAAAAAAATCTGGATAGGTTGAAGGTATTGTATAAGCAAGAGTAAGACAGATGTATAAAAAAAAATTAAAATATATCGATACATGGACTTAAGAAAAAATTTAATTAAATGTTTATAAAAACAATGCATTCACTCTCAAAATTTGGAGTTATAAGATGCAATATAATTTAATACTAGATTTTTATATATAATGCAATTTTAAGTACTTTTTTATATAAAGAATCACAACTTACTTACATTTTAAATAATTTAATTTGGCAACCTGTATATCACGTTCTATTGTTAAGCGTAGCACATTCTATCCGTATAGCACATTCTATTTGTATAGCACATTCCATTTGCATAGCACATTCTATCTGTGTAACACATTCTATTTGACATTTCTCAATTCAGTTAAATGCTGAAATGCCTAGCGTTTCAAATAGTATTTTAAGCATATTATACATAAGAAGTTTTTGAAAGAGAAATCACAAATTCAATCACTTTTCAGAGAAATCTTAACACATCCAAGAATGAAACATTTTTTTTTGGTAAATATTATTCCCCTATGCTTGCTGCCGAAAATATATTGCTCGGAAGTGATGACCAGTTCAAAATTTGTACACAAGTATATGGGTAGTTTTACAAACGAGGGAATTTAGGACGGCCTGGCATATTTCGTACATAAATATTTTGAAAAATACATTTTTTCTCAATGGAAAATGTAAACAATTACTGCGACTGAAATGCCCTTTAAAATAACCCCGTTTCTAAATATATTTTTTATTTACAATAACACTCAAAACGTGAAATTCTCAGAATCCTATCATGTCACTTCTCGTAAGTGAAAGTAAGAAAAGTAGAAAAGTATTGTTTCTGAATGTGTAAAAATAAAATGGCACTGTAGTACACCGAGAAAAAACCAATAGTAAAATTACCTTAGCCGGCTTGGGTGGAAACAATTTGTATTTAAATTAAAAATGTATGCTTATTTACCAAACTAATATATTTTTGAATACATTGCTTTGAAAGCAAATACATTGATGCTCTGCAAAAAAAAATGTTTGATCCACCCAAGCTAAGTATATAACATATTAACCAATATGGTAGGTAAACCATCGAAAACTGTGACACTTTATCAAAATGGTACGGACTTGAACACTATGTTCGTCATATTAAGGGAAGAAATACTTGTAAAATCTACTGTAAAATGTACTGCCAGGAAACAGCAACAACTGGAAGATAATCAGCTTTTCGAGAAAGGCTGCCACTGCAGCTCAAAAAGTAATTAACCGATCGGGCTGAAATTTTGAGGGGTTTTAGTCAACATAATTACCCATAGGATAATCCTAATATATTACACATTTCGCATAAATAAACAATTTTAAGGGGGCAATAACTGTCGAAAAAATAGGCGAAAATAGGTGAATGTTTTATTAAAAACTGTACCAAATTTTTTATTTCGTGCTTTTTCTCAATTTTCTAAACTCATCAGCAATCGATTTTTTTTCATTGCAGACCAAAAGAAAAATCTGGGCGATGGCAGCCGTTTTGCGACTTCGGAAAAAACGGCCACCGTGGATGGACTGTATCGCCGCCATTTTGTATTGAAAAAAATTAAATTATGTCATTAAATTATGTCAAAAGTGTAAAATGATTTAATTATTTTATCACCCTTAAAATAATTCACGAAAATTTACTGATTTTCGAGCATTTACATGTATTTCTCCCCTGAAGCAAGCACGCTAATATAAACTGTCAAAGCCACAATGTAAAAATTACAAAATACTTAATTAATTTATCTAAATCAATATCGGTAAGTTAAGCATGTAAAACTTAGATGTTTTGACAAAAAAATTAGGAATCTCTAAGTTTGATTTTTTATTAATTTTGCAGAATCTTTTTTCCCGGTGTAGTAATCTATAATATTAGTATTTACTTTTTTATTGTGTGAATAATTATTGAATTTTTTTTTATATTTTCTGTGTATTTATATTAAGAGATATTCTATTGAATTTTGTCTTTCAAATTTGTCATCAATCTCCTGTCAAACCGAAATACTTAAAAACTATAGAGAATTTATTTTTCGATCAAATCATAATTTGTCATGGTAATTAATTGAAATATAATAACATACATGTTTTTCTTAATTTGAGGTTGTATTAATTAACTCAGTTAACGTTGTAAGCGAGATTGTCAATTTCTCAGTATCCTAAGCATTTTCGTGAAAAATACTGTGTACATATGTATATATGTAAGTAAATTTTCAGTTGTATGAGTTGTACTTGTACATATGATGTCTTGTGATAGGGGCTTATTTTTTTTTATAAGACGTTATTTTGCCGAATTTTAAGGAACGTTTAAAGAATTCTCAGTATCCTGGTCTCTGTCCCCTGGCCTCAGTTTGGCCCAAATATGCAGCTATTAATTTTTTGACTGGTCACTTTCATGTGAAAAATGTGTGAAAAATGTCATCAACTTGGTATAAAACCACTTGCCAAGACTTATACAGGGTTTTCCAATAAGAGGTGTTATTTTGGTATTCAAAGAAAAATGCCATTTTTTGAGATAAATGATCGGATGATTATTTCATAATTAAGAGGAAGGTATGCCGTTAATAATGATAAACAATATCAGCCAAATGGCCACCACGACCACGCTTTGGCTGATCCTTTTCATGAAATTTTCCATAACCAAATCGCAAAGTGGCTGCCCTATGTCCTCGATAGCTTCACGAATTCCATCTTTGAGGTCTTCAATCGATGCTGGGCTGTTGGTGTAGACCTTATCTTTCACGTGGCCGCAAGGTGTTAAATCGGTGAAGAAGTCGCAAGGTGTTAAATCACAAGATCTCGGTGGCCAATTGTGATCACCTCTTCGAGAGATAACACGGTCCGGAAACTTTTCCCGTAAAAGATCAATGGTTTCGTTGCTTGTGTGGCACGTAGCGCCGTCTTGTTGAAAGTAGACGTTGTCCAGATCAATACCATCCAACTCCGACCATAAAAAATCATTAATCATCTCTCGATAGCGCAATCCATTCACCGTAACTGCTGACCAACTTCAAACCAAAAACCACACCAAACAGTCACACGTGCACGGGTTTTATTCTTCACATCACTAACTTGTCCCAACAGCTCAAATTTTTTCAACAATTTCTGTATTGCGGTCCGACAAGGTGCTTCACGACGACCAAAAAATGCTTTAGTTTTGCGAACTGTGACTGCAAGATTTTCACCATTTTTGTAGTGAATTTTAATAATTTCAATGCATTGTTGAAACGTGTATCGTTCCATTTTTAGTAATGGCGTAGTTTCTGCTTGTCACATGTCAGAGATATGAGCGATTCACAATAGCGGGCGATTCACAATAACATCTCTTATTGGAAAACCCTATATATAAAATTTCGTTCCGAAATTCACGCTATTTCCTTCCTTCGTGTGTAGAAATACCCATATATGAGTATATAATAGGGCGGGTCGATTTTTTTTCTATAAAATCGCATATGCGGAAAAGATTCTGCGGACAATTCTGAACAACTTTGCCCAAGAAACTATGGGTCTAAAATGAATTTCGAGTCAGCCATTTTCATGGTGAAGTTCTATAATTGGAAGGTAAATAAATTTTGGTAGTTATTCTCTGTTAAAATTGCCAAGTGACATATAACATATTTCACATGAAGAATATGTCGCTGGTTAACTAAAGCCAGCAGAATTCTAAGATTATATGTAGC
Source organism: Pherbina coryleti (assembly GCA_943735915.1). Lineage (NCBI taxonomy): Eukaryota > Metazoa > Arthropoda > Insecta > Diptera > Sciomyzidae > Pherbina > Pherbina coryleti. The sequence goes on from OX030949.1 coordinate 16,346,350, forward strand.
AACAAAACATCCATCTCCTGTTTTAAAAACTCTAACAGAGTTCGTGATGAGGGTTTTTGTACCTATGTATTTTAACATAAAATATTACAAATCCGTTATATATGGTAGTCCGCTTTTGGCTAAATTTATTCGCTTCACCCAAAACCTGACCCCAGAAGTGCGAGAAATAATTAATCCCGTAATTCAGAAGAATTCTTACTTCGCACATCCGGAAAACGTTTTGCTTTCAATGCTTTACGACGAACGCAAGTCTGTTCGCGACCAGGCTATACAAAAAATTGTGTACTACCGTGACAATCTTCACGATGAAACAAGAGTAAGGCCTTACAAAAAAGTCGAAATAAATTTTGATTGCTTGGATTACGTTACAATGATTGATTTAGATGATGACGATATTTTGTCGGAGCCACCAATCACAAAGAACATTCCATATGAATACTTAAAGGAATACTTAGGATCGGAAAACCCTCCCCTTCCTGATCCCAAAATTCCATGTCACATACAGGGGACAGAAAGGTATGTTCAATTGATAACAAATGTTTCTCGGCGAACCACAGTCAAGAACCGTGAAGGTGTTATGTTTGTGACAGATGCTAGTCGAAAGAAAATACCCCGACTAGAAAGCAAACAAGATTTTATTTGAAAAATTTTGAAATAATTATTTTTATATCTTTACTTTCGATAAATTTGTTTTCATATTTTGTCAAAAGCAAACATTATATGTTGGAGACTTCACAAAAATTAATAAAAAGTAAATTTTGTGCACAAAAAAATATGTCTTTTTGCCTTGGCACTCAATTATAAGCTATCTATTAAAGTTTTCCCAATACTTTTTGTAATGTATAAATTTGCATTTTCACCATGAAAATGGCTGACTCGAAATTCATTTTAGACCCATAGTTCCTTGGGAAAAGTTGCTCAGAATTGTCCGCAGAATCTTTTCCGCATATGCGATTTACGCGCTTTTTTTGTCCCCTTCAAATTGACCCGCCCTAGTATATAATCCAAGTTTTTTCTCACCGATAAATATTTTCTTTTTCATAAACAATTTAAGGCCTAAATTTATGTTGGAAGTCGACTCTTCTTTTGTTCAGAAGACGCCATTTTGTCAAAAATTAATATTTTACTTATTCCTTCGAATTACTACTAAATAATATCTTATGTTTTGGTCACAAGAAACTACCACTGTTCTAACGGTCTGTAAAAGGTGAACAGATGTCCTTCGGACCAAACTATACCCGTAGTCTTACAGTATAAACCGTAGGAATCTCTCCTTTTGCTTGCCAAAGAGAATTTCGATGGAGTTGAAACCCGCGTTCAAGTCAGTGTTGGTTGTTATATTGCTCTAATCCAATTCTTATCTCTAAGGTTCTGAAAGCTTTCCATTAAAATTTGAACTTTCAGTACTGCAAAAATATATAAGGAAAATCAGGAAGGAGTGCTACATAGTTGTGAAAGCTTTCGGCTATATTTAAGTGATGTCTGGCATATCGTGACAGTTATACCCTATCGCTAACTTTCTTTGTTCTCCTGTGAATACAATTTTTTATCAACACCTAAACTAGCCCAAAATACCTGCTTTTGTCTAAACTGCTAATGTAAGTCATAAAATACAATACTTATTTCACAGCTACGCAAATTTTAACCCTTTCAAAAATTAACATACAAAAAGCCTTAAACACAATTTGCAGGAAAAACCAACTAAATATTTGAGGCTTATTTAAAATGCAAATGTCAACGTAGAGCAGTCATTAGTTAAGATTTCGGCTATATTTTTGACCACTTAACACCTACATTTAAATTAATTTATTCGTCAGCACAAACAAATCATTAACGTAATTGCAAGTTTAACTTAAATACAATAAAAAAAAAAACACAAAAAATAAAAAAAAAAATTAAATGCAGGGTGGCAATGAAGCACATTTAACGAAGTTCGTATGCAAAACCAAGGGAATCACGCTCAAGTGATTTTTGGTAAGTCAAAATAAATAAAATGCCAAAAAACAAAAATTTCGTCAAACTGAAATAAAAATAAATTTTGTGTTTTTAGATAAGCCAAGGTTTTAACACGTTTCAAACAATAAAAAGATAAAAAACACACAGGAAGTGGGATTTTTCAAAAGATTTAACTGCGATAAGACACGAATTCTATAAAGTCAGCTATTAACATGATTATCTCTACATTCTCAGAGGGAATGTTAACTTGACGTGTAACATAAAACTAAGCTGTTAAAAGCATTCATTCGCTGTTAACAGCAGTTTTGGCAGACCGATCACAACAACCAAAGTTTTAATTAAGCTGCAGCCTTTTTGAGCTTTCAAAATTCATGCAAATAACAATAAATTAATTTTATGTGAAAATAATTATATTTTTTATTGTTCAACAATTCTCATTTCTACGAAAAAGAAACGATCTCACTTTCAATACAATGTTGCTTTGATATTGGCAACATTCAAAATTTATCAATTTTTAGTTTTCGTTTTTTAATCGTGATCGTGATCGTGAGTAATTGACATATGATGTTGCATAAATAAATCAAAAAATATGTCTGTCCTTAAAATTTCAACGTTCGTCTGACTGCTGATCAAATCAAGAAATGAAACAGCAGCAAAAAGGATAAAAAAGCCCACAAAGTTGCAAACACGATCAGCGTTAAAAAGTGTTTCTTTTTTTTATTTTTTTCTTAAAATAAGAGGAACCTGCTATAAATACCTTTTCTTCTCTTTTTGTTTTCTTTTCTTTCTTTTGATATAAAATAAAATGCTAGAAAAAGATGCAAAAAAAAAAGAATGTTATCCTTCAAATGCCACCAGCAACAAGTGCAGCAAAGTGGCAAAAGCTGTATTGTTTTTTTTTATTGTCATTTTTATGGTTCAGACAATCTGCAAAAGCGAATCTTGTTAAACCGGTTCTTTAAATAATATTAAACTCTTTTATTTTCGTATTTTAGCTCTTTACAAGTGGTGTTTTCTGCATTTTTTATATCGATTTTTGTGTTTTTTTCTGTATCTTTTGTTTGGTGGTTTGTTTCTTTTAATTCCTCTTGAAATATTTCAAGATCATTTTTGTGCAAAATGCATGATCATTTTTTTTTTTTGTGTGATCAGGGTATATTTTTATTTTTTCTTTTTAAATGTTCCTTTATTATGTTTGCGCGTGCAAATTTCGTCTGCCCCTCTTACTATCATCATCATCTCGAACTTCTCAAGTATGTGTTGCCACAGTTCGGGATATTATGCAAAGGTTCTTTGTAGGTCACAAGTACAAGCGCATGTTTTTTATATTTATGGGTTGTTTTATTATTTTTTTTTTTTCATTTTTTCCTTTGTCCTGTTTGCCTGCATATTGGTGTATACATATAAAATGTAAACGATATGGTTTTCAATATTGCTTGCGTGTGATCTTGTACACACGCTGATGTTTTAACTTAACTTAATGGTCCCAAACATATAATTACTGACATGTGCCGAATGTTGATGTGGCAACGGTCGGGTTGGTGGAGGAATCAGGTTGGGGTGTTCATTGGATGTTGAGTGGTTTATGGAATCGACATTTCATGTGTGGGAAGAAGCCATCACTTGCCGAAGCTATAGTCATAAAAAGCAGTTAACACTTTGCCAAAAAATGGAATAAAAACAAAATGTTTGGTAGGAGCTGGACGTGATGGGAACAGTAGGACATAGAATAAATGCATACTTAATATTTCGGAATTACAATCAAAATTTGGATTTGGCGCTAAGACACTTTTGGTAGGTGAATATTCAGGGTGGGCCATCTAGTGGTTTCTTTTTAAATCATAGGTTATTTTGACACAAACAGCTGTTTCCCGCTCGAAATTTTGACATAAAGTCAGTATCATACCTCTGCGAAAAGAAATAAGTCGTTTTATGCCATGTCTACACAGAGAGTTTAGTTTGAGTTTCCAGTACAAAGTTGAGTTTTTCCATTGAACGCAAAATAAACTTTTGATTTCTTCAGTACAATTTTGCAGGATGAAACTCAACTAAATTCAACTTTGTTTCTGTGTATATCAAAACTTAATTTGAGAAATCCCTAAAGGTATGCTAATGTTCTTATAAAAAAGCAAACTTGTACAATTTTGTGGTAAGAAATGTCACAAACAGCTGTTCTGAAATTGTGAAATTTACTATTTGCAAAAAATGAATAAAAAAAGCGAAGAAAAGAACTTGGGTAAGTGTAGAAGATGAGGTCTTCATATTAGTATGGGCCGATAAAAATTCTAAATTGCGCAGCGCAAGGAAGAACTCGCATGTGTCCTAAAGTGGAATTGATGTCAAGGTGGTGGATGTGTCGACTCAGTAAAAAAATAAAGGATCGCTCCCATGAGGAGCTTATTGTTTTATGGGAGCGAAAAGCGAGCACTTTGCGCTAGAGCTCCCTTACTGTTCTATTAAGAGCAATAGGCGAGCAATGAATGCAAAAATAAGAAAAGTAAGTGAGGGACGTGAATTTTAGAAAAATGCCCTCACTATTTTTGTTAAAAAAATATATTTCAAATATATTTCTCCTTCACTGATCCATTCCGATCATATATTTATCGCTCCTTATCTACTCGCCTAGGATGTTATAGGGAACGCTCGCCTTCCTAGAAGATGTAATGTTAAAAGAAAGCACAAAATGCACCTAGCTTGGATCAATAGGAAGCAATCTACTGCTCCTTAGGGAGCACTCCCGGATTGGTCATAAGATGATCCACTTTTTTACTGGGGAATAAATATGAGAACAAAAAGTAAACAAAAAAATATTACACTTAACACAATTCGCATCTCTGTGTGAACAGCTATGGTTAACTTTAAACTAAACTCAAACTAAACTATCTGTATAGACATGGCCTTACAACGTTGGGAAATATTGGAAGCTTATTTCCAAAGTGAGTGCTGTGTAGTAGAGTGGGTCGGCCTCCATACAAAAAAAAAAAGTTTGAAAAAACCACCCCCTATTTCAAAGCTGACCTCGAATGGATTCCAAAATAAAAAAAAATTTTTTTTTTGGACCATCGGAAAAACAGCCGAATTGGACTTTTTTCTATAACTTGAGACTGGACTTCTATAACCCCTAAAATTGTTCTTTTTTTCTTGTAAAATTGAAGTCCTTAGAATTTGTTGACATTCTGTCCAAAAAATTATTCAATAACTTTAAAAACAAAGAAGTTATAATGGTTAAAATATTTGTTGGTAAATGCTCTTTTCATTTTGTATGAATTACTTTTTTTTTAATTCAAACAAAATTGAAAATTAACTGAATTATTTTTAAAAATGAAGTAATGAAATTCAAACAAAATATTTTTCTTAAGATATTTAGGTATAAAAACGAGTTAATAACGTTATTCAAACAAAATTGCCCACGAATCGTGACAATATATTCAATTCAATTCAATTTCATAAGATTATAAGAAAATCAATTTCAATTTTATAAGAAAAAAAGAACAATTTTAGGGGGGGTAAATCGGGCTAACAAGGTTTACTAGTCAAATATGACCTTGGAAGTAAAAATGTTCTGAAGAGAAAATATAGTACTTGTAAAGCACTTTTAAACGTCATATTCGTTTTTAATATCGGATATGTTATGCTCAAGTTATAGAAAAAAGTCCATTTCGGCTGTTTTTCAGATGGTCCACAAAAAAAAATTTTTTTTATTTTGGAATCCATTCGAGGTCAGCTTTGAAATAGGGTGTGGTTTTTTCAAACTTTTTTTTTCGATCCACTCTACTGTGTAGCCCAAACAGTGCGTTATTTGAAAATAATTTTTTTCCGAAATGAAGCATCCACCGCGCTCATCTCGGCGGTTACTTTAACAAAAAAAATTGCCGCATCTGGGGCTCGGAAAACCCGCACGTTATTGTCGAGAAGCCGATGCATCCACAGAGAGTGACAGTTTGGTGCAGATTGTAGAGTGGTGGCATCATTACACCATTTTTCTTCGAAAATGAGGCTGGGAACAACGTTTCGGTCAACGGTGGGCGTTACAGACCCATGTTAACCGACTTTTTTTACTGAAAATGGAGATATGAATTTGGACGACCTCTGATTCATGCAGGATGGCACACCATGCCACACAGCTCATGCCACAATCGATCTTTTGCGCATCAAGTTTCTAAATAGTGTAATCAGTCGTCTTGGCGATGTCAATTGGCCGCCTCGGAGCTGCGATTTGACCCCTCTGGACTTTTTTTTGTGGGAAACCGTGAATGACTGAAGTGATGCCAACAATCCGGAAACGATTCAAGCCAATATCATTCAAGCAATCCGTGAGCTACAGCCCAAAACTATCAACAAGGTCTTGAAAAAGTGGAGTGATAGAATGCGCTACTGCGAAGCCAGCCGAGGCAGCCACTTGAACGACGTTGTGTTTCATAATTAATGGGAATGTTTGCTCTTACTAATAAAGCCATAATACATGGAAAAATATAAATTTAATTTTATTGCATTAAAAAAAAACTTGTATTTGGCTCACCTTGTATTTGGATTGATTACCTATAACGATTTTATGATCCCGATTTTTTTTTATATACTCAAAAATATATTTTATTTGTTTGAAATATGAATTTACTTTACTTAATAATTTTAATTATGTATTTCAATATTGAAATTATTTTACAAAAACAAAACAGTAAAATCTTAAAAAATTTTGCTTGACCTTAATAACCTTATTTCTCGAAAAAAATGTAAATTTATATTTATCTTTAGAATTTTCTATAATTTTTAATGATACACACCGAAATATATCCTGTAAACTATTGGTACCATATTTTCTATCTTACACTCAGCACCCAATTTTTTTTGAAATTTTTCAGATGTTTATTAAGAAGGACAAAGTGGGTTTGTTTTTCTGGACAAATAGAATCTTTAAATTTTTCTATTTTTCTCTTTAGGACGAGATGGTTTCCCTGAGGTCTATATTACCGTCAGACTTGTCTTACGATATAAACTTTTAATAACTCGATTTTTTTGGCTACTACGTAATACCTTCTTTACTCCCTCTTATGGTACACTAGGTCGGTCATATGACTAAAATTTGCATATTTTTTATTAAGTTCAGCTGTAAGGTTTAATTCTTCTATTTTTGAATTTATGCTGCTTTGTGTAAAAACATAAATATTCCGAAGGCTGTACTTTAGCAAGGAGAAAAAAAAGACTTTTCAATAAAAATATGCCAGGCGTAGGTAGCTGTACACAAACACAAACACAAACACAAACACAAACATAAACACAAACATACATGCGAATAAAAGAGAATTATTATATGGTTTTTTAACATGTTTAAAAATAAGCTAAAAAAAAACTAAAAACAAAAACCAGTTTTATTAGCCTTTTAAAACATATCCACAGGCGCAGCTCTGCTGTTTTCGCTTTTCATGCTTAAATGTTTTGGCTTGGCAGACGCTTATTTCGATGTTTAACGAGTTGTTTGATGCATTTTGTGCGCCTTTCGCACTCTTTACTGTTTAGTTACGTGGTGCCCTGTGTATAGAGGGGCAGTCATAATACATAAGCCTGCCTCGTGTGCCGTCTGTCCGCATGTGCATTTGGCAATCACGATGTCCATGCATGATGCACTCGCATTTAATGCCTTCCACGTTTTTGTGATGTTTTATTTTATTTTTTTTTTTTTTGCTGGTTTTTGTTATTTTCCTTTGTCTGCTCCTTAGACCTTGACCACTAACATAGAAACAGCAAAAATGCATAAAAATTGCACAGAACCGGTTTAGTATTATTTTTAAATGCAAATTTTTAGAACCCTTTCTTTTTGGTATATTAACCCATTTATGCCCAAATGCAGTAGATTGCTACTTTATCTTAAGTCGCAGAGAAATGTCAAAAATAACTAAATCTTTCATATGACAAGCGTCATATGACGCCATTTTTGATAAAAATGTCTTATACAGGTTTTTAGCTCCATTACAATATTTTACATTTTAAATAAAAAAATCAAAAGAAAACTTTTTACATTTCATAAAAAAAACATTTGAGAATTCAAATTCAACCTTTCGGAGTTAAAAAACTTTTTTAAATTCTAATGCAACTTTTTAATATATATAAATTCAACATTAGCCAGGACAAAAATATATTTTAGGTTTTTATTATTATTTCCTTATGGAATCATAATGTTTTTAGTTATATATTTTTAATTTGTGTAGAAAGACAAGTAGAAAATATAAAACTAAAAGAATATCATATGTTTTAGGCAAAAAAACCATTACATGACAGTTCAATATTTTTTTTTTTTTTCTTTTTTTGTGAATTTATTTCTCGTGTAAAACAAATTCTTCTATTTTGGGTCCAAATATTTACGTGATTTTTACATTAAAAGTTTTTTCTCTTTCCTTTGGATATGGTGTGGTTTAAGCAGTCTTAATGATATGCTTTTATAACTGAGACAACTTAAAAAGGCTCCACCATTTATTCTATGTATCAGCTGTTTTAAGTAAACGCATGAAGTAAAGTGGTTTTTGAAAAACTAAAGCCATAATAAGTATCTATTGCCCAAGCATATGAATAACTCCACCTTAATTCAAGATATTAGATATCGAAGGCCGTATGATCGAAGACTCCAAGAGAATTTTCCGATATTAGGTCATAAAGGATTGTGCACTATTGGCTAAAGTGCTGTCACAGGAGCCTTAAGTTCTAATGCGATTTTATTTATTTGTTGTTATAAAACTTCAGATTTAGTGGAAAATTTTATAATACATGAAACCATTTTGAAATAGCTCTCACAACCCTTCCGATAGATTTTTACACAGTAAGACATGTTTTTTTTGCACAAAAATTATTGCTAAAGGTTACATTTCAAAGTTAGTGGACTGCTAAAAACCACAGAGACTACTGATGAGTCGGATAGCGTCCGACGAAACCATGGTCTAGTCTGCTTCGGTTTGTTCTGCAAAGAACTTTTGTTGCTCATAATATAATTAAAATTATTAATATTATTAATTTATAATTATATAATTATAAATTATAATATAATAAAGCTCATAATATAATTCTTAAAAAAAAAGGTTTTTTAAGAACTACAAAATTAAATAAACATGTTACTTTTTAAAATTAAAAAACAAAATTAAATAAAAATGTGAAAAGTTTCAATTTAAATGTAAAAATTTAAATTTGAATTTGTAAAAAGTGTTTTTTTTTATAGTTGTTGAGTTGATATTTGATAACTTTTTATGAACATGAACGTTAAATTTGTCCAGGCTCAAGATCAAATAGTTTTTATTAAAAAATAAACGTTTTGTTCAAATCAAATTTTTGCTTTTTATTTTCAGTACATAATATATATATATATAATATTTTTTAATAGAAATTTAAAAATTTTAAATTTAATTTTATTTAAACAAAATGTTGTTTTTTGTTTTTTTTTTTGTTTAGAAAAACTTTTTTCATTAAAAAGTTAAGTATGATTTTGAAAATGTGTCATTTGAAATCTAAAATGTTGTATTTTAAGTTAAAAACTATATTAAATTTAAAATAGCTTATTGCTAAATATTTTTCCAAAATTGGGTGATTTAAGAAAAAAAATTTTTTGTAGCACTTCAGTTCCTTTTTGCGAGTAAATAAAATAAAAGAAGCTCACGGGTGTAATTTGATGTTCTGGGTATTGTTTTCATTCAGTTATACAATATTATTAGAAAAAAAAAATCTTAATCATGTAAAAAGTTTTATTCTAAAGTTGGGATTAAAAAATTAAGATAAAAACCATTTTTTGAGACTTTTGTGCGATATTCCGTTGATCATACTCAATATAATAATTTTTGACGGTTTTGGTATGACAATTGAAATTTCTTAGCGACTTGAGTGAAAGTAATAATCTGTGCATTTCGGGTTAAGCTAGTAGCATTGACAGTCTGCAGCCTGTTTCAAATTCATGCATTCCATCAGCGAGGGTTGTTTGTGAAAATGGCGAAGCAACAGTAGAAAATGAGGTTAATGAGGTGTTTTTTTATTATTGAATAAATTAAAAGTTTTCAAATTTTATTCATTTATTCCCGCAAGTTAGCGACGCGTACTCAAACGCTTATATTCCATTGATACATCCAAATCTCAATTGATTCAATTTTAGCTGATTTTCGGTCTGAATTGGGATTTTCTTAAAATAAATCCAAAAAACTCAAGCCTAGTATAAAATATTTATGCGGTTAGATGGAGTACGACATTTAAAGACATGATATTTAAAACTTATCAATTGTCTTTAATCTTTAGTCTGAAGTAAAATCGCCCAGATCTTTTTTAAGCCTATGGTGCATGGTTGTCTTCAAAAATGTACTTTAAGCCTTATACATAAGAACAAGTATAAACGATTTTTGTTATAATATATGGAGAAAGTTCTTCAAATTTTCAACCATTTTCTTCAAATTTTTTAAAGTAAGATCTATCAACGGCTCCAGGTCTTAAGAACCAATGACCTGCATAACGAGGGGAAAACTTTGGTATCGAAACTATATCCCGACCTCGTTATTCAGATCAATATGTGATTGAAAACTTTAAACAAGCCGGAACGTACGAGACTTCATCAGGAGTAGGACATTTGGAGTGGAAAATTAAAAGTATGGTTAAGGAAAATTCCAAAATAAGCTGTAAAAATTGCCGATTGATGATATTGTGAAATATGATAGCGTTGCCGTAAGTCCCCAAATCATCCGAAATTTCTTGCATTCAGTTCAGTATAAAGCGTGTGTTCCTCCAAAAAAGCCCTTTATATCTAGGAAGAAGGTGTAACTTCGTTTGAAATTTGCTAAGAAACATTTTGGAAAGTCCAACGACTTCTGGAAAGCAGTTATTTTTACGGACTAAAACAAAAACAATATTTTTGGGTCCGATGGCAGACGATTTGCTTAGTGAAAAGTAAATATTGCTCTCCAGTTAAAAAATTTAAAAGCTACAGTCAAACATGGAGTCGGATCTGTAATGGTTTGGAGTGTGATGTAAGCTGGAGGCGTGGGGAATATGGTTTTTGTGGAAACTACAATGGAGGAGATATTGTATTTAAACATTTTAAAACAAAACCTTAAAATGAGCGCAACAAACTTGGGTCTACGACACGATTTTCGGATTGTACAGGACAACGACCCAAAGCACACATCCCACCTTGTGATGGAATGGTTGCTTTACAATGCAAAGAAAGTGACTCCCCACCTTCCGCAAAGCACTGATTTTAACCCCATAGAACATCTAAAGCAAACATGCCCACGTAGTTGCCCGTATGGCCCGCGTGGCCCTTCATGCAAATTTTTTTCTATCTTAATTTTGTCTTTGCGATGCGCCAAAATCAAAGAACGCCTACAAACAACAACAACACAAACCGCACTCGTTCAGTGTTAAGCACATTTTAGAGCGAACTTTACAAAAACAAATGCATGCACAGCCAAAATAAAAAAAAACGCACACTCGATGATGTTGATGCCGAAGCTTATAATCCCGTTACTTGAGTGTCGAGGAATTTTTCATGCAAGCATTATTATATCAATAGAAATAAAGTCTTGTACACTGGCTATGTAATTTATGACATTTGTTTTTTTTTAAGCATTGGCCCGCGCTTAAAATTTATTGGGCCCCACTGATCTATAGGATTTGATGCCACAATTAGCCTTATGAATGCAACAACGTTTGAAGGAGGTTATTTTAGCAAAAGTGTTTCATCTTTGTGGTTGAAAAACATTTTTAATAAGATTTATTTTAAGTTTTCTTATTATATACGAAGAATTTTTTGGATTTTGTTTTTGAGGTGTTTTAAAATTTTAAATTTAATATTTTTCAATTATGACGACAACATCTAAAGATTCCTTAAAATTAATTATTTCAAGTTTTTCTATTGAATGTTTTCCATAAAACATAAAGTGTATCTATTCAAAACTCAAGAAGTTTGAGAGTCATTCGAACATAAGCATCGATGATGCTTTACAAGATGACGTATTCAGATTTCTGCCATCACGTACGAATTTCACGTAAAACCACTTTGAAAAAGCAAAAATTACATAAATTTTATTTTGACTATCCTAACTGTTCTATTTTAATTCGCTATTTTTTCTTGAATTTCCAAGAAGAAACTGTTGTGCTTAGCTAGCTATTAGCTGTTGTATATCTAAGAAAGAACCACCAAACACCAAAATAAGAGTGAAAATTGCTCACATGGTACACACGGTTGCATAATTTTTTAATTTTGTAAAGCTACAAAATATTTATGTCAATATTTAACTCTATAAAACTATTGCGCCCAAAGAGTTTTTAGGGTTAATGAGAATGGGGAAAAAATCAAAATATAAAAATATATTATCAACATTTATTTTCACAAGCTAAAGAAACGCTGAGTGTTTATATAATCCTGCACTTAATTTAATCGAATCAATTAATAGGTTCTTGTCACGCTTACAACCTCTGGTATTGACCACATTTACAAATAATAACAACAAAGCATTACAAGCTAAACGTGCTGAAATAACGCAATGCAAGCGAGAGGTCCAATAAATATTATAGAAATTAAAAAAAAGAAAAAAAAAAATTGAAAACATGCTAAAGGGGAAAAATCATAAATTCGTGATTTTGGTGGGTGTTGGACATAATTTTTAATATGTAATTATGACTGGTGTGTGGAGGGAGCAAAAAATTCGGGCTCAAGTTAATGTTTTACGAAATAACATATAAAGCATGACACGGAAGACAATTCACAGCTTATTTATTGCCTTATAAAAATGTATCCTATAGCAATATTATAATTATAAACACTGAAAGATAAGACAATATATTTTGTTTAAAAATAAAACAAATTGTGGCATTCTAAGGTGATGTTAGCTCCGCCATTTTTGATTACTTGCTAAAATAAATATGTGGTTGAATGTATTAATATGTGCCGCTTTAAAAAAAAATTATTCTAATGAAGTGATGTTTATGACGTGCTGATATTCTTATATGAAAATTTTTTTTTTAAAATTAACCAGTTTTCAAGATTTCTACCTTTAAAAGTGAAGTAAATTTTATTTAAAGAATTTGGCTCTGTTATTTATTTTTTTTTTAGGAATTTTGGAAATATTGCTGTAATATGCTCAAGATATGCTTCAATACACCATGGAAATACTATTCAATTTTTGAAATATTAAATGAGTTTTAAATAGGATATATTATTTTTGTACTTAGTTCAGAATTTTTTTAAAAAATTATAAAAATTATGCTAGAAAGTATTTAAAGCAAACATGCCCACGTAGTTGCCCATTTGACCCGCGTGGCCCTTCATACAAATTTTTTTCTATCTTAATTTTGTCTTTGCGATGAGCCAAAATCAAAGAACACTTACAAAAAACAACAACACAAACCACACACGTTCAGTGTTCAGCACATTTTCCAGCGAATTTTACAAAAACAGATGCATGCAAAGCCACTCGATGATGTCGATGCTGAAGTTTATTGGGTCTAATGCATAAAAATGAGATGTTTCTCAGAGATCATTCGTGTGAGATCAATCTCAAGAAGTGAGTCATAAGAACATTCTCAGTCTCAGTCTCAAAATTGTATGCATAAAAAGGAGATCAAGCTCATGACAAACAACTCAACATAAGTGAGATCGATCTTAAAGCTTCAGTTGAGCTTTAGTTTACTTAAAGCAAGCTAAAGTAATTAGCTTAAAGCAATCGTTAAAATTACTTCTTAAAATTTAAAAAAAATGTCCGAAAGCGAATCTGGAAGTGAACAAAACTGTAGTTTATCAAATAATAAAAATAATAAGCTGGCATAATTTCTAATTGATGAGTTAAAAGAAACTCAAATTTTACTACAGAAATCTAAATCTGCCGGTGCACAAATTAAAAAAAGAAGCACTTGAAAGGTTTCGAACTGTCCTAGAGACTGATGAATTCCTATGTCCTCACCAATTCCATTTTTAAATTCAGGATCAGCCAAAAATCTCATTTTTTCAGAATTAGTAAGAGCTCCACCAAGCGATTCCAATGTTGGCCCTAGGAAATGCTCTGCTAACCAATCGATGTTTTCTTTATTAAAAGAAATATAAATTGACTGCTAGATTCTTCAAGATGTCTACGCAGCTTATACATTTTTTTAGTACTATAAACGCGAAAGTATTCTGCCATTTCAGTTGCTTGAAATAAACTGTGAGATCACTTGATAGGAGCCTCAACATTTACCGAGGAAGTTCTCAGACATGTCAGCTTCATCTCATGATTATGCATACCATTTTGAGAAATTTCTCACAAAGAGCATTCGTTTTAAGAAGTTTCTCAGGCCTTGAGATCCATCTCAATGAGCGAGATCTTTCTTACGAGTAAATAACTTTTTATGCTTACGACAACAAGTAAATTCTCAAAATATCGAGTAAAAAGTAATTTCTCACTTTTATGCATGAGACCAAAGAATATACAATATTGTATATTCTTTGATGAGACCCATTGTCCCATTACTTGTGTGTCGAGTAATTTTTCATGCAAGCATTGTTATTGTTCTTTATTGCATGTGATTTTATTGCACTGTAATTGTTTTTTGTCAAAAACAACAATGAGCAACATTTTGTGTTTGTTTTTCTAGTTTATTTAAGCATTGGTCCGAGCTTAAAATTTCTTGGGCCCCACTGATTTAAAGTGACATAGAGATATGAAGAATGTTCGAAAGTTTTCGAACCATAAAACAAACACGAAATTTATTTCTTATAAAGGGTGTTTTCTCAAAAGTATAGAATTTCCTAGAGGGATAGCGTTTACAAATCGTGGACATTTATTTAAAAAATACGCGTTCTAGATTTTTATATCGAATTCCGGGATGTTCTTTAGAATCTGCGTCAAGGCTGCTTGAATGGCCGGAATATAATCGTAATACGCTAGAGGGGAAACATGCGTCCTTTCATGGCAGTTTTAGTTTCGGGAACATAAAATAGTCGCACGGTGATAGATTAGGCGAATACGAAGGGTGATCGATGACATAGATCTGTTTTTTCATCAAAAATTCATTCACTTTTTTGGTCTTGTGAGAAGGTGCATTATCGTGCAATAAAAACAGCTGTTTTCAGCTCTAACACGAACAATTTTCGACCACAAACGATGTAAAACTTCTAAATAATAATCACCATTGACAGTTTGATCTTCTGGAACAAATTCCTTGTGGAAAATACCCTTCCAATCATAGAAAGAGATCAACATTGCCTTGATTCTGGACTTTTGAAAACGCAATTTGTTAGGTTTTGGTTCCCCTTTCGATTTTCATTGTGCAGATTAAGGCTTAGTTTCAGGGTCATATTTAAAGCACCACTTTTCATCACCAGTATTAAAATTTAAGTTGAATTTTCAGAAAATAATGAGAACCGGAGGAGGGGATTTATTTTAACTTTTGTTTTGATTTTGCTTTTCATAGATTTTTTTTTTAACCTAATGGATCTTATCACGCAAAGTGCATCTGATAACCCAACGGGCCGGCATGTCAGCAGCTTCCTACAGAAGCAAAACGTCAGCACTTATTTTTGAGAGCGCTCAGTAACAGACACAAGAAAAAAACGAACAACGGAAAAAAACGAACAAAAGAAAAAACGAACAAAGGAAAACACCGCGTGGTATGCAAATAATAATCAGTTGTTTGATGCAAGTGCACTTGTAAACAAGTTTTAAAAATAGGTGTTTTCTGCAAGTGAAATTTCTTAAGTAAGTAATTTATTTTTACTTTATCTTTACTTATCTTTAATTTATCTTTAATTAATAATTTATTTACTTAATCATTAAAACACTATTAAATATTGAATTGTCTTGAAAATGGAAACATTGATGTAGAAATTATTTCAGAAAAAAATGCAGATTTTTCATTTATTTGTTCAAAACAAAAACGAACTGCTGACCCAAAGCTTTCTAAGGAAGGCCTTTTGAAGCAGTATCGATGGTTGCGAATCTAACCCTTATTTTCAATAAAATTAAAAATCTCTCCCCTCCTCTCTCTCTCTCTCTCTTCCTCTCTGTAGCTCTCTTTTTGTGGTAGACAAAATCATAAAGAATGCAACGAACTACTGACCCAAAGCTTTCCAAGAGAGGCCTTTTAAAGGAATCCAAAGTCAGCTAAATTGGAGTGCTTTTTTCCAATGACATGTAATGTTAAAAATACAATGGTGTGTCATACGTAGGGTCAGCGCTTTCAGCTGACTTGCAAGCGCTCTAAAAGGCCTTTTGGAGTGCTTTTTTTTCCGCTGGGAAGGTTCGTTGCATTGCTAACTATTATGCGCCAAATGAGTAAAAAACTTTTTTCATAGAAACTAACCCCCTAAAACCAAGTTTTGAGCAACATTTTAGCATCCATTTTGAAAAAGTACGAAATTAAACACATTCTAAATTTTGACTTATTTCTGGCGTTTAAGTTGTATTTTCAGCTTTGGTGTATGCAAAGACTTATAGTAGAATTTTATGATAATTTTTTGTCGAACATTTTAACCCGTTATATCCTTGTTTTATGGGTCTAATTGAGAAGTTAGGGGGTTAAAATATTCCACAAAATTTCTCGTGGCATTTTACATAAATCCTAAGAACACATCTTATACACAAAATGTACGGATAACATGATTTCCTATGCCGATTCACTATAAGAATGTTCAAAAAGGGGAACTTAAATCCCCCCTAAAATAAGACTCATACGTAAACTTTCAAAAAGCCGATACACGTATATTGTTTTTTTGCCCCCTTTACCAGAATCCATTGTCGGAACCTTGTTATTTTGGAAAAAAATTGATTTTGTTGTTCAGTGTTATAGCAGGCAATGTGCACATCAGAGCACATATCTACTAATTTTTAAATTAATTATAATATTACCTGGGTCTAACTTGATACACTTGCAGCATTTCTATAAAGTTTTGAAAATCATTCAAATTTCTTAACAATTCTTTTTTGGCAGTTTTCTCAGTGTATTAAATCCGTAATTATATTAAATGCCTCGATTAAGTTAAGAGGAAATACACAAATTATCGTTTCAAATTAAAACCGCTTCCTCGTAGTTGGTGTTATTCTATACCTAAGATTATACAGGTAGTTATTTAACGGCAATCAGCCGTTAGCACACCTTTTAATTCAATTTATCGCCATTGTTGTTCTTATTCACTTTTATATTCATACTTTATATTAAGTTCCCTTATGGTACATGATATATAATCAAAAAGAACAAATGACTTCCGTTTTATATTCATATGTCGGTTGCCAAATGTTTGACCCATTTTCGGTTTCTTCTTCTATGCATTTCTTTGTTTATCAAATAAAAAAAAACTAAAAAAAAAAACTAATAAACTAAAGCTTTATTGCTGGATTTTTATTTTATTTATTCGAAATTTGATCCCCCTATGATAGAGGATAATCATGTGTTTTCGAACAGTTCATTTACTGCTCATGTCTTTCAGTGCTACAACAGAGGAGACACCCTCTTCGTGATAGTCGGAACAATTCTTCTTTTGTTCCACTGCTTTGCAGTGACCTTGTTTGGTTTGCTGAGATTACAAATACCAAATATATGGCTTGTATATACAAACATATTTATTAGGTTTAATTTGTCGAATTGGTGTTTTCTTTCTATCTTTTTTTTTCTTTTTTTTGTTCTGGAGAGAGGGGTTAATTTTCGTTAACCCACTCTAATTGGATTTATAGATAATTATATTGCGCATTAAGAATTTAAAACATTGTTAATTTTTGTTCTTGGAAATGTTATCTCAACCTATAAATAATGTGAACGAATATGGATTGAGTTGAATAAAAGATGATTTATATGGCTGGGACCATATGACCCGAAAAATTAAGAGCTTCACTTAAAATACAAACACAAATTTATTTAAAATTTATGCAGTGAAGCATGGTTTGAATAATAAAGCATATTATTGTGTGAAAAGACAAAACAAAACAAAGGAAATTTTAGTTAAATTGTGATGAAACAAAGCAGTTTTGAAAAATTTTGTACGTTCTGAACATTACAATTTGTAAATATTTCGAGTTTTGTACAGAATGTTCTTCATTTAAGGTAAACCTTAGTAAAAAAAAAAAGAGAGTTGGCTGTGCCGTGGACACACCCGTAGGTTTTGACGTGACGAAGTTTCTTGGTGTTGTTGTTAATGTTAATGTTGATGCTGATGTTGATGTTGATGTTGATGCTATTGTTGATGTTGATGTTGATATTGATGTTGATGTTGATGTTGATGTTGATGTTGATGTTGTTGTTGATGTTGATGTTGTTGTTGATGTTGATGTTGATGTTGATGTTGATGTTGATGTTGATGTTGATGTTGATGTTGATGTTGATGTTGATGTTGATGTTGATGTTGATGTTGATGTTGATGTTGATGTTGATGTTGATGTTGATGTTGATGTTGATGTTGATGTTGATGTTGATGTTGATGTTCAAGTTCATGTTCATGTTGATGTTGATGTTGATGTTGATGTTGATGTTGATGTTGATGTTGATGTTGATGTTGATGTTGATGTTGATGTTGATGTTGATGTTGATGTTGATGTTGATGTTGATGTTGATGTTGATGTTGATGTTGATGTTGATGTTGATGTTGATGTTGATGTTGATGTTGATGTTGATGTTGATGTTGATGTTGATGTTGATGTTGATGTTGATGTTGATGTTGATGTTGATGTTGATGTTGATGTTGATGTTGATGTTGATGTTGATGTTGATGTTGATGTTGATGTTGATGTTGATGTTGATGTTGATGTTGATGTTGATGTTGATGTTGATGTTGATGTCGATGTTGATGTTGATGTTGATGTTGATGTTGATGTTGATGTTGATGTTGGTATTGGTGTTGGTGTTGATGTTGATGTTGATGTCGATGTTGATGTTGATGTTGATGTTGGTGTTGGTGTTGGTGTTGGTGTTGGTGTTGGTGTTGGTGTTGGAGTTGTTGTTGGATTTGCAGTTGGTGCTTTTCGTTTAGCTTTTTTTTGCTTCCCCATTGGTTGTGCTCTAATTTCAATTAATCCAGCAAAAGTTATGCATATGCGTCACATTAGGCGGTTCCCTGAGGGTTTTTGACACGCTGTCAAATTTTTTTTTATTTTTGTCATGTGCCCGAAAACCTCACCTTTGTTTTCGTTCCTTAAAATTTACCGTTGTGCCAGTAGTCACAGAGTTAAAAATCCATGCAACGTTTTTTCATGGCAGTAGAATTTTTTTCTGCACTATGTGATTGCATCCCTGAAATCATCACAACAAAATTTTTTTTGTTATATAGTTGTGAAGCGTAATAACACATCCCTGCTGTCGTAAAATAGAATTTACTGTAGCACTCCTCCTGAGTGAGTAATAATTCCATGCAACGATATTACATTTCTGTTACACAAGCTGCTATATTCACGACCTGACGACGCCGGAATTTTATTTTTTATTTTTGTCGTAAAGCCATGTATAAAAACTTTATATTGCTTTTTAAAACTTTTATCGTAGGTTATATACTCATTGAGTAAAAATTCAATGCAACGCCGCTGCATGAATGTTGCGTTATCGATCTTTGAGCGTTTCTCTCAGCGTGTCCATGATGACAGAAATTTTTTGTCTAATTTTGTTGTGAGGGCTTACAGAAGGCCTTTATTGGCGTATCGTATTTTTAATCCTAGCACTAATACTCAGCGA
Source organism: Pherbina coryleti (assembly GCA_943735915.1). Classification (NCBI taxonomy): domain Eukaryota; kingdom Metazoa; phylum Arthropoda; class Insecta; order Diptera; family Sciomyzidae; genus Pherbina; species Pherbina coryleti. The sequence continues at coordinate 16,365,952 of OX030949.1, forward strand.
GTAATAATTCCATGTAACAAATTTTCAGTTGCGTTGCTTACGCAGCTCCCACTACGTCCCTATGCTGTATTAAATTTTTGTTTTGTTTTTTTAATATAGTCAAAGAATTAACCTTTATGGTCATACTATTTTTTTAATCATAGCTCTTATACCCAGCGAGTAACAATTCAATGAAACGCAGATGAATTTTTAAAAAATTCTTTTTTCAACTTTTTTGGAAACTAGAGCAGTACAACGTAGCTTCGTCACGTCAAAACAATTTATTAACCTCTTAATACCTCACAGAGAAGTGAGTTGTCTCATGGATTGAGTTAAAATTAGTTTTTTGCCTCAAAACCCAACAATATTGGTATTAATCAACGGATGATTGTAATGCTAAGAGAAACAGAGTTAGTATATTCAAATAACTTCAGATAAGCATTGACTCTTGAAATTAGAAATATTTTGAGAGTTAATTCGAGTTTCATAATAACGCTTTTGTCATGAGTTAAAAGGGCATTCGCTTTAAGAAATAAAATAAAACACAATTCTTTTGTAAAAAATCTTACATTTATTGTAAATTGCTTGTACACTTCATCTAATTCGAACAATTAAGAACATAAAAAAAAATAGTCAACCACTTTTGGTTCTTCCAATGGGTGGTAGAAGGCGTCTTATAGAATTCGATTTTTAAACGATAGTACTCTTTGTGGATAAGCTGAAGTCAAATTTAAAATATATACTATTCTTTCGCCTTTTTGCTGTTGACAAAATTCAATTGTTTTTTGGAAAATAACCCTTTTGAAAAGGGAAAATTAATTTTCTTAAGTTCATTCATTGACAGTTCTAATTAAATCGGTAGAGTAGAAGTAATTCTACTACGAGTTCAGCAAGCGTAGTTTAGAAAAAATACGTTAAAAGTCTTAAATCCGGTTTCTCTTCATACATAAGTAATAGGTAGTTCAATACTATAATGTTTTCACAATATCGGGATTGCCGGAACTTAAAATAGCAGGGTGCCGAGAATGCTCAGGAATTGTAAAAACTGAAAAATCAAGGAATAATATAAAATCTTTATATATTTTTGCAATTTTAATGAAAATTTTTTGATGAAATATGCATAAAAATATATGTACATTAGACCGTCTCGCCTAATAGGCAAAAAAAAAAAACAAAAATGTCGCCGCAAACCAGGTACACGAAAAAAGATTTCGTGTTCGGTGCATAGATATGACAAAACATTTAAAAATGTTCCCTACTTTTTGCAAGAAAAAAATAAATAAAAAAAATTTTTTAAATATTTTTAGTGGAAATAGCGAAAAATTTTTTCGGTAAAAATTTAATGTTTTTTACGGGCTTTCCATTTCTGAAATCAAAATGGTACCTTAAGATGGTAGAAACTGAGTCTGGTGGGTTAGTTCTATAAGGATTTAACTGAGGTCAATGAGTTCTGGGAACAAAAAATAGGTCTACTTAAGATAAAAACATAAACATATCATTCTTTAAGATCGGACTGTAACTACCGGAGTTATAAAGAAATAAGTCGATGCGCGAACCCTACGTTCGGTCAAAAAAATTTTTTTTCGAAACTTTCTTTAGTTTAGCTCAAATAAATAATCATTAATAAATATTAATATCCTTCAGTTCTGACCATAGCTTCCTTAACCAGGTTTATAATTTAAATTTCAAGCTTCAGTTTGTAATAAATTCATACACGTTGTTGTGACACGTGCAGTGTGTGCCGTTGCACCGTCCTGTTGGAACCACATGTTTTCCAATCCCAATTCATCAAGTTGCGGCAAAAAGAACTCGTTGATCATTGCTCTGTAGCGCTCACCATTGACCAAAGGTCCGATGACTCCTCCAGCGAAAACAGCACACCATACAGTGACTTTGAGCGGGTGTAATGGCTCTTCGTGGGTTACACGCGGATTTTCAGTGCCAGCGTACATTTTGCTTATTTACGTACCCGCTAAGATGGAAATGGGCCTCATCACTCATGATTATTTTTGATGAAAAATCATCTTATCTTAAAATCAGCAATATTCCGCGCTCTGGAGCAGTGTAGCGTAACATTGTTTATTAACGTGTATTTCGCATGTGTTTACTACACAAATGTCAAAACAGAACTGACATTAGGGGCCAATCGCAAAATTTATAGCATTTTCTGATAGGAGAATTACTTTTGCGCCACCTTGTATATATTAAATATTGAATGAATTTGAATTTGATGTAAAAAAAAAACAAAAAAAGAATCAAAATTCAATTCAGTTATAAAAATTGAGGAACTCATAGAAAACTTAAAACACCAGTTTAAAAATTAGAACATAATTTTATTATAGAAAAATGTTAGTTCGAAATTGTCAATGATATAGTCAATAATGGTAAAAAGACTTACATGGTCCATCGCGAACCGGGTTTTTTTTAATTAAGTACCGCGATTGTGAAAAAAAAAAAAAAATTTTCTTGAAAAAGAAAAAATACAATTTTAGAAAAAAAAAAAAGTGCTGTTCAAAAACTAAAAACTAAAAAGTGCTCTGCAAAAACAAAGTGCTGTGGAAAAAAATAAATTTACAAAAAAAAAAAAAGAAACAAAAAAAAAAAACATCAGCACAACAACTGCAGCATCAACAACACCTGCAGCAACAGCATAGCCAATAACAACAACAACTGCAGCATCAACAACAACTGCAGCAACAGCATCACCAGCAGCATCAACAACAACTGCAGCAACAGCATCGCCAACACCAGCGGCATCAACAACTGCAGCGACAACAACAACAACAACAACAACAACAACAACAACAACAACAACAAATTTTTTTAAGAAAAGGAAAAATCGGGTGAGTGTTTTATTCTGAAAAGATTTTCTTGATTTTTATTGATATATAGATACATATATAGATTTTTTTATTATATTTCAATTATTTCAAATTAATAAAAGAGAAAAAGTGACGTTTTGTATTTACATAAATTCGCCTAATTCGCCAAATTCACGCGGTTCGGTTCGGTTCGGTTAATTCTTAAAGTGCAGTTTTTGAGTTTAGAAAATTGTATATAGATATATACATAGTATATATATATATTTGTTTTGCCAAATTTTGCCAAACAAAATTGGCGGTAAAACTGATTTTATATATATTGTATTATATACAAAGTTTCTTGAACTTGATACTTGCAGAGAATTATTTTTCGTTCGACATTATTTTCTTCAAAAAAAAAAAAAGGGTTTTTTGTGCTCACGCTTGACTTTCAAAAAGTCTTATTGCGTTTTTTTTTGTAAAAGTTACAAAAACAAAAATACCAATACACCGAGCTGTATTGATTTTTTTGGAGCCGAAAATAGGCAAAAATTGTACTGATCAAGAGTCTCAGCAGCATTTCTGCACTCTTGCTCGTTAATTTTTGCATTCCTCTTTGTGCGGTGTCCGTAGCGATCGACGCCAAAGCCGCGCTTTGTGCTTGCTAATAGCAACCCCAAATTGTATTGTAGAACTATTTACTCTCTCACGCGCTCAATTAATTGTTTGCGTTCAAAGCTTAGACTGCATCTCGTGCCTGCTGCGCCTGATGAACAGCTCTTTAGCTGGCTGCATATACTTGTAGTTGAGAGAGTAAATAAGCCGCACAGTGGGACCAAGGGATCAATTTGCAAGCAAAATTGACTTGGTCTATTTTCGTAGGAAAATTGCACTGTGGGCAAGATACAAAGTTTAGCAAGCACAATTTATTGAAAAGAAAAAATTATACATAAATAATTAATTTAATACACTAAAAAAAAAAAAAAAAAAAAAAATTTTTTTTACTATTTTTTTAATTTTTACTAATTATTATTGTAATAATTTTCTGCAACAAGAAAATAATTATAATAAAAATTAATTTTAACGGTGCAATATATTATTGTATATATTTAATTAAATCGATATAGTATACCGTTTTTTGCTAATTTTTTTTATAGCAGTTTCCTGATATTTGTTGTTCACATTTTTGTATATAAAAATTGGTGAATCTTTTTACATTGTTTTTTTATATACATTTAAATAATAATTTTATACATTTTTTTTTTGCTTTTTTTTAAAAAGCAGTTTCCTTTGTTGTGGTTGTTCACATTCTTTTGAAAAAAATTTGGGAATTTTTGGTCATTGTTTTTATACATTTAAAAAAAAAAAAAAATAAATAAAAATTTTAACACGACATCGAAACAAAATGTCAACTTTAAAAACATTTATTCGTCTGTCCGATGCGCTGGTCGAGTTTGAAACGGATTTTAATGCCGTGGAAACTCACGACGTTTTCTCCCTGGAGGCTCAAAATGAAGAGCTAAAAGCCCAGTGGAGAAAAGTCAAAGCTGCTTACGATGCTTGCTTGGAGAAAGCAACTAACGACGATGATTCAGAAGTTGAATCAATTAAAAAGAAGTATCGCAGCTGCTACCAATCATACATTAGGGTAGCAGGAAGAATTTCTGAGTTTTCTCAGAATAAGCCCTCGAAGCAAACCATTGCTTCTGAGCCGGCGCCGGTCATTGGTCACAGCATGCCTGTGCCACCATGCGATACTGAGGTTTTCAATGGTGATTACCTCTCATGGCCGTCCTTTAGGGACATGTTTACGGCCATATATATAATGAATTCGCGGCTAACTTCAGTGGAAAAACTTTTCCACTTAAACCAAAAAACACGTGGTGAAGCAAAAGAGATTGTGAGAAAATCTCCTTTAACCAATGATGGTTTTGCTAAAGCTTGGCAAGATTTGTCTGACCGATACGAAAATAAGCGTATCATGGTCAACAGCCAATTAAAAATTTTATTCAATTTACCACAGGTGCCAAAAGAATCTGGCACAGAACTTAAAAAACTCCAGAGAGATATCAATGGTTGTATTTTTGCTCTAAAAATGCACAACATTGATATCAGCAACTGGGACGCAATCTTTGTCTACCAATGCTCGACAAGATTGCCAGAGATCACGCTCTCCTTATGGGAGCAATCCATTTCAAATAAAAATGAGATTCCGAAATGGACAGATCTCGACAATTTCCTCACAAGTAGGTTTCAAACTCTTGAAACCGTGTCTGATATTCGCAGCTCTAGCGGCGCAATATCCAGACAAAACTTCAATTCGTCCTCCTCCAACTCAAAACCAAACCAGAGCAATTCATCTGGTAAAAAGGTAAATAATTACCAAATTAAAATTACTTCTGCGAATTGCAAGCTGTGCAATACAGAACAGCATGCATTGCGCTTCTGCCCTCGTTTTCTTCGAATGGATATAAGCAATCGCTTATCAATTGTTCGCAAACACAAATTTTGCATCAATTGTTTATCTCATTCTCATGAGGTGAAAGAGTGCAAGAGTCAATATACTTGTGTGATGTGCAAACAACGTCACAATACTCTCTTGCATCGAGACTCGACTCCAACTCAATCACCTGCTTCGAGTGTTGACTCAAGTAGGTCGAGCTCTCGACCCAACCCCCCGGGCTCTAACACACTAACTCATTCGACACAAATACAGTCCACTAGCAATGACGTTCAATCATGCTTCGCTACCACTACCAGGCACGTATTGCTTGGTACAGCAATGGTGACCGTATGTCACCTAGGATCAGCGTACACAACTAGAGCTCTTATAGACTCTGGCTCTGAAGGTACGTTCGTATCCGAAAGATTGCAGAAGCTATTGAAGTTACCCACAAGAGCCATTAGCGCTCAAGTTTCGGGGCTTAATAACGCAGTTTCAGCGCAAGTGACAAAAGCTTGCGATGTAATTCTCAGTTCGCCTAGAAATAGGCAATTTCAAGTAGAAGCTACAGCTTTTGTGCTGTCTCGCTTAACTGGGAATCTGCCGTCATGCTCCATTGATCCTTCTTTGTGTAAGAATTTGCCTGACTTACAACTGGCAGATCCGCACTTTTTCAGAAGCGATCAAGTTGATTTACTTATCGGTGGCGATTTGTACCCTGCCATAATTCTCGATGGCATTCAACGAAACCTTCTTGGTTCACTTCTGGCTCAAGAAACAGTTTTCGGCTGGATATTCACAGGCCCTATGCCTTGTACCGAAATATCTAGTTTTACAACTTGTTTGAGCCATTATAGTGAAGTTGCGATCGATCAACAGATCGCACGTTTTTGGGAGTTGGAGGAACTACCTAAAAAACAATTTTTATCGCAGTCTGATAAGTTTTGTGAGGAAAATTATCAGAAAACTACAAAACGCGATAGCAAAGGTCGATATATAGTTACCTTACCATTCAAAAGTGGATTCCCAGATGATATTAATCTTGGATTTTCTCGAGGCATAGCCTTCAAGCAATGGGCTAGAAGTGAAGCTCGATTGAACAAAAATCCCGATTTAAAGACGCAGTATGAAGAAGTGGTGAATGATTACCTCAAATTGGGTCATATGGAAAAAATCCCAGCTCCAAAATTTGAAAGATCACCATCTCATTATTATTTACCGCATCATGCAGTAATAAAACCAGAGAGTACTACAACAAAAGTTCGGGTAGTATTCAACGCGTCAAGTCCCACTTCAAATGGGGTCAGCTTGAACGATGTCCTGCACGCAGGCCCAGTTCTGCAAGCTGATTTGACGCTTCTGGTATTGAAATGGCGGTTTTTCAAATATGTCTTTAATGGCGACATTCAGCAGATGTACCGCCAGATTCTGGTTGACCCAAAACATTCTGCTTTCCAACGAATTCTGTTTAGAAGTTCACCTGATGAGTTGATTCAGGATTATGAACTTAAAACAGTCACCTTTGGCCTAAACTGTGCTCCATATCTAGCAATTAGAACCATGCTGCAATTAGCACATGATGTTCAGCAGCAGTATCCTCTCGCTGCAAAAATTTTGCGACATTTCACATATGTCGATGATGCTCTAGCAGGAGCTCATGATGTTGAAAGCGCAATTACAGCTAGAAATGAGCTTATCTCGGCTTTAGACTCTGCAGGTTTTACTATGCGAAAGTGGACTGCGAATGCTTCCAGCATTTTAGCAGACTTGCCTACAGAGCATCTTTTGCATGAAGACTTTTTGAAGTTAGAAGATACGAGTTGTGCCAAAGCATTAGGAATTCGTTGGAATGCCACTTCAGATTTATTCTATTTTACTGCCAAACGTCTCGAAATAAAATCATCTTATACAAAACGTGAAGTCCTGTCAATGATAGCGCAACTATTTGATCCTGCAGGTTGGCTGGCACCTATAGTGGTGACAGCGAAAATTCTAATGCAGCGTATCTGGTTGGATGAGATAGATTGGGATGAAGATATCCCAGCGCATAGTTTTCAAACTTGGCAAACATTTTTGCTAGATTATGAAAATATTAACGATATTCGCATACCACGTTTTGTTGGGTTTTCACCTGAATCCGACGTAGAGTTTCACGCCTTTTGCGATGCATCTGAAAAGGCATACGCAGCGTCGATTTACATTCGTGTGAAGGAAAATGATGGCATAGTCAGTCATCTGCTTTATTCAAAAAGTAAAGTTGCTCCAGTCAAGACGATCTCACTACCCCGTCTTGAATTATGTGGTGCAGCCCTTCTCGCGGATATGGTAGATTCATTACTATCGCACCTTGATATAGAACGGCACCGTTTGTATTGTTGGACTGATTCAACAATAGTGCTGGCTTGGCTTTGTAAGCCTCCATGTTCCTGGACAACCTTCGTAGCCAACAGAGTGTCAAAAGTGGCAGAGAAGGTAGGAATTCACAATTGGTTTCATGTAGATACACATGAAAACCCTGCAGATTTGGCAACGCGGGGAGTTACGCCACAAGAGTTAGTTGAGAAAGCTCTTTGGTGGCATGGACCTTCCTGGCTCTCGCTCGAACGATCAGCTTGGCCAAGAATGACTCCACCCCCAGTTCTAGAAACTTCGCTTGAGCGCAAAGCTGTAAAAGTACACTTTGCATATTTTTCGGAATATGAAGATATTCTAGAGCGTTTCTCTTCGCTATCGCACGGATTGAGAGTGTTAGCTTACGTGTTTCGCTTTCTGCATCGCACGCATCCAAAGTCTCGTGCGTCTTTTTCAAAAAAATCAGTGTGCCTTGAAGCGGCTGAAATTAAATTCGTGAAAACACGATTGGCACTTCTATGTCAAAAGATAGCTTTTCCAAACGAATATCACTGTTTGGAAACTAAACAGATAATAAGAGCTAAGAGTCCCATTCTCGCTCTTAATCCTCTGTTGAACAACCACGACAATTTAATGCGTGTTGGTGGACGGCTCGCCTCATCACCAGTGTTATCATATGATGAAAGGCACCCAATTATATTACCATATAATTGCCACTTTTCACGCCTCTTAGTACGTTTCGTCCATGAAATTTCGCTTCATGGAGGGAATCAATTAGTGCTTCGACTTATTCGTATGCAATATTGGATCCCACGTGCTAAAAATCTAATTAAATCAATTCTACATAATTGTAAAACCTGTGTTGTACACATGAAACGCCAAAGAACACAAATAATGGCTGCGCTGCCAGCCGAGCGAACAGTTATTTCACGGCCTTTTGCCGCGACTGGTATTGACTTCGCTGGCCCATTCGACATAAAAAGCTACATAGGTAGATCTTGCCGAATCAGCAAGGGCTATGTTTGTTTATTTGTGTGCTTTTCTACGAAGGCGATTCATCTTGAGGCCACGAGCGATTTATCAACCGCCACTTTCCTAGCAGCCTTTTCTCGGTTCGCAGCGAGACGTGGCTGCCCCGCAAACGTGTACTCCGACAATGGTACAAACTTTGTGGGGGCCTCAAACTCTCTTAAAAAAGATTTCAAAGCCTTCTTAACAGCGTCGCATGATGCAATACTATCTCAGTATGCACATCAAGAAATTGCATGGCATTTTATTCCCGCTGGTGCTCCCCATATGGGAGGCCTATGGGAAGCTGGAGTAAAAAGCTTTAAAACGCATTTCAAGAAGATGGCCGGAAGTATGAAATATACTTTAGAAGAATTTTCCACACTATTGAATCGAATCGAAGCGTGTCTGAATTCGAGGCCACTTTCCACCATGTCGGAAAATCCTGTTGATTTTCAAGCTCTCACTCCAGGTCATTTCTTGGTCGGCGGCCCACTGCTATCGCCAGTGGAGCCAGAAATAGCTGAACAGCCTCTGACTCTTGTCAATCGCTGGCAAAAAATCAAGGCGATGCATCAGCACTTCTGCCACCGATGGAAAAACGAATACCTAAAAGAGATGCATCGACGTACCAAGTGGAAAACGCCTCAATCAGATTTCAAGGTCAACGACTTAGTCGTTGTCAAAGAAGACAATCTTCCCGCGAATGAATGGCGATTAGGTCGAATATTAAAGATTTATACCGGTACCGACAAAAGAGTCCGTGTAGCGGACGTACGCACCGAAAGAGGTTGCGTCACGCGGCCTATAGTGAAGCTGGTCACAATACCGTCGACCTAGCTCCGTCACCATTTATTTTCTCTTAATTGTTTTTTTTCTTCTTTTCTTTTCTTTTCTTTTTGTTTCCGTCTCGTTTCAGGATGTCTACCACCAACATCATGCGCGACTTGATCGAAGAGATGCTTCTTCAGACGGACTCCGAGATGGCCATGAGCGAGAACGATACGGTACGCGAGAAGACGCCAGTTCCGGCAGCCAGCGTACTCCAGCCTCAATCCCCGGTGCGGAGCGTGCTGTCCCGCGTGGTCCCCGTCGTGACGCGCAGCGACATGATCCCAAAGTGTCGCTTGTGCTCCATGGAGCACAATCTCATGTCGTGCCGTCGGTTCATAGCTATGAACCTGGAAGAGCGGTTGAGAGCAGTACTCCTTCATTTTTACTGCTCCAACTGCCTTTCAGCAGTTCATATGCGAAAGGACTGTCGGAGCGATGTGAGGTGCCGTCACTGCGGTGAAGATCACCACAGCATGCTGCATTCCCACGCTCGGGTCCGATCAAGTCGAGCCCACTCACGAAGACCACGTGGAAGACGTTCCCGAGCAAAGCACCCAAAGCTGCAGCCTGCATCCGCAGCTGCCCGAGAAGCAACGAGGTCTGGGGCGGAATCGAAGAGTTCGTCTTGGAAGGGTCCGCAGTCGACGTTCCAATCTGCGTCGTCGTCGAGGGACGCCGTCCCGAAGCGGTCCCCTTCCAAGAAGAGACCGCAGTCGATGCTACCGTTAGCGTCATCGTCGAGGGACAAATTCCCGAAGCGGTCTCCCCCCACACGACCAGCAACGACGAGCCTCCAGAGAGTGGTCTCTCTCCTCCCCACAGTGGTGGTAAGTGCTTGGGCCAACGGAAGAATGGTCCAAGAACGAGCTCTGCTTGACTGCTGCCTTCCGCAAACGCGAGTGGCCAGAGAACTGGCTGTGAAGTGGAGACTTCCAACTTCTGAAATCGACGGAAAGGAAGTCTGCACACTCTCGCTTCGTGGCAGATATGGCTCGTCGGTCAATATAGAGACGACAGCATTGATTGATCGGCGCTTACAAGTCATCACGCCGTCCAAAGACATAGATGAGAGGATCAGTCAGAGCTATCCTAACATAAATCTGGCTGATCCTCATTTCTACAAAAGGTCGCCGGTCCGGATCCTGCTGGGTATAGACGTTTACTCCCGGGTCATGCAGCCGGGTATTCTGCCAGCTGGTTTTAGCATGCCGTTGGCCCAAAATTCGATCTTCGGTTGGGTCTTATCAGGACAGGGTGCCTGGTAACGTCTTGCATTCTTGCAAGGCGGGCGGCATGTTAACGCCACTGGCGGTTTCCCGGTGCTGGCGCGGTAGTGTGCGTCTGCAATGCTGTATTGCTGCTATATGTATTTTCATTTTTCTTTTGGGCAGCGCTTCTCGCTGCTCTTATAAAACTTTGTTAGTTTTTAAGTTTCACTAATAAAACTGACCTCGGTCATTGAAGTTGAAACGCCGCGTTTTCATTTATTCGTCTTTATTTAGAAGTTTTTCTTTAATTTTCAAGTGCTTTCTCCCCCCTCGCTATTCGCCAAACTTACAATTACGCTGATCTTAAGAAAAGGAAGAGTGTAAAAAAGAGGTTTTTTAAAAAAATAAGTTGATCGTAGATACATTCATAGGTTTTGACGTAACAGAGTGTGTTTTTATCCTTGTCCTAATTCTTGTTCCTATTATTTTCTTTGTTCCTAAACTTTGTTCCTCATCCTTATTATTATTCTTATCCTTATATATATATTCTTATATATTCTAATAATTGTCCTACTTCCTATACAAACTCTTGTTTTTATCTATGTTCAAATTTCTGACCTTATCCTTGTTCGAATCCCTTTCCTTATTCTTGTCCCACTTCTTTTCCCAATCTTTGTCCTGAGTGTTGTCCTCAGTGTGTGCAAATACTTGTAACATTCCTTGTACTCATCTTTATCTTCATTCTTATATTAGTCCTAAATATTTTTTTAGATATGCCTATACCTTTTTTCTTATCTTGTTGCAGTCCTTGTCTTGTCCATTTCCCAATCCTTGATTGGATTCTTGTCTTAATACTTACCCAATTTAATGCTTTAATCTTTGTACAAATCTTTTTTCTACTCCTTATCTTATTCCCAGTCCTAACCTTTGTCCAAATCCTTGCCCTTATCCTTTTTCTAATCCTAATACTAATCCTGTTCTAATACTTTTCCTTGTTATAAGTTTAGTTATAAGTTTAATTTTTTGTTTTTTTTTAACTTTGATTTTACTTTTGTATTTGGTGTATTAAAATTACTTTAAGGGGTTCCCTGAGGTTCCTCATGCGGGTCATTAATTTTATTTTTTTTTTATTTTCGTTAGAAAGTCAGAGAACCATTTTTTGCTGTCGTTTAATAAAATTGTAGTAGCACTTCTACGTTACGGGTAATAATTTCATGCAACAATATTGCATTTTTGTTGCATAAGCTATTACCTCAACGACTTGATGACATAATTTGTTTTTTTTTTTAAATTCTGTCGTAAGACCAGGTATAAATTCTTCATTTGTTTTTTGTAACACTTACTGAGCCTCAATTACTCGTCGAGTAATAATTTCATGCAACGCTGTTGCATGATTGAAGCATTTTTTTTCTTATACCCCGCGTCTTCATGACGCTTAAATATTTTTTTTTCATGAGGGCTAAAAACCAGCTTGTACATAAAAACTTGTACATAGAACGTTATAATACTATGTAACAAATTTAAAGTTTGGTTGCTGAGGAAGGTACCTTCGCGCCCCCATGATGCCTTTAATATATTTTTTTTTTATTTTTGTTCTTAAGCCAAAGAAATAATCTTTACTGTCGTATCTTTAGATTTATCATAAGACCTATACTCATTGAGTTAGAATTCCATGCAACGTCGATGTATTTTGAAAAAAATTATATTTTCAACTTTTTTGGAAACCTACGCGGTAATACTTATCGTTACCGCTTAAACATAAAAGAAAAAAAGTATAAAATTCCCGATGTCTGGTAAAAGTAAGAGGCTTACAATGAACATGAAATCTGGTCTTAGAGCTCAGCAGTCCTAAAATAGTTAATGTACTAATAGTTAATAGTAATAATAGTTGAACTTAATAGTTAATATCATAGATATCCAACGACTTTTTCAATGTTTGTCCATTGCTTTTATGGAGATTTTGTGCTAGGAAAATAAACTTGACATGATTCTCTTAAAAATTATCTTCACAAATTGCAAAAATATATGCAGAATAAAGTGTCAAGCGGGATAAATAAATTTTCAAAGTATTTTCATAATAAATGCAAGAGTATTTCAAGCTTTTTAATGCGGAAGGGTTCCGTATACCACGTGGTTAATTAATAAAATGAACAAGCAACTTATTCTCATCCCTTTAACGCACAGATAACGTTCATAAGTTATGCTTTTCGATTAAGGCCATAAATTCTAGATTTGAACTTGCTGTATCTTAATCTATAGCGTGCCAGAAGATTTCAGCAGCATAAGCAAAAATATTTGTAATTAAATTTGTTGAAACTTTACAGACACTCATTAAAGGGAGCACATAAATTTGAGGTTTTGAAATAAGCAGGAAGGCGGGTCTTTTTGCAGGAAATTGTTTTATTTCAAGATATAAACAAAACAAAATAAGCGGCTATGTTAAAATAATTATGAATTGAACTAATAATCATAAGTCATAATCAGATAATAATACACAGAGAAAAAGGTAACATGAAACTTTCAAATATTGTTTAATATTTCCATAGTTTACTTTTACTCCATAACGAAATATTCAAACAAAAACTATTCTTTAACATAATTTGAATGACAAGTTTTAACAAGTTTGAATGAACTATTTTACTGTTTGATTCAAAGATGATATTTTATGGTACTATATTTCATTTCAGTTATAACAACCCATATATTGTTAAAAATATCCAAAAATCGTAATGGAGCTAAATCAAGTATGTTTTTGGTTAGATTAACCCATTTTGAAGCTGATTTTTCTTCAGTGTAGAAGTCTATAATCTAATAGCCTTAGTGTAGAAGACCATTTGCTAAGAATAAAGCTTACAAAGTAATGAGTGGCGTCATTATGTCTTATGTTCAAAATTAATTTTTTTTTTTTTTAACTCTGATATCATTTTGTTATTAGTCTGGTTACAAATAAATTTAATCTGCTGTTTAGCTTGTTTTTAATTAAGTGTTACGACATATTGATATTGTTTTCAATTTGTCCATTGATATAAACTTCAAACTTTGTATAATTAATCATATTTGACATTTGAAAATTTTTAGAATCCAAACACTTTTGCGTAACTCTTATTAGTTGAGCCTAAAATCTAATTACATGTTTAAAAACAAAAAACAAAATAATAATAAATAATATCAGTCCTTATGGATGGGGTTGTTGCACGGTTATCACTTTTCAGTTTTCGTAATCATTCAAAATGTCTAGCGTAGTTTTTTTGATAAGGTTCTATGATAAGCTTTGGTTTCATTGCGGAAATTAAGATAGTTAAATACTGCTTGTTATTATTATTATAAATTCAAAATTTGTTTACCTCTGATCCAAGGATTTACGTGTTATACCAACTCTGTTAAATCTGCCTTGGCTTGGAGTGGGGTGTGATAGAAAAGAGTGATGTAGTCTATTGTTAGAGTGGCAAAAGGATGTGCAAATTTGTTAATTTTAAACGGAGGCAAGTATTATCCCCTAAGTATAATACAATCCGAGTTGATAATGTTGTTTGTAAAGTTTTGTGATCCTTATTCTTATTATAAAAGTATGCAACAAAAAGAGTTGAAATACTATTTTTATCCTTATCCGAGGGTTGTCCCAATAGTACAAATAAAGTACAAAGAGAGCACCTCGAATTTGTGAAAAAATATCTTTCTTTACATAGTCTCCTTTTAGCTCGATACACTCTTCCCAGCAATGTTCAATAGCGTCGAAACCCTGTTTATAGTGAGAAGCCTCCAACTCCTCAAAATGGCCATCAAGAGCCACTGAACCTCTTCATTGCTGGCAAATCTTTTATCACCGAAACATTTTTTCCAAATTTGGTAACAAAAAATAATCCTTGGTGACTAAATCTGGCGAATAGATTGCATGAGGAACTTCAAAATTTCAATTTTAACTCGTTGATTGTGAACATCGCGTGTATTGTCTTCACAAAGAGAAAAAATCCAGCATTTTATGCTTGAAACAAGTAAATAGGTCATCAGTTTACACTCAAGCGTAAATTTCTCAATTCAAGCATTATTTTGCTAGAATTGAGAAAATTTTCAACATATATTAAGAAAAAAAATGCTTAATTCAAGAAACATTTGCTCAAAACTCTAGAATATTTTGTCTTTATTGAAGACTAATATTAATTTGCTTGAAGTGAGAAAAGTTCACTTGATTTAAGTAACAATTTGCTAAAAACTAGAATAATTTGCTTGAATTGAGAAATTGATTTCACAATTTGAATTTGATTTGAATTGAATTGAGTACAACTTGCTTTCTTCAAGTAAAGAATTTACTGAAAACTACAATAATTTTCTTGATTCAAGTGAACAATTTTCTTAATACTAGAATGTTTTGCTTGATATTAGAAACTTAATACTCTTATTATGATAAAAATTCTTCAACAAAGATGTAGGATCATAAAAATACTCGGATATACTAAATATATCTTGTAGACGCTTAGATGTTTCCAAGTAAAGTAACAGATAATACACTGCGCCTTCGAACCATGCCATAGTTTGTCAATCCGCACAATCTTAAAAATGTTTTCATGTAAACATGTTGTGAATTATAAGCATATTAATATAAGTTGAAGTGAGAAAAACGTGCTTGATCCAAGTAAACAATTTGCTGAAAACTAAAATAATTCTCTGCGATTGCCTAAATAAGAAAATATTGTCTTGATTCAAGTTTTGTTCCAGTTTCTAGGACAATGTCGGGCATTCTGTCGCTCGCGGGCAAAGAGCTTTCTCTGCCGCAACACGTACACAGAAAATAAAAGAATTGATTTATTACCTAAACTAGTTTAGCTAATGTGAAAGTTTCTATTTCACCTAATCTTTTCAACAACTTTTCTACTTACACAGTTAATTTAACAATCATGCATTAGGTAATTCACCTAATTACAATTAGTTAATTCAACTAAAATTTTGCTTATTAAATCATCTAATTCTTCTAGTTATTTTACCTAATGCAAGTTGTCGATTTGTTCGTACACTAGGGAAATAACGCATATTAGCATTATCCACGCCTCAGTATAAATTTTATATAAATATTTACGTGGATAAATCAAATGCTTTCCTTACAACTTGTTTTTTCCCCGTATTTGAATTTTATAGGAGCACAGCGCTCTCCTATAAAAAACATAAATAAAAACAAAGTGAGAAAATTTTACAAAAAGTAAAGTCTAACGCGAGAATTGAACTCGGGCCGCTTGCGTTATAGTCAAACGCTTTACCGCTGTGCTGTTACGCCGTTTGATAACTTGTGAACAAAATGTATATAAAAATATGAGGTCCACAACTCTGAAATTATGGGCATCTACAGCAATTTGATAAATTGGTATGTAGCGTAAATTTCTGGATTGGAAATTTAGCTCAATAGATAAGGCGTTGGTTGTTGAAATCTTGAGATCAAAGGTTCGAATCAGAGAACTGCATAAGCCTACTTGAAACCTATTTCAAGTACTTGCCATAAATATGAGTACCAGCTTGCTTGAACTTGATAATTTTCAATCAATTAAAGCTTGTACTTGAATATAAGTAAGCCCACGTCAGCTTGTGACTTACAACTACGCTAGCTTACAAGCGAACGACACGAAGTACCAAGTAAAGGAAAAACTTGATGTGTTCGGCAAAAAGCTTGAAAAGCTTGAAATTAAAAGCAAGTATCCAATTAATTCAAGTATCCAAATAATTCAATGAAGTGTAGGAAAAACTTTAGCGTATGAAGAATATTTAGGGTTCTATAGATTTCGTGTTTAGCAGTTTTAGGGGGTAGCTGATTTCAAATCCGTTATCCCACAGTTTTAGGGGGTCGCTGATTTCGAATCTGATGTCAGAATTTTGAAATTCAAGATGGCTGATAGGGTTGCCACCTAACTTTTTTTTATTTTTACGAATTCGATGCTGGCGCGAACACTAGGTAAAAATGGGTCGCTGAATCCGAATCCGTGGTCAGAATTTCAAAATTATGAAATTTTTAACCCTATAGGGTTGCCACCTAAAAATATGCTTTTTTAAGAGTTTTAAACATTATCCCACAGTTTTAGGGGGTCGCTGATTTCGAATCTGATGTCAGAATTTTAAATTTCAAGATGGCTGATAGGGTTGCCACCTAATTTTTTTTTATTTTTACGAATTCGATGCTGGCGCGAACACTAGGTAAAAATGGGTCGCTGAATCCGAATCCGTGGTCAGAATTTCAAAATTATGAAATTTTTAACCCTACAGGGTTGCCACCTAAAAATATCCTTTTTTAAGAGTTTTAAACATTATCCCACAGTTTTAGGGGGTCGCTGATTTCGAATCTGATGTCAGAATTTTGAAATTCAAGATGGCTGATAGGGTTGCCACCTAATTTTTTTTTATTTTTACGAATTCGATGCTGGCGCGAACACTAGGTAAAAATGGGTCGCTGAATCCGAATCCGTGGTCGGAATTTCAAAATTATGAAATTTTTAACCCTATAGGGTTGCCACCTAAAAATATGCTTTTTTAAGAGTTTTCAACATTATCCCACAGTTTTAGGGGGTCGCTGATTTCGAATCTGATGTCAGAATTTTAAATTTCAAGATGGCTGATAGGGTTGCCACCTAATTTTTTTTTATTTTTACGAATTCGATGCTGGCGCGAACACTAGGTAAAAATGGGTCGCTGAATCCGAATCCGTGGTCAGAATTTCAAAATTATGAAATTTTTAACCCTACAGGGTTGCCACCTAAAAATATCCTTTTTTAAGAGTTTTAAACATTATCCCACAGTTTTAGGGGGTCGCTGATTTCGAATCTGATGTCAGAATTTTGAAATTCAAGATGGCTGATAGGGTTGCCACCTAATTTTTTTTTATTTTTACGAATTCGATGCTGGCGCGAACACTAGGTAAAAATGGGTCGCTGAATCCAAATCCGTGGTCAGAATTTCAAAATTATGAAATTTTTAACCCTATAGGGCTGCCACCTAAAAATATCCTTTTTTAAGAGTTTTAAACATTATCCCACAGTTTTAGGGGGTCGCTGATTTCGAATCTGAGGTCAGAATTTTGAAATTCAAGATGGCTGATAGGGTTGCCACCTAATTTTTTTTTATTTTTACGAATTCGATGCTGGCGCGAACACTAGGTAAAAATGGGTCGCTGAATCCGAATCCGTGGTCAGAATTTCAAAATTATGAAATTTTTAACCCTATAGGGTTGCCACCTAAAAATATCCTTTTTTAAGAGTTTTAAACATTATCCCACAGTTTTAGGGGGTCGCTGATTTCGAATCTGATGTCAGAATTTTGAAATTCAAGATGGCTGATAGGGTTGCCACCTAATTTTTTTTTATTTTTACGAATTCGATGCTGGCGCGAACACTAGGTAAAAATGGGTCGCTGAATCCGAATCCGTGGTCGGAATTTCAAAATTATGAAATTTTTAACCCTATAGGGTTGCCACCTAAAAATATGCTTTTTTAAGAGTTTTCAACATTATCCCACAGTTTTAGGGGGTCGCTGATTTCGAATCTGATGTCAGAATTTTAAATTTCAAGATGGCTGATAGGGTTGCCACCTAATTTTTTTTTATTTTTACGAATTCGATGCTGGCGCGAACACTAGGTAAAAATGGGTCGCTGAATCCGAACCCGTGGTCAGAATTTCAAAATTATGAAATGTTTAACCCTATAGGGTTGCCACCTAAAAATATTATTTTTTAAGAGTTTTAAACAGTATCCCACAGTTTTAGGGGGTCGCTGATTTCGAATCTGATGTCAGAATTTTAAAATTCAAGATGGCTGATAGGGTTGCCACCTAATTTTATTATTTTTACGAATTTGATGCTGGGGCAAACATAAAAAAAAACAGCAAGATTTTATAGGCTGCGAAAATAGTGAACGCATATAGCTTAGTTAAGCTGATTGATGACCAAAAACGCATTAGGACAAAAGAGATGCATGACTTGCGTTCTTTATTGCTCTAATATGTTTTTCAGCTTGGAACAACAACAAAACGCTCATACGCGTTCAATATGTTCGCAGCCTTAGAAACTGACAAGCATAGCTCGTCGCTTTCAATTCAAAAAATCAGTGTTTTTTAGTTGGAAATTAAGTTGCTAACTAAACTGAACTGACACTAGGGGTCAAACATGTTTTGTTTTTTTTTGTTTTCTTAACCTATTTACGACTAGTTAATAGTGTTCACTTTTCAAAGTATGTTTCTTAAAAACACTTTTATGTGGCAACCCTATTTTTGAAAATTTTATAATTTTTAAATTCTGACAACGGATTCGGATTCAGCGACCCATTTTTACCTAGTGTTCGCGCCAGCATCGAATTCGTAAAAATAAAAAAAAATTAGGTGGCAACCCTATCAGCCATCTTGAATTTCAAAATTCTGACATCAGATTCGAAATCAGCGACCCCCTAAAACTGTGGGATAATGTTTAAAACTCTTAAAAAAGGATATTTTTAGGTGGCAACCCTGTAGGGTTAAAAATTTCATAATTTTGAAATTCTGACCACGGATTCGGATTCAGCGACCCATTTTTACCTAGTGTTCGCGCCAGCATCGAATTCGTAAAAATAAAAAAAAATTAGGTGGCAACCCTATCAGCCATCTTGAATTTCAAAATTCTGACCTCAGATTCGAAATCAGCGACCCCCTAAAACTGTGGGATAATGTTTAAAACTCTTAAAAAAGCATATTTTTAGGTGGCAACCCTATAGGGTTAAAAATTTCATAATTTTGAAATTCTGACCACGGATTCGGATTCAGCGACCCATTTTTACCTAGTGTTCGCGCCAGCATCGAATTCGTAAAAATAAAAAAAAATTAGGTGGCAACCCTATCAGCCATCTTGAATTTCAAAATTCTGACATCAGATTCGAAATCAGCGACCCCCTAAAACTGTGGGATAATGTTTAAAACTCTTAAAAAAGGATATTTTTAGGTGGCAACCCTATAGGGTTAAAAATTTCATAATTTTGAAATTCTGACCACGGATTCGGATTCAGCGACCCATTTTTACCTAGTGTTCGCGCCAGCATCGAATTCGTAAAAATAAAAAAAAATTAGGTGGCAACCCTATCAGCCATCTTGAATTTCAAAATTCTGACCTCAGATTCGAAATCAGCGACCCCCTAAAACTGTGGGATAATGTTTAAAACTCTTAAAAAAGGATATTTTTAGGTGGCAGCCCTATAGGGTTAAAAATTTCATAATTTTGAAATTCTGACCACGGATTTGGATTCAGCGACCCATTTTTACCTAGTGTTCGCGCCAGCATCGAATTCGTAAAAATAAAAAAAAATTAGGTGGCAACCCTATCAGCCATTTTGAATTTCAAAATTCTGACATCAGATTCGAAATCAGCGACCCCCTAAAACTGTGGGATAATGTTTAAAACTCTTAAAAAAGGATATTTTTAGGTGGCAACCCTATAGGGTTAAAAATTTCATAATTTTGAAATTCTGACCACGGATTCGGATTCAGCGACCCATTTTTACCTAGTGTTCGCGCCAGCATCGAATTCGTAAAAATAAAAAAAAATTAGGTGGCAACCCTATCAGCCATCTTGAATTTCAAAATTCTGACATCAGATTCGAAATCAGCGACCCCCTAAAACTGTGGGATAATGTTTAAAACTCTTAAAAAAGGATATTTTTAGGTGGCAACCCTATAGGGTTAAAAATTTCATAATTTTGAAATTCTGACCACGGATTCGGATTCAGCGACCCATTTTTACCTAGTGTTCGCCCCAACATCGAATTCGTAAAAATAAAAAAAATTAGGGGGCAACCCTATCAGCCATCTTGAATTTTAAAATTCTGACATCAGATTCGAAATCAGCGACCCCCTAAAACTGTGGGATGACGGAATTGAAATCAGCTACCCCCTAAAACTGCTAATCACGAAATCTATAGAAACCTAAATATTCTTAATACGCTAAAGTTTTTCCAACACTTCATTGAATTATTTGGATACTTGAATTAATGTGGATACTTGAAATAATTGGATACTTGTGAGCTTACAAGTTTTTGCCGATCGTTTCAAGCTTTTCAACTTTCAGACACGACAAAGTAAGTCATAACAAGTCAAGTCAACGAAAAAGCAGGGATATGACTTGTATCTGTTTGCTATTTTTGTAAGCAGGCTAAAGCTTGCTTTTTCAAGTATGGATAAATTCAATTTTCCAAGTACTTGAAGTTGCTTGAACTTCAAGTAGGCTTGTGCAGTTCTCTGGTTCGAATCTCAGCGGTGGCAAAGAAATTTTTCAGTAATTTATACAATGTATATATCTCTCTCATACTATCTACTATAAAACAAATCTTTCTTCTCTATCATGTGACGAAATGAAGTAAAGTCACCTAAGGAGGGAAAGTTTCACTTCAAAATAGAAATTGCAAAACAAAAAACAAATTTTTTTCATATTTTTTGCACGGCATTCCCACTCTTAAGTGGGAATGCTATCTAAATAATTAGATGATTTTTCTACACTTAGTAGGTGGCTTGCCTAATCTGAAGTGGTCATAGTTTAAAAAAAATTAGCTTATTCTTCTAATAAATTATGTGTCTTATCTATTTTATGGTTGAAGGTACACCTAAATATTTAGGTTTTTTTAGCTACTCTCGCAGTTAAACTACCCAATATAATTGCATATAATTAACATTTAGAAATTGGTAGCGCACCTAATCAAATTCGTTGACTGAAAATCACCGGATTACTTTAGCTGAATTGACTACATTTTTAGGTAAAAGTTCTACTCTTTTTTTTCTGTGTACGCTGTTGAAGCTTTTTACACACTGTTTTAACATTAGAAAGCTTTTGAATGCACAAATACACATAAACGCCAAGATTGCGGCTGTGTCAGAATGCCCACCAATGTTCTATGATCAAGTATTTTATTCTTGTTTCAAGCAATCATTTATTTCACTCAATTTTAAAAATAAATGCTCATTATAAATTTATTTTTCTTAATTTTAGTTTTTTTGTGCTTGATTTGAACAAATAATGCTTAATTTTAAATTTTCTTAGACCAAGCAAAATATTTTCTTAATATAAGAATATTATTTCTCTCTGTGTTGATAAAACAAAAAATGGACGACATGATCTTGCCTGCAGATGGAACTGTCTTCGACTTTTTTGGAGACGATTCTCTCCTTTCGGTTTATTGTGCTGACTTTGCATTCAATACGTCAAGAATGATAGAAACAATATTACGCGTTCCGCAGTCCCGTTATCGAATGCTCTCTTTATCAATTGAGTGCATGACGTCACTCAGCGCTTCTGCTTAACAAAACGAATGCAAATGTGCGATCGCTCAGGCAAATTGACGAAATTGGAAATAAATTCTTGTACTGTATAAAATATATATGGATATTTTCGTATAAACCATTCGAGACCGATAACATTTTATTGCACCAATAGGCTAAGGAGGTCTATATACATATTCTAAAAATAAGAAAAAAAAATATCTATAGGCGTTGGCCACAAAGTAAAATTATTACAAAGTCTGACAATAGCAATGGATGACGTCATGCTCTCTCTCTCTCTCTCATTTGCGGAACACGTAGTGTTGTTTCTATCATTGTTATCAATATGCGATGTACATCACTTTTTGAAATGTCTATCATGTCTGCTATTTCGCGATTTTTCAGTCGACACTCACCCAATACAATTTTGTCGATTTTGTTTACCATTTCTGTCGTTGCGATGTTCGCCTTGGTAGCTCAAACGGCCTCGTTCAAACTCTGCCACCTAATATTTTACTGTTGTAAACGAAGAAGTAGACTCCTCTTGAGTAGAATCTACCTCCGCTTTGATATTGGCTGGACTGAGGCCATTCAAATCAAAGTGTTATATTTGTCACATGACGAGACCGTTCACTATTGATGGTTGCCAAACAAATTCAAACTTCAAACTTAATCTTTATAAGGTAGGTACTTTCTACTATAGTCAATCTTTTGAAACAACAATCGCAATCTATACCTCAGGTCGGAAGGTAATGCTAAATCTGCTTTAAGGAAACAAACCATAATTTATTGGTTTCCTGAATTCAAACGTGGTCGTACAAGTACTTTTGATGAAGAATGTTCGGGTCACCAGAAAGAGGTATGAACTGCAGAAATTATCAACAGAATCCATGATATCCGAAAGTGAAAGTAAGTGTGCTTGTTAAGACTACAAAGACATTAAAAGGCTAGGTGGTTAACATTTTACATGATAATTGGATATGAAAAGCTGGTTTCAAGATAGCGGCACCCTGTGTAATTCGACAAAAAAGAAAAGGACAACGAGTTTGTGACTCTGGCCAATATTTGTCCATGCCTAACCGAGATCTGAAAGCTTTTGTGTATCGATTAATGACTTGAGATTAAACTTGGATTCGACACAAAACACCTAAATCGGTACAACAAACAAAACAATGGGTTGGGCCAAAGACATAACAATCGACCGAAAAGGTTTCGGGCAGTGTTTTCTTGGATTCTCACGGTATATTATTGATCTACTATCTAGAAAAAATAAAAACTATAATAAAAAAATTTTAAAAAAGAAACGTTAGTGTGTGACACGCCTTATTGTTTTATGTTATGTATGTATGTTATGTATATATGTTATGTATGTATATATGTTATGTATGTATGTATGTTATGTATGTCTTCCTTATAATAAATAGCGGAATAAAATTTTAAAAGTCTTATAAAAAAAATGTATACTCATCATTTACTTGTCAAAAGACCGAATCTATCTACTCGTATATCTTTTTAGTCAATGGTCAAAATGTCGGTTTTTTTATCAATGAATAATTACTTTTTAATTACGTTTTTAATTAAAAAAAAAATAAATAATAATAAATTTAAAATATAAATTTTGATAGATGCACACAACTTTTATGACGTTATCAAAAACAAAGTGTTACACATGACTAACTATTTTGGTATAAATAGAGCGAAATTTAAAGTGATTTCACAGTTTAACACAAATAGGTGTTAAAAAAAAAAAAATTTATACAAAATGAAATTCAACAAGTACTTTGCATTCTTGGCCATTTTGGTCCTGTGTCTTTTGGGCCAGCAAGCAGCTGAAGCTCATCATCATCACTTTGGTAAAATTGGACGCAAAATTGTAAGTTAGACATTTCTTATATTCATTATTTGAGACTCTCAATGAAAATATTTCTATAGGAACATGCTGCAAAGAAGGTCGAGAAGGTTGTACACCATATTAATACCGCAAAGAAAGTGATTGAAGTAGGTGGCGTCATTGCTGGAGCTATTGCTGCCTAAATTTCAAATTATTTTTAAAGCCAACCTTTTATTGGTTAAAAAAAAGGGAACAAAATAAATATCCTTTTAAAGAAAAGTTCTTGTACTTGTCTCTATTGTTTTTTATTTTGAATGATAAATTATTAATATTTAAGAATTATAAATTTATATGAATTTAATATTTATAAAGGGTGTTTTAACATGAAGTCTAGGGTTGCAAAGGCGTCTTATTTTACAGCTGGTCGCTTGACAGTTTGAAAAAATATTGAGTTTCATAAGATTATCTTCATGTTTCTTCTCTATAAAATAAAAAATAAATAAATAACTGGCCATTTCAGCCCTTAAAAGGACTTTGACCTAGCTTCTTATGATCAATTGTGTTATGCGTGTTATTAAGTTTGTACACAATTGACCGAGAAATGGACCTACAGGCTTAACGCCGACTCCGAACGGCGATGAACGGAATGTTCTTATTCTCAAGAAGCTTTACATGGCATTTTGATTACTCTCTGAGGTTTGCCATTGTCTGCAGAGAGGTGGCGGCCGTACAGAAAAATTATTTTAATTCAAATAATTTTCTGTCGCTGCTGGGGTTTGAACCCGGGTTTCCAGGTTCGTTGACATAGCAGCCACACACTTTAACCTACTACGCCACGGACGCCAATATAATCTCTATAATCTAATGAAAAATTTATGATACATCTAGGAGAGACGTAGGTTTTGACGTGACAACTTATTTTTATCCTTGTACTTATCCTTTTCTTTGATCACAAACTTATCCAACATATTTTCCCGACCTTTGTCTAAATCGTCTCCTAATTGTGTCCAAATTCGTGTCGTTGGCCTTTTTATAATCATTTTCTGAATTCATATCTTTTGATTTTGATTTTGATTTTGATTTTGATTTTGATTTTGATTTTGATTTTGATTTTGATTTTGATTTTGATTTTGATTTTGATTTTGATTTTGATTTTGATTTTGATTTTGTTTTTAATTTATATAAGTTAACACCCTGTACGCCGAAAACCCCTTCGCCGCAATTCCAGCGAACGGCACGTTCTCAACCTAAACAATGGGAACATCCGTTCACACCAAAAATGCTGACCATGCGTCTAGCTTGCGCAAGCGGTCGTAAACCTCAGCAGCAGCAACAAGTGCAAGCAGCGCAGTCGTTGCACTCTAGAGATATAACAAAAACAACAACGGAAACCCAAGTTAATATTATTTTAAGAATTGAATTGTAAACTTAGTCTTAGATCATGCTTAATTAAAAGAAGTCGAATAAAGAGCGAAAGCTCCAAAAAAATATTTTTTTTAGTTAAAATAATAAAAAGTATTTTAACTGGCGCCCAACGTCGTGGTATTCGGGAAAGAAGTCCTTAAGCAGTACTCATCATGGTTAAATTATAAAGTGTCCTCAAGAAGTTCCATAAATTAATCGTGTAGCCCGAATAGAAACCACAATTAATCAAGCGTTAGAATTCGTTGGAATAAAAACGCAACCGCGCGATTTGTGTTTCACCAGAGATCCCGAGTCACCGTATACCGGACAAAAAGGAAAAAATCATGGAGAACCTGTGCGGATTATTGTAAGAATAGTTCTTAAGTTGTATTTTTTTAAGCAAATTTTTAATAGAAAAGTGAAAATATCATTAAAAGTGGAGTTATATTAAAATCAAAAATTGAAGAAACTTAAAGTGAAACTAAGCAAGAATTTTCAATTCATTTACAGTAAAGAAATAAAGAAAACATACAAATAAAATTTTATTTTGAAATTAATAGTGAAATAAGTTAAACGAAAAGTAAAGAAAAAATAATTGAATAATTTAATAAAAATTTATTTTTAAAAAAAAAAAAAAACAATATTTAGTTAAGTAAAGTTTAATAAAAAGATAAACATAGAAAAATACAGAAAAAAAAACTAAAATAAAGATTTTGAAAATATTTTAAGAAAAAATAATTATTGAATTCCTATATAAAAACATGTCAAATCCAAACAATTTAATTAGACCCGCTACTATAGCACCACCGACACAACAACAAGCTACGCAAAACCAAGACAATAGGGATATAGACGACCATATTACAGAATTAGTAAATAGATTAGTACAGGAAAAACTAGCACATATTCAAAACAACACAATTGAGGTAGATCAAACAGTAAGTTCAGGTAATTTAACTGAGTTAGAAAAAATACCAGATATAGTCAGAAGCCTTAGAGAATTTTCTGGAGAACCTGGAGAATTCGGATCTTGGCGAAAAAGCGCTGATAGAATAATTAAAATTTATGAACAAATGAAAGGCTCGGCAAAATATTACGGCATACTAACTGTAATACGCAACAAAATTATAGGCAATGCCGATGTAGTATTAGAATCATATGACACGCCCTTAAACTGGACCGCTATCTCACGTGTTTTGACTAACCATTACGGCGACAAACGTGACTTAAGTACTCTTGAATACCAATTAACATCGCTAAAGCAAGGAAATCTTTCAATTCAGGACTTTTACCAAAATATCTATTCACATTTCTCTTTAATTTTGAACAAATTATCAGGCTTAGATGCTGGCCCAGAGTCACGGAACCTTTTAATAAAAACATACCGCAATAAAGCCCTTGACACCTTCGTGAGAGGATTAAACGGAGATCTTCCAAGACTCCTAGGGATGAAAGAACCTCAAGATTTACCCCAGGCATTACAACTTTGTCTCAAACTAGAAAATCAATCATACAGATCAAACCTGACTAATAATAGCTTCAACAACCCGAAAAAACTTTTACATGTAGCACAACCTAGCTCTTTCAATCAAATACGCAAAGATCGACAACAGACAAATTCTCAGCAACCATTTTATCCACACTTGATAAATTGGCAGCCAACACCCCAAAGACATTTTTCGCAATACCCCAATCAAAATCCACCTTTACCACCAAGGCATTTTACAAATCACCCTTTTCCACAACAAAACCAAACATTCCTTCAACATAATAGACAGTTTCAACACCAAAATCAACCATTTCAACAGCAATACTCTGCACCACCTCGACCATTCGGCCTAAAACCGCAACCAAAATCAGAGCCTATGGATATAGATCCTAGCATACAGACAAAACGAATTAACTACATGAACCGCCCTTCACCAAATCAAAATTTTCAAGGCAAAAGACCATTTAATGTAACAACACAAAACGGAGAAAAGCGTCAACGAAACTTCAATATTGAAACCCAACAAAGCAAAGATATAGCTTATGAGATAAACCCTGATCAGACCGAATCCGAATACGCCGACTATATAAGAAATTACGAAATAAATGAAGAAATTCCTTCTTCTCACCATGATCCTTCCGAAAATATAGATTTCACAGATATTCATTTTTTAGAATGAATACCTCCTCTTTGCCTTATATCGAATGTAAAGCAAATGATGGAGAACTCATAAAAATATTAATAGATACTGGTTCCAATAAAAACTATGTACAACCTTACCTAGCGAAAAAACTAATAAAAAACGAAAAAAACTTCTATGCAAACTCCGTTGGTGGACAAATAGAAATAACTCATCATACTTTTGCAAATGTATTTGGAATAGAAAACACTACTTTAAAATTCTTTGTCATGCCCACCTTAAAATCGTTTCATGCAATCATAGGGAACGATTCTCTTAAAGAATTAGATGCAGTAATTTATACCAAGGAAAACTATATGTTAATAAAAAATAGTCGAAGAATAAAATTGAAACAACAAACCTCTCAAGATGTTAACTCAATAAATATTAGATCAGACCACTTGACAAAACTTCAGAAAGAAAATCTTATGCAGGTAACCTCACAATATAAATCTCTATTCAGTGATCCCGACGAAAAATTAACTTTTACCACTGTCGTAAAAGGCGAAATCCGTACAACTTCAGACAATCCTGTCTACACTCGGTGTTATCCTTATCCAAATTGCTTAAAAGAACACGTAGAAAAACAAATTAACCAATACCTCCACGATGGTATCATCAGACAAAGCAGATCTCCATACAACTCTCCTGTATGGATAGTGCCCAAGAAGATAGACTCATCTGGCGAAAAAAAATATCGAATTGTAATCGATTACAGAAAATTGAATTCCATTACTATATCAGACAAATACCCTATCCCCGATATTAATGATGTACTGGCACAACTTGGAAAAAATAAAATATTTTCGGTACTTGATCTAAAGAGTGGCTTCCACCAAATTCCGTTGAAAGAATCGGATATTGAGAAGACTGCCTTCTCGATAAACAACGGAAAGTACGAATTTACCCGACTCCCTTTTGGCCTCAAGAATGCTCCCTCGATTTTCCAAAGAACTCTCGACGACATACTGAGATATCATATCGGAAAACGATGCTACGTATACATTGATGATATTATCATCTTCAGTAAAGACCAGGAAACTCACTATAAAGACATTCAGCTTGTATTCGATACCTTAACAAAAGCTAACTTAAAAGTTCAGTTAGACAAATGCGAATTTCTAAAAACTGAGGTAGAATTTTTAGGATTCATTATATCTGACAAAGGACTTAAATCTAATCCGAAGAAAATAGAGGCAATAGTCAATTTCCCGACTCCTAAAAATCTCAAAGACCTACGTTCCTTTCTAGGACTTTCAGGGTATTATCGCCGCTTCATAAGGGACTACGCTAAACTAGCGAAACCCCTTACAGCTCTCTTAAGAGGGGAGGATGGACGCGTGTCCAAAAACCACTCAAAGAAAATAGAAATAAATCTTAACAAAGAAGCACTCGAAGCATTTTCAAAACTAAAAAAATCTCTTACTACTGAAGAAGTTATGCTCTCATATCCAGACTATTCGAAAGAATTTCACTTAACTACGGACGCTTCCAATTACGCAATTGGAGCAGTCTTAGCTCAAAATGACAGGCCCATTACCTTTATATCCCGCACATTAAGTAGCGCTGAAGAGCACTACGCTACAAATGAAAAGGAGATGTTAGCAATTATTTGGTCTCTTAATAATCTGCGAAATTATCTCTATGGCTCAACAAAAATTAAAATATTTACGGATCACCAACCCCTCACATACTCCTTAAGCAATAGAAATAATAATAACAAGATGAAAAGATGGAAGGCAATATTAGAAGAGTACAATTACGAACTCCTCTACAAGCCAGGGAAGTCAAATGTTGTCGCAGACGCCCTCTCGAGGCCTCCACAAATTAATCTTTTGTCAAATTCAAACGAAGACGAAACTGACTCACTGACCGGTACAGCACACAGTGATGACAGCTCTCCACATAACCTAATACAGATGTCCGACGAACCTATAAATGTCTACAAAAATCAACTTTTCTTCAAATTAGGCGACACACCTACACATCACTTTCAAATTATATTCCCGTCATACCATAGACATACCATTACAGAAGTCGAATATAACCATGACAATTTAATAGCACTTCTAAGAAGATACCTCAATCCATCTGTAACGAACGGTATCAATACTGACGAACACACACTAGGTAAATTGCAAGAAATTTTCCCAATGCATTTCAGGAATTATAGAGTTAGATTTACACGTAACGTAATTACCGACCTTACCGATGAAATAGATCAAGACAATGAAATTCTCAAAGAACACAAACGAGCGCATAGAAATGGACGTGAAAACAAAGCGCAACTCCTAAAGAATTTCTACTTTCCAAAAATGCAAGCGAGAATTGACAGAATAGTTAAACAATGTAAAATATGTAAGGAACAGAAATACGAACGACAATATACGGAAACTAACAGAAAAACAAGAGAAGGTCCTTAACTTTCATAATAAAAAAAGACATAGCTTTAAAGACTATAACGTAGGAGACACAGTATATGTCAAGACAAATAAAAGAGTGGGTAATAAACTCACAAACAGGTATAAAGAAGAAACAGTAGCCGAAAATAGAAATAGTACCATAATTACAAATTCAGGTAGACTAGTTCACAAAGGACTTATAAGAAAATAACAATTTTACAATCGAAACTAATTCTCTCCTAGGAACCACATGGAAATGGCTCGCTGGTTCACCAGACCACGACGATTTTCAATTAATAGAAGACAGGACTAATAACTTACTAAAAAACAACGACAAACAGATAGTAATTAATAAACTAACAATGCAAAGATTAGACGAAATTTCAAATATAACTAATAAATTACTTAATAGCATACAATTAAGCGAAATGTTAGAAAAACAAATTGTTAACAGTATAGAAAGAAAATTAAAAATCATAAAAGAAGAGTTAGTTCAAATAGACTATTCTATACAATGGTCAAAGACAAATGTCGTCAACTCTTTTATTTTTTCAAACCTAGAATTAAATATTACTAAGAAATTTTTTGATGAACAAAACATTCCATTTGTTAATTTATTAGATGCACTAGAATTTAGTGAAATTAAGATTGCATCAAACCACTCCACATTACTTTATATTGTATCATTGCCGAAAACGAGCAACATAAATTGTCAAAAATATTTAATAAAATCAGTAAAAAGAGAAAACGTCTCTATAAGATTACCATTTAAGAATATAATTATGTGTAACGAACAAATCTTAGGAATTAAGGATGAATGTAAAACTATAAATAATATATCAATATGTAAAATTGCGAATGTTGTTAATATCTCTGACTCAGACTGCATACCGAAACTAATCAAAAGCCTACCAGCGAAGTGCGTAACTACCAATATCCAGCATTTGCCATTAGTGGAAGAAATAAACCCAAATTTACTCTTACTCAACAATCACGACGGGGAAATACAAATAGACAACGGAACAGTTTCACTAAAAGGAACTTTCCTGATAAACCACAAAAACTCGTCAATAACCATTCAAAATCATACTTATTGGAGTAAAGAATTATCAGCAGCTAAACCACTACCAGCCATAGCTCAATCTCAAAATATTACAAACATTTTTCAAGAAATCCTATCATTAGAGATGCTTAAAGAACTACACACAACAAACACGGAAGAAATAACAGCAATCAAATACAGATATGGTACGAGCTTGATCACTAACTTCGTAGTTTGCATAATAGCCATAGGACTCATTTGCTACAGGACATATGCAACAAGAAATAAAAAGCTCAAAATTACCATGCGTCTAGCTTGCGCAAGCGGTCGTAAACCTCAGCAGCAGCAACAAGTGCAAGCAGCGCAGTCGTTGCACTCATGAGATATAACAAAAACAACAACGGAAACCCAAGTTAATATTATTTTAAGAATTGAATTGTAAACTTAGTCTTAGATCATGCTTAATTAAAAGAAGTCGAATAAAGAGCGAAAGCTCCAAAAAAATATTTTTTTTAGTTAAAATAATAAAAAGTATTTTAACTTATATTGATTTTGATTTTGATTTTGATTTTGATTTTGATTTTGATTTTGATTTTGATTTTGATTTTGATTTTGATTTTGATTTTGATTTTGATTTTTATTTTGATATTGATTTTGGTTTTGATTGTGATTGTGATTGTGATTTTGATTTTGATTTTGATTTTGATTTTGATTTTGATTTTGATTTTGATTTTGATTTTGAATTTGATTTTGATTTCGATTTTGATTTTGATTTTAATTTTGATTTTGATTTTGATTTTGATTTTTTTGATTTTGAAAATTTTTAAACTGAAAAATTTCTTAGGTGGTACTTTCCCATTTCTTACAGTTAGGAAAGCTGTTCTTATATTCAAGATAACCACTATTTATATTTTATACCGATAGATATGAGATATGATTTTAGGAGGGATAAAGACTTTTTGAAAGATTTAGACTTTTTGGATTGAAAATTAAATTCAAAGTTTTTCATGTCATATCTAGACATTATTTCTAAATATATTCACATGTTCCAAATGGCCAGGATGTTCGAGTTCTCCTTAAGAAAAAACAAAAAAAAAAAAATATTTATTTGAAAATTAAGTCGTTACTTAACCATTGGAACTAGTTTGGATTCGACTTAAAAATTTTTATACTTTTCACTCTATCTATTATGAACTTATTTCTCAACAGTTTATGACTTTGCAAAATTAATACCTTTAACTTCTACTGGAAAACTCAGTAACTTTAATTTCAATTGGAGCAATATTTTTGTAAAATAACTCTTGCTTGCAAAATTTGGCAGAGTGTCTGTTACTGTGTGGAAATCCCCAAAATATATATAAGTATTTACCACATCTACAAATAATACCATTAAATTTTCCACTACATAAATAAGTGCAACTCGACCAAGAAATCCACCAAAGAATGCCACACAAAAGCCAATTAAAAACAGCAAATTGTTAATTAAATATCCCAAAGTTTATTGCAACAACAGCGCAACAATTGAAGCGAGTGAAATATTTCAAATCCTTGCCAAAAGGAATGCAACAGCAGCTTCAACAATGTTTCATAAATCACAACACGTTCGTTCTCATCCTCACGCTATAAAGTTTATTTGGAATTCCGACGTAAATTGCGCATCCTTGAGAGCGCCACAACTCACACTCTTTAATAGAAAAAAAGCTGCTTCAGCTTAATTAAAAGCTTAAGCAGGGAAAATCTTTTAAGCACAAAATTACTAGGATTCCGGATACAAAATTTTAAGGATTCCATAAAGAAATACAAGTTTTATAAGTACGATATTTAAAATAAATTTAAGTTAAAAAAAAAACTTATGACTCTGCCATAACTCGATAAGGATAATTCAATAAATACACATTTGTTCAGGAATTGTTCTTTTAAATCATATTTATTTTGTAGTTCTTTTAGTTGCACAACAAGAACAAAAATATTTTTAAGCCAGAATTCCAGCAATTACGCGACCAACTTTAATCGCCTTCCTGGCGTCTTTGACATCCTTGACTATTCTCGAGGCCCTATGAACATCATGTTTCTAAACAAAAAATCCATTGAATGCATTGAACAAGTAGTCAAAAAAAAAAAAATGTCTAACTTACCACTTTGTGTTGATGATCATTTTTTTTGTCATGATGTTCGTCATGGTGACGACGTGCCTCAGCTGCTTGTTGGCCCAATAGGCACAGAACCAAAATGGCCACGAAAACGAAGTATTTGTTGAAATTCATTGTAAAATTTTTTGGTTTTTGTTCTTCAATTGCACTTTTAACGACTTTGTGTGTTGAACTGTGGTTATATCTTAAATTTTTACCCTATTTATACGAAATGAGGTTTAGTTTTCAATGCGTCATTTATGATTAAATAATTTAAAGTGCTTCTAATCCATCAAAATTTCCACCAAAAGTTGTTTACAAGTTTTATTTTTAAAGATAAAAATGGACTTGGAATTTAATTTGAACTCATTATTCATTGATTAAAGGAAATGTTTAAATAAATTATCGTTTATTTTAAATATTTTCCACGATAGGAATTAGTTTTGGTTAAAAATATTAAATTCTAATCTGTAACGTAAAATCAACTTGAGTTGGGTTAATCGGAAGTCGATATTAAAAATTTATTCTTGACAGTTTACGACAGAATACAAATTAGTGAAGTCTACTAAAAAAAAGTACCTAGAAAAATCAATTATTCCAGACAAAATTTGAATTTTTATATGAATTATTTTTACCCATATTGATACGATTTTTCATCAAAAATGCATGAAAAATAATGAATACTCTCAAGATTATGGTTTAAACAGTCAAACATAGATAAAAAAAATATTGCAATTGTTTCTAAAAAAATTTTAACAAAGAAATAGAAGCATTTCTTTGGTAGAAAAATTGAATTTTGCAGCACATTCCTAATAGAATGGATAAATAGCTATGATGACTTGGTTCATCGATAAATTTTTATTCTCAATGAGTTAGTTTAACTGGACATCGAATTCAATAAACGAATAATAGAGTCATGTTAAAAGGACCATTTTCGCTGGTTGTGGAGTAATCAGTATAGGAAACATAATTGAATGACGTCGAAATTCAAATTGGTTGAATTAGTTCAACCTTTGAAGTGGCAACGTTACATTTTGTATCGTGTAAAAAGAAGTTCTTTCAAAACGCATCGGTGTTGCATGAAGTCATAATTCAGTGCGACTAGGTGTTATGATAAAAGTAATGATATGACAGTACATGTTAATTCCTGCAATTTATGACAAAATATTTGGTGTCTTAAAAGGTTTTAAAGGATGTTTTTTTTTCAAGTTTGACGCTTTATTGTGAAAAATTTGTTACAAATTCATTTTTCAAAGTATTGTCCATTGCAAGCCACTACTTTTTCCCATCTTTCTTTTTTCGGATACCATCTTGAAAAAACGATGCGTCTTTTGATGCGATCCACGAATCGATCCAATTTTGAAATTCTTCCAAAGAGCGAAATTGCTGATCCTAGGGCATGCGTCATCGACGAAAACAAATATTAGTTGGAAGAGGCAATGACTGTGCTATGCGGCCGTTTCCATGTGTGTTTTGACCGGCTACGCAATATGTGGCCGAGCGTTGTCATGTTGCAAAATTACCTTGTCGTGCCTTTACTCGTATTCTGGCCGTTTTTGCTACAATGCTCGGCTCAAACGCATCAATTGAGTTCTGTAGAGTTGCCCTGAGAGATGACTAAGCAACGAAATTGCAAATTTGTTACATGGAATTTAAATGCGATATGTATAGATCAGTCATGAGCAGGAAAATAAATTGGTGGGCCAATGTTTATTTTTTTAAAACAAACACAAAATTGTCCTCATTATTGCTTTTGCTTAACGTTACAAAAAAAAATAAACAAGAAAAAACTTGTCAAAGCACTCCAACAAAACTGAATTTCTATTTCTGTATCCAACAAAATTGATTTGCAAAACAAAAACAAATGTGTGTTTTTGTAATACACAAGTAACGGGACAATCATCTCAAGCTCCGCCTCGTCGAGTGAGGCTTTGTTCTTGTTGCCTTTGAATGCAATTGTTGTTGTTGAAGCGAGTTACACATTTGGTGAACGTCGGTTTTGTTGTTTTTTGTACACTAAGGGAAATAATGCATATTGACATTATCCACGCCTTAGTTTCAATTTTATTTAAAATATTTACGTGGATAAATCAAATATTTTCCTTACAACTAGTTTATTTTCCGTATTTAAATTTTATTTATACCACACACCTACACACATATTCCATACAGCTAAAATGGCCGACAAGCAGCAACGGCATCGCCCTCTGTTCGTGCAGTTTATTTCTTGCAGTTGCAGGTTTCTTATAGTTCTCATTTCGTTTTTGTTGCAAGGGTAATATAGCCGGGATATTTGGCAGTACGTACGAGCAATTAATTTCAATATTTCTTATATAAATTTCCTTTATATATGATAGTTTTATTTTCAAATAGTAAATATTTTAAAGATATTTAAAAAGATTCTTGCATAATTTTAATATATTTTTTTATTATTTCTGTTTAAATATTTTAATATTTATTTAATTAAAAAAAAATTCGTTAAAAGCCAATAAGTGGGCAAAGGTAAGCAAAATTGATTTTTTTACCTTAAGTCCAGATTTTGGGGGTGTTCGGCAAATTTCAAGTATAGAAAATTTTTTAACTCAACAAGACCTACAAGAAAAATAGCATTATCTCCCAGGTATTTTGGACTGTCGCACAGTGTTATTTATAAGAGATTAAAAATTAGATCAAACAGTGAAACTTCTTCACTTGGAAGTAGGTACCTTCCCTTGTTGACAAACTGAAAAAAAGTTGATGCAGTAAGAGCTGCCTTATATTTGCGAGTGGATATCTTTTCCTCCAGAAATCTGTTAAATACCGAATTTTTAGGATTCCGGTTACAATATTGTAAGGTTTCCATAAAAAAATACAAGTTTTATTTTTTTTTTTATTTTATTATTTATTTTATTTAATATAATTCTACAAAAAATACACGTATGAATCCAGCGAAGCCTTAAAGGCTTGTCTGCAGGAAAAAATTCATATGAATTATGTAGAAAGTAAATTTTTAATTTATAAAAAACCTATGACTCTGCCATAATTCGATAAGGATAATTCAATAAATACACATTTGTTTAGGAATTTTTGTCTTAAATCATATTTATTTTGTAGTTTTTTTAGTTGCACAGCAAGTATAAAAATATTTTCAAGCCACAATTCCAGCAATAACACGACCTACTTTAATCACCTTCCTGGCATCGTTGACATCCTTGGCTATTCTCGCGGCCCTATCGGCATCATTTCTCTAAACAAAACAAACAAAAAAATCCATTGAATACATCTAACGGGGAGTACGAAAATAACGACTAACTTACCACTTTGTGATGATCATTTTGTTTGTCATGGTGACGATGTGCTTCAGCTGCTTGTTGGCCCAAAAGGCATAGAACCAAAATGGCCACGAAAACGAAGTATTTGTTGAAATTCATTTTAAAATTTTTTGGTTTTTGTTCTTCAATTGCTCTCTTAACGACTTTGTGCGTTGAACTGTGTTTATATCTTAAATTTATACCCTATTTATACTAAATGAAGTTTAGGTTTCATAGCGTCATTTACGATTAAATTATTAAAAGTGCTTCTAATCCATCAAAATTTCAACCAAAAATTCTTTACCAAAGTTTTATTTTAAAGATAAAAATGGACTTGGAAAGTACTTTGAACTCATTATTCATTGATTGAAAGGAATGTTTAAATAAATTAACAAAGTAGTTTGCATAGAAACGATAAGAATTACCCACCGGGAAAAAAGAAGCAATTGTGTATGAAAAAAAAATAAATTCTCTTCTCCAAAATAGATTCTAGAATTGAAGCACCAAGAGCAACAACCGGATAACTTCACTTTTTAAAATTTTGAGATAAATAAAAAAAAAACATCATGAAAATAAAGAGACAGAATTTTTGCAAAATTTTCATTTATTTTCGAGAGAAAAACATATTCATTAAGTTGAAGAAAACTAAAAAAGAAAGATTTTTTCATTAAAAAAACGAATAATGAAGTTTTGGAATTAACCGGTTTTTACACCGTTTTTGGTGACAATTAATTCAGACCCTCTTTGTCGTCATCATATTCTGAATTTTCACCTTCTTGTTGATACTGCTGGGACTCAAGTTAATTATAAAAGTGCATATCCGCTGGAGCAATATACTTTTTAGCCAAAGTAATGAAATCTTCATACTTTTTGGGTTAAAAGGGTCGCCTTACACATATGCTTTTATTTCTATTTCGTAAGTCGTTTATGTCCCATGATGATTAATGGAAGCTGATATAGAAGTAATATTTCCTTCCTTGGCATAAGAAAATCTTCAATATTTTGAAATGGTTCATTTTATCATTACTTTGTTGGTCACATTTTTCTTGTAGAATGGACCCAAGCTGGCCTTAAAATCAAATATCTCGTTATTGGTCACTGATATGACATTCAATTTTTTTGAACAATTAGATACTTAGTTTCTCCAATCTTTGGGTAAATAAAGACGCTCAACTCGCCTTTTTTGCTTTTCGATGATACCAAAAGAGCGACCGCACGGCAGTAAACTATGAACACCACGTACAGAGCAAAATGCTTTTTTACACACTTCTACTTCTATGCTGGAGCCCCCGTAAATAGTATTTGTTATGGAATTTTCTTACTTCATTTCCACTCGCAGAAGGACGTCTTTGAACAGAATTTTGATGTATTTTTTTTTGTATTAATCCACACAAATATGCATCCTATATTTCCTTATTTCCCAGTTTATGAAACTCCTTACAAATTTTCGCATGTAGATCCCTGTTTCTAGAGTCAAAACATTTTTTTTTTTTGTGAAAATCGAAAAAATAATGGTTTACCTTTTTGAAGAAGTAATGTTTCGACGCTTGATGTGTCTTCTTCTTCAGATTCATTAACATATACTGAACCCGATACTGAAAAATCTGATTCAGTTTTTCTCATTTTCACTTATTATTAAAACCAAATCACAGGTTGCAGCGACGTCAACAACTGTTGCACTTCAATACAATAAGTTTAACATGAACTAAATTGCATCGCATACTCTCATATAAAAGCACCGTTTGTTTGCCTATGAAAAGCTTATTTAATGCGGTACAAGAACAATACAACTCCAGGAGTTGTCCTACTCTTGCTCCGTTTTGAAATCAAAGAGAATTTCAAAACTGCTTTTGATTACTTTAGAGTCAAGATAATTGCATTTTCATTACACCGACTAAAGCGGAAATATTTTCTTTAAATATCTGCTTAAAAAAACGTGTTTGAAAAAAAGTGGAGTTATCCGGTTGTTGCTCTTGGTGCTTCAATTGATTATTATTAACATGCTGATGTCCTACAAAAATGAGAACATTCTCGCTTCTACTACTTGCATCGCTACAGAAACCGGTTCATTTATTCACTTTGCTGGATAAATGGATTCTTTTAAATAAAAAAGTATTAATTCTTCGAAAATAAGAAAACAAATTAAAAAGAGATTGATTCTTTTCTCGCTTATAGCTGAATTTGTTTTGGAATCAATTCGTTTTTCACTTACCAAAAAAAGCAAGCAAGGAACCTAAAATAATTTTATGTAGTAGAAATTATTGTATAGGTCGTAATCGATTCTGACTGGTATAAAAACGAATCAGTAGACTTTAAGTTGATAGATTCTAATTCATAGGTTTTTTTTAAATTTATATATTCTTTGGAATACGTTCTAAAATGTAAGCAAAAGAATCCATTCTATTTACAATTTTTTTTTTAATCAATTCTCATTTTCCGGGTGGGTAGTTTTGGTTTAACTTTTAGAATTCTAATCTGTAACTTAAAATCAACTTAATCGGAATTCGATATTAAAAATTTATCTTGACAGCTTACGAAAGAATGCAAAGTATGAAGTCTACTGAAAAAAGTACCTAGAAAAATTCGTTATTAGAGACAAAATTTGAATTTTTATATTGTTTCTACCCCTATTGATACGATTCATCAAAAATGCATTAAAAATAATGAAGACTCGCATGATTTTGATTTAAACACAGTCAAATATAGATCAGAAAAAATATTGCAATTGTTTCAAAAAAAAGTTTTATAAAGAAATAGAAGCATTTCTTTAGTAGAAAAATTTAATTTTACATCGCATTCTTAATAGAACGGATAAATAGCTATGATGACTTCACCCATATAAAAAAAAAAGTTTATTGACAATTTGCTGCAAATGAACTTCGTTTGTCGTGCTTGAGATAGTTTTTTGCAAACGTTTCAACAGTTGTCATAACAATAGTCAGTTGCGAGAAACGCGTCATTTAGTTGCAGGTAATTAATTTCGTTTGTCATATAAGCGAATGATTTTTAAATTGCAGCAATTGAAAAATTTAGTTTTCCCAACTGAAAACTTCGTTTGTTTGATGATTTTTAAATTGCAGCAATTAAAAAAATTTAGTTTTCCCAACTGAAAACTTCGTTTGTTTCTCCCTTCGTTGTATACACACAACGCTTATAATTCAGAGTTACTTTTTGGACAAATTGGTACTATGTAAACAAATTTTAATACACGAACGGAGATAGCACCATAGGTGCGATGAGTGCAATCCATAAAAAGACGGACGGACATAATGAAAAAGGTAACTAATATAATAAATAAAAATTACCGAAATAGCTATATATCAGAGATCTGCAACAAGTCAGTTGAAAATAAAATAAATTGAAAAAAATCAAGCTTTGACTTAATGTGGATATGTTTCTACCCCACAAGCCACGACTTGCTTCTGAAAAACAAATCAGAAGTCAGATTTTCAGTTGCGGTAAGCAAAAAATTTCTTTACGTGTGGGCAATGATTACACAAAGGATGAGAACAAGGATTTGGACAAAGCTTACAACGACCACGAGTTGGGCAAAAATTAAAACGCAGATAGAGTATGAAATTGGACAAGTCATGCAATGCAGCGCAAGTCACAATCCTAATTGTTTTTTTTTTTTATACGGAAACTGCTTTTGCAATCCCACATTTAAAATATATCTACTTCGTATTATTGCTATTTTAAATAGGTTGGTGATCAATGTGGGCAACTTGATTTTCCGATTTGGCTGTAGGATTTCGATAAAGGGTAAGTATTATTTTTGATACTTATTTTTTAATATTTGATACTTCTGGAAGACTTAAAATTTTTGTTCTTAAGTTAATATTTTAATGTCAAAAAGAAGTGCAACAGTTAAGAAGAAGTTCTTTTATGCGTTTTTCGATACAAGAAGTACAACGAGCAAAAAAGAAGTAAAAATTTCCCAAAAGGAGTACGGTTAGTTACATTAGTCATGAGGCCTCTCATGATACCTCTTAAACTACCCCTAAATGTACCAAGTCCAAAAGTAGAAATAAAAAAAAAATTGAAGAAAATTTTGTTGTAAAATTATAATAAGGACATAAATGCATAAATGCTTAAAACATAAATGTAGCAAAAACTACCATTAATCATTTACAAGGAAATATAAACTTGAGCACTTTAAGCCTAAAAAGCTAGATGGAATAGAGATAGAATTCCAAAGAGAAATTACATTTTTTGGGAGCATTTCTAGTACAAAAACTGCTTTGGAAAACAAATTTGAAGGAAATATAAAAGAAGGCGGTTATAAGATTTTAGATCCTCAGATCCATCGCAGGAAATAGCTGGGGCTGCACACCAAAAATATTGCAATGGATGTATACAATGATCGTACGCCCAGTGATTGGGTATGGCTCAGTTAAGGGCGGAAAAAACGAAGCAACATACAGTCATCGCTGCGCTTAGCAAGCTACAGATATTGGCCTGAGTTTGCATCACCGGAACCATGCGCACATGTCCAACAGCATTCATAGAGGTTCTACTAGAAATAACACCTCTTAACATTTATATTCAATCCCAGATGAACAGGGCTATTCTAAGGATGAATGATGAAGATATCGGGATAATGGATTGCTAACTCGGAAGAAGTTTGATATTCTATCGAGGTAACCTCCTGAAATAATAATACCGAGGAACAGCACGCATCCAAAATTCAGTTTCACTAAAAGGTTTCAAACGGAACTAAGTACCAAAAAAAAAAAAAAAACAAAATGGGAAGGTTTATCAGAAACCTATAAGATAAACCAGTATTACATATAAACCATGATTACAAGATCCACCGACGGCTCTCTAACCGAAGAAGAGATCGGAGTAGGAGTCTACGGGCCAGGGGTAAAATACTTCGTGCCCATGGGCAAAAACATTAGCATATTAGCAAGCGAAAATATACGCGGTAGACAGGTATGTACATTTTTACCTGAAAAACTGAAACCAAAAGTAGCTATCCTCTCCGACAGTCAAGCGGCGATCAAGACATGAAATCCCATTAGGTAAGCTCAGAATTGGTGATAGAGTGTCTTGAAAAACTTAACACGCTTGGGCCACAAAACCGTTTCTGGATCTTATGGAGACCGGGACACAAAGGTATAGAAGGAAACGAATTTGCTGACGAATTGGTAAAGAAAGCAGTATCAACTCGCCTTGTTGGTCCGCAACCAGTCTGTGGGATAGACAAAGGAATCCTCTCTCTTTCAACAAAAAAAAAGAAAAACAAAAAAACAAATACTGGAGAAACTTTCCAGGA
The DNA here is from genome assembly GCA_943735915.1 of Pherbina coryleti. NCBI lineage: Eukaryota > Metazoa > Arthropoda > Insecta > Diptera > Sciomyzidae > Pherbina > Pherbina coryleti. The sequence continues at coordinate 16,407,362 of OX030949.1, forward strand.
TTAAGGCACTCCAAACTACTTTTAGGGCCATACTACCTAAAGATATTCAAAGAATGCATGAAGCTAACAAAGAATGATCTAAGAATCATAGGTTTTACATGGAGGACGAAGAATCTGCGATACACGTCCTAGGAGTGTGTTCTCTACTTGTTCAAACACGACTGAAATATCTGGGTAGTAACAACAAAATACCAGATAACTCATTAAAATTAAGAGATATAGGACATAACTTGCATTAACCTCAGACATTGCACTAAAAGAGGTTCTTTAAGTTCATAAAGGGGCACAATAGATCTTAAGGTCGCAGTGCAAATCCCAACAATAATAATAATAATAATAATAAGGACGAGTTTTAGGCCAAGGTTAATAAAAAGGATGAGGGCCCCAGCTGGCACAGAAAATGTCTCTATTGAAATTAATTTTTCTAATCGGCCGTCATCTCTCTGCAGACAAAGGTAATCCTTTGCGAGTAAATAATGCCAATAAAGCTTCTTGAAAAGACGCACATTAGCCGTAAGGCGGCGGAATTTAGTTTCCTCTTGGCTTGTCGTGTAATTAAAGCAGGAAAAATCTGTTAAATACCGAATTTTTAGGATTCCGGATACAGCATTCTAAGGATTCCATAAAGAAATAAAAGTTTTATTCATATGTATATTCTGTAGGAAGTGAATTTTTAATTTATAAAAAACCTGTGACTCTGCCATAATTCGATAAGGATAATTCAATAAATACACATTTGTTCAGTAATTTTTGTCTTAAATCATATTTATTTTTTAGTTTTTTAGTTGCACAGCAAGTATAAAAATATTTTTAAGCCACAATTCCAGCAATTACACGACCTACTTTAATCACCTTCCTGGCGTCGTTGACATCCTTGGCTATTCTCGCGGCCCTATCGGCATCATTTCTCTAAACATAAAAAAAAAGAAAATCCATTGAGTGCTTCTAACGGGGTCCAAACATAATGACTAACTTACCACTTTGTGATGATCGTTTTGCTTGTCATGGTGACGATGTGCTTCAGCTGCTTGTTGGCCCAAAAGGCACAGAACCAAAATGGCCACGAAAACGAAGTATTTGTTGAAATTCATTTTGAAATTTTTTGGTTTTTGTTCTTTAATTGCTCTCTTAACGACTTTGTGCGTTGAACTGTGTTTATATCTTAAATTTTTACTGTATTTATACTACAGGAGGCTTAGTTTTCATCGCGTCATTTATGATTAAATAATTTAAAGTGCTTCTAATCCATCAAAATTTGAAGCAAAAATTGTTAACCAAAGTTTTATTTTTAAAGATAACAATGAACTGGGAAAGTTATTTGAACTCATTGTTTATTGATTAAAAAGAATGTTTAAATAAATTAAGGAAGAAATATAGAATTTTTTCAAGATATAATATAAGTTAGCATGGAAACGATAAGAACTAGTTTTGGGATTTACTTTTAGAATTCTAATCTGTAACTTAAAATCAACTTGAGGTGGGTTTATCGGAAGTCGATGTCAAAAAATTATTCTTGACAGTTTACGAAAGAATACAAGTATTGAAGTCTACTGAAAAAAGTTCCTAGAAAAATCCGTTATTCGAGAAAAAATTTGAATGTTTAGATTGTTTTCATCCTTATTGATACGATTTTTCATCAAAAATGCATTACAAATAATGAATACTCGCATGATTATGGGTTAAACACAGTCAAATATTGATCAGATAAAATATTGCAAGTGTTTCAAAAACAAAAAAAAAATTTAATAAGAAATATAAGTATTTCTTTTGTAGAAAAATTGAATTTTACAGTTGAAAACATATGCTGAGTTGGTTCATCGAAAAATATTTATTCTTAATGAGTTAGTTTAACTGAACATCGAATTCATTAAAAGAATACGAGAAAAACACCATTTTCGCTGATTTTGAAGTAGTGATATATAAGAAACATATTTGAATGATACCAAAATTCGAATTGGTTGAATTAATTCAACCTTTGAAGTGACAACGTTACGTTTTGTACCTTGTAAAAAATAATTTTTCCAAAATGCATCGGCGTTGCTTGGAATTAGTATTCAATGAGACTAGTTGTTATCATAAAAGTAATGCTACAAGCAGTACAGGTTAATTTCTTTGCTTTATGACAAAAATAGAAAAAATGAATTAAAGACGTACTTTTTTAACTCTTTGATACTTAATGTGTCTTAAAAGATGTAACTAGCAAAATATTTATAAAGCTCAAAATAAGTTTCAAATTTTCCAAAAATACAATACATAGAAATCGATGTAGCTCTCAAACCAAAAACAATACATTTTAGATTATTTAGGGATGGCATAGTAAGGGTTGCCCAAAATCAACGAAAAAAAATTAAGAACTTGTATGATTTTTTAAAGAAAAAATAATATTTATTTCGAAACTTACAAAAAAAAAAAAAAAAAATTTTAAAAATAAATAAATAAAAACTTGACGATATATTCCGTGCGTACATTAATTTTCATAGTTTTACTTAAAAATATTGAAAATAATTACTAAAAATAACATTGTAGTAAGATGTATTCTTTTAACAGGTTTGATCTTTAAACAGATCAATGGTTTGATTTTCCCTGTTGTTTTTTGTCGTATTTGTAAGCCTAAAATTCTTGTACTCTTTGGTTATCGCTTCCTGCTCTTCTTCGGCCAGCTCACCAATTGGGAATGGTGCTTTATAATATTTTCTCAATGACATAATACTTTGTGTACCGTTGGAGTAAGATATTTCCAATCTCCATATATGGTATTATATAAATTAAGTGTTCGTGTGAATACTTTCCAAATTTTTCTGCATCGATTTCAAATCTTTGCAATTGAAGCTGTAGTCGAAAGATTGAAGCATGTCAGTACAATAATAACTACAAGGACCTTGCACAAAATAAAGTTTTAAACTTTATTCAGATTGAATTAGAAGCCTTAAGGGGTTGTCCTAAAATATCAGGCAAAGCAATTTTTTTACAAACGCCGACTATCTGTTTCTAATGCGACAATCTATGATATATAGTCAAGGCCTGCATCGAACTTTATGTACCATATAGGTATTATATCCAAAGGTTCCAACGAGTTGTCTTTTTCTCTTTAAAAAACTATTTATCAGATCACGCTGATGGAATAAATACGTTATCATGAGTAATACCTGTGTAGTAGGGCGTATCGAAAAATTTAGATCGTATTCTAAGAGGTCTCAAAAGTTGCATCGGGTTGTCAATATCACCCAAAAAAAAATTTTAAGGAAAAAAAGGATGTCTTCCTGTCCCGCAAGGACAAAGTTTTTTTTTGAGGAAAACAGTAAAAATAACAACCTTAAAATGCTTTGACTTTTATAAAAAAAAACCACATATGTCTCAAAGCAAAAGTAAGTATAGGATTAAACTAACAATATATAGCTAAACACGATGCAACTCACGATTTTTATCCACAGTGTCCTGTGTGAAGGATATTCGAAGCAAAAGTTGTAATCGAGACAGCACAGAACATTTGATTGTTATCCAAGAGTCTAAATTTTGGTGGTATTAATTATAGTGTCAACGTATTCCTTAAATTTGGCGAATTAATAATTATCATCATTTTCGCATATGACTTCCTATTTTTGAGAAATGCATACTTGAATGCAATTTTTCAACATTTTCAAAAAATTGAATATAAGATTTTATATCTCGGGTACCAGAAATGGTACCGAAGAAACTTCTCTCAATTTAGATTCTTCAAAAATTTCTAAACAATACCCTGTCTAAAAGTTTTAATTTAAAATACCAGCTTAAGGCCACGATTTTATACTTAAAAAAAAAAGTACTTCCTTACATGAAATTTAACAATTTCATCAAAAAATATCAAAGTAGAAAAGAAAATTGTGGCCTTAAGCTGGTATTTTAAATTAAAACTTTTAGACAAGGTGTTGTTCAGGATTATTTGAAGAATCCAAGTTGAGCAAAGTTTCTTCGGTATCATTTCTGGTACCCGAGATATAAAATCTTATATTCATTTTTTTGAAAAAGTTAAAAAATTGCATTCAAGTATACATTTCTCAAAAATAGGAAAATGCGTATGCAAAAATTATGCTTATTATTAATGCGGCAACTTCAAGGAAAACGTTAACAGTATAATCAATAGCACCAAAATTTAGACTATTGGGTAACAATCAAAAGTTCTGTGCTATCTCGATTACAACTTTTGCTTCGAATATCCTTCACACAGGACACTGTGGATAAAAATCATGAGTGACATCGTGTTTACCAATATATTGTTAGTTTAAGCCTTTACTTACTTTTGTTTTAAGACATACAGTGTTGCGCAAAACAAAAGCAACAAAATATACTCCAGACTATAAATACATAATTTTCATAAAAACAAAATATTTAAAACAAAGCTTACTATTTATTTTCACAGAGGTATTATTAAGCTATAAAAACCAATACATTACAAAAACAACAACAATTGCGTTTATAACAAATATGAAAAAATGTACAGCAGAGTCGGAATTCACTTGCGCAAAACAATAGCAACAAAGTAGAGAAAGAAGAGAAAGAAGAGAATAGGTTTAAAAAGAATGCGATCTAGCGGAACTTTTACAATGTTTTTGAGAAGCTGCTGTAAAATACTTTCAATTTGTGCAATATTTGATTCAGTTTGTCAACGATCTTTGCATATTAACGACGTTAAGAACATGGCGAGGGAAAATTTTGGAGACAAATTAAAAAGTGAAATAATTAATGACTTTTTAGGTGGTATGAAGCAAGCAGAGATAGCAAAAAAATTTAAAATTAATAGATCGTGCATTTGCCGGTTGATAAAGAAGTATCGGCAGACAGGAGAAGTAAAAACTAAACATTTAGGTGGAAGACCTCGAAAAACTTCAACTCGGACAGACCGTGAAATTGTTATGATAAAAAAAGAACCATTTATTTCGTCAAAAACAATTTTAACATCTTTAAAACTGAATATTCATCAGAGTACAGTACGAAGATGGGCTGTAGAAAACAATTTAAAAAGTTACAGACCAGCCAAAAAACCATTACTTACAAGAAGGCATGTAAAAAATAGGTGAGTTTTTTTTTTAGTGCAATGCTTTGCTAAAAGACATCGCAATTGGTCAGTAAATAAGTGGAGGACAGTACTGTTTAGCGATGAATCTAAATTTAATCTAATTCAATCGGATGGAATGCAGACCGTCAGGCGACACAGAGGACAACGTCTTAAAACCAAGAACATCCTCGTAACTGTAAAGCATGGTGATGGAAATATAATGGTGTGGAGATGCTTTTCGGCTCAAGGACCTGGTCCATTTCATAAAATAGATGGAATAATGAACGGTGAGGGATATCGAGCCACACCAGAACACCAAATGCTACCCCATAGAGAGTGGAATATGCCACTTCGATGGGTGTTTCAACATGACAACGACCCGAAACACACATCGAAAGTGGCAAAGGAGTGGCTAACAAACAATAGGATTCAAACTCTTGATTGACCGGCACAATCACCTGATTTGAATCCTATTGAAAACCTTTTTGGCATCCTTAAAAGGAGAGTGGCAGGACATCGGTTTTCCAACAAAGAGCAGCTATTCAACAAGTTGAAAACTGAGTGGGAAAACCTTCCGGAGGACTGCTTTTATTCATTAGTCGCCTCGATGCCAAAAAGGTGCGAAGATGTTATTAAAAACAAGGGCGGATACACAAAATATTGATTTTGTTGCTATTGTTTTGCGCAAGTGAATTCCGACTCTGCTGTACATTTTTTCATATTTGTTTTAAACGCAATTGTTGTTTTTGTTGTAATGTATTGGTTTTATAGCTTAATAATACCTCTGTGAAAATAAATAGTAAGCTTTGTTTTAAATATTTTGTTTTTATGAAAATTATGTATTTATAGTCTGGAGTACATTTTATTGCTTTTGTTTTGCGCAACACTGTATGTGGTTTTTTTTATAAAAGTCAAAGCATTTTAAGGTCGTTATTTTTTACTGTTTTCCTCAAAAAACAACTTTGTCCTTGCGGGGCAGGAAGACATCCTTTTTTTTTCCTTAAAAGTTTTTTTTTGGGTGATCTTGACAACCCCATGCAACTTTTGTGACCTCTTATAATGTGAAATTCGAAAAAAAATTGTAATTCGATACGCCCTACTGTGTAGGTCAAAATAGAAATGTAAATTTATCTGCGGTTCTACTTTATGCTGTGCAAATATTAGACGTACCTGAAATAGAACATGCATATTTAGAGCCTGGCCATTCTATGATGGAGGTTGATTCTGTGCACGCTCGCATTGAAACTGCACCCAAAAACGTAAATATTTACCAACCTTCATGGAAATGGTAACGGCATATGACGCCCCTATGAAACTATCGTCAGAAAAATTAAAAGATTTACAAACTCTCTGCAAATAACGTATAATACCATCACAAGATCATGGCTATTATGAAGAGTTACACAATGGTGACAACCAAGACAAAAATTCGGAATATGAATCTTTAGATTGAAAATATACATCCCTTACATATATTTTTTGTTTTAAATTCTTTATCACTGTACTTATGTGAAAAATCACGAATAGCCAAACGTTAATTTAATATTATTTATTAAATGAAATATTGTAAGGATTATAATGTAACAATGTACATATGTTAAATATTATATTATCGTGCAACGAGGTCGGGAGAAGATTCGAAACTAAACTATAATATATCGAGATATAACATTCGGAAAAATTATGAAACAATATGACAAATAATTAACAGCACACTTCATGTATTGGTCAGTGCTATCAATGAATAACATATGTTATGTTAAACTTTTTACTCTTCTCCTAAATACCAAATAAATATGACTTTGAATAATGCAACCTAACGTATGTAATATTAAAATATAATATTTAGCAAAAAAATATAGTAACACAAAAACGTATCTAGAACCTGGTTCCAAATATTGAATTTTAAACATATAAACAAAACCATAAAACATAATCTGTTAAATGCTTTATGACCCCAAATAACCCCCCAAAAGTATAAGAAGCTCTTAAAGTAATAGCTGTGAAAGGTAGAAATGATATTCTCATTAACGTGTAGTGGCAAGAGGTTTTTCTGTTTTGTCTCAAATGTATCACAATCGACATACGTTCTTGTGTCACTAAGGTGATTTTTTGGGGTGAAATATTTCACTCAAATAAATTTTTACAAAAAATTTTTTATTAATTATTGACATTTTTTATGCATGAAACTTTAATTCGAAGTTTTTTTCATTTTTATACCTGGTTACCATTGTAACAAAAAATTATCTTGTCCGATTATCTCCAAATTTTAACCGCAAACTTTCCACATGTGTAGTTTCCGTGTGAACTAAAGTATTGCATAGTTTTTTATTTTTTCTATATTTTTTTGCACAAAATCCAGAAAAAAAGTTTTTTTTCAAATCTTCATAATTTTTTTATTTTTTTGCCAAACTTAAAAGTTTTAGTTCACATGATAACCATACTAATATTATTTATGAATTTTGTGTTTTTGTTTTTCTAGGTGCTGCCAAACTTTAGTTATTATGGTAACCATCAGCTCTTTCCGATATCGACATCTCAACTTCAAATTAAAGTTAAATGTTAAATAATAATAAAAAATTTTTTTCTAAATAAGTTTTTAGTGTATTTATTTACGGTAAAAAATTTTTCATTATCTCTGTTTTCCTGTAAAATTATTTTAAATTTTCACTCGAATACCAAGCACGCCAAGTAGCAACATGCCTTAAAAATACCTAGGGTTATAGAATTTTTGTGACTTTTAAAAAATCACATCGAAACTTTTAAGCATTCCATATTGAAATACAAGTTCTATTAATACAATATTCTGCAGTATGCAAATTTTTAATTTATAAAAAACCTATGACTCTGCCACAATTCAATAAATACGCATTTGTTTAGAAATGTTTTTTTATATATAAATTATTTATTTTGTAGTTTTTTTGCATTGAGAACTAAGTTGCACAACAAGTATAAAAATATTTTTAAGCCACAAGTCCAGCAATAACGCGACCTACTTTAATCACCTTCCTGGCATCGTTGACATCCTTGGCTATTCTCGCGGCCCTATCGGCATCATTTCTCTAAACAAAACAAAATAGAAAATCAATTGAATGCATCTAACGGGGAGTCCAAACATAATAGGGTATTCTCTATGCCTAGGATATGCCGTTGCACGGTGCAAGAATAGGAAATGTACAATCCGCCATTGTTGTTTCTCAATTGCAGATATTATACATTTCCTATTCTTGCACCGTGCAACGGCATATCCTAGACATAGAGAATACCCCTAATGACTAACTTACCACTTTGTGATGATCATTTTGTTTGTCATGGTGACGATGTGCTTCAGCTGCTTGTTGACCCAAAAGGCACAGAACCAAAATGGCCACGAAAACGAAGTATTTGTTGAAATTCATTTTAAAATTTTTTAGTTTTTGTTCTTCAATTGCTCTCTTTACGACTTTGTGCTTTGAACTGTGTTTATATCTTAAATTTTTACTGTATTTATACTAAAGGAGGCATAGTTTTCATCGCGTCATTTATGATTAAATTATTTAAAGTGCTTCTAATCCATCAAAATTTGAAGCAAAAATTGTTTACCAAAGTTTTATTTTTAAAGATAAAAATGAACTGGGAAAGTTATTTGAACTCATTATTTATTGATTAAAAGGAATGTTTAAATAAATTAAGGAAGAAATATTGAATTTTTTCAAGATATAATATAAGTTAGCATGGAAACAATAGGAACTAGTTTTGGTTCAACTATTAGAATTCTAATCTTTAACTTAAAATCAACTTGAGGTGGGTTAATCGGAATTCGATATTAGAAATTTATTCTTGTCAGTTCACGAAAGAATAAAAAGTGGTGAAATCTACTAAAAAATGTACTTAGAAAAATCCGTTCTTCGAGACAAAATTTGAATTTTTATATTGTTTTTGTCATTATTGCTACGATTATGCATCAAAATTCATGATAACTTGCATGATTTTTATTAAAACATTGTCAAATATAAATCAATGTATCAGAAAAATTATCGCAATTGTTTCCGGGAAAAATATTAATAAAGAATTAGAAGCAGTTCTTTGGTTGAAAAATTGAATTTTGCACCATATTCTTAATACAATGGATAAATACCTATGATGACTTGATTCATCGAAAAAATTTAATCCTCTGTGAGTTAGTTTAATTGGACATCATATTCATCATTAAACGATAAGTAATACGAGAGTTATGCTAAAATTACCATTTTCGTTGGTTTTGAAGTAGTTAATATAAAAAACGTATTTGAAAGATGTCAAAATTGAAATTGGTTGAATTAGTTAAAGTTTTGAAGAGACAAAAGTGCGTTTTGAATAGTTTAAAAAAGATTTTTTAGAAAATGTATCGTCGTTGCATGGAATTATTACTCAATGATAAAAGTTGTGGCGTCCGTGGCGTAGTTGGTTAAAGTGCGTGGCCTCTATGTCAACGAACCTGGAGACCCGGGTTCGAACCCCAGCAGCGACAGAAAATTATTTGAATTAAAATAATTTTTCTGTACGGCCGCCACCTCTCTGCAGACAATGGCAAACCTCAGAGAGTAATCAAAATGCCATGTAAAGCTTCTTGAGAACGAGAACATATTCTGTTCATCACCGTTCGGAGTCGGCGTTAAACCTGTAGGTCTGGTTCTCGGTCAATTGTGTATAAACTTAATAACACGCGCAACACAATTGATAATAAAAAGCTAGGTTAAAGTCCTTTCAAGGGCTAAATGGCCAGTTATTTATTTATTTTTATTTATTATAAAAGTAATAATTATATAATAGTAATGATAGTTATTATACAAGTAATGATACGACACTATAGGTTAATTCCCTCACTTTGTGACAAAAATAAAAAAGTAAATTAAAGACGTCTTAGAGACGCGGAGTGAGCTTATATGCAACGAAATTGCAAATTTGTTACATAGAATTAAAACGAGATATATGCTTAGGTAAAAAATATTATACTCTAGTAATGGCTGGTTCGTAGCCCACTGAAAAAAAAATAAATAAAACATTCATATCGCCATCAGACCATGTAGAGAGCCGAAGTGCGACGAAAATTTTTATTTTATAACAGCAAAAATTGGTCTTCGACCTCATAACGAAAATAATAAAAAAATTTTTTGTGTACATGGCACCACATGGACAACAGCTTAATTAACGGCCTCGGTAGCCGAGCAGGTAGGATGCTTGGCTGCCAATTCAGACATCCCGGGTTCGAATCGCGGCCTCATTACTTTTTTCCCACTAATCTCCATTCCCATTTCGAACCAAGGCAAACTTGACTAAATAGGTATTACACCAGAAAATCCTTGGCTCAAAACTAAAAGAAAAGAAAAAATGCAACAACAATGAAAAAACGTTGCATGGAATTATAACTCTATTACAAATTGGCCCATCGGTTTATTTTATACAACTACAGTAAAGCTGAGGTTTTAGGTCACATTATAAAAATAAAAAAAAAACAATAATTGTGTCATGAGACCTCTTAGGGAACCTCCTAAAGTACTCTTAGTTGCACTAAATGCAAAAGCAGAAATAAGAAACAAAAGAAAAAAGAATGAATTCAAATTATAATAAGGACGAGAATTTGCCCAAGGTTTATAAAAAGGTTAAGAGCAAGGATTTGAAAAGAGAACAGAAATAACATCATCTTTTTGACAAAGATTTGAACAAAATCTTAGAGCATTAGTGACCGACCGAAGCCGAAGCTGAATGTTCGGCCAAGTGGAAGTATTCGGCCGAATACCGTAGCCGAAGCCGAAATTTAATAACATTTTTTTCAAGTACAAAAAATGATAAAATTTAGTACGGGCTTTCGTTATTTCAGTAAAAAAAAAGACAAATATTAAGTTCGATTTAAACGCATTCCTTTTTTTGCTTGATTTCTGTCAGCATTGCAGTTCTGTTGCTTTTACGACTAGATATGAAATTGATTAAATTTCTTTCATGTCATTTTGCTGAATTATAATATTTCTGTAATTGATTCTTTAACGTCAGGATGACATAGAAGATACTTAAATCGATTTTCGATATAGTCGAGAAAAGCTACAGAAATTCAATACTGACTGAAATCTCGCAGAAAATTTCTAGAGTAACTCGGTTTTTTTGATATCATATATGATCAAAGCAAAAAGCAAATGACGAAAGCAAATGAGACGGACGGGTAAAAATCAAAAATGTTTGAGTTTTCTGCCAGTTCGTTCAACATGTACGATCTTATCAACCCATGTCGGTCGGACCATGATACATGATTGCAAGGTAGGGTCATATTGGAGAGCAGGGTGAGCTAGTTGTCAAAATCAGCTGTCAATTTTTAGTTCTTCTAATTCTTGTTGTTGCTTTTTTCGTTTGACGTTTGTAGATTCTATAGCTTTGTTGTTGCAAAATTGCTCATTTGGGCAGCCATCTTAGAACGAGCTTACCTTGTAATTGATCATGGGTCGGACTCACTGCATTCATTCATAATAATACAAGGTAGCATTGACAACTGCTTATTTTCTCTTCTACAAGAAAACATCTCCTGTCAAAAACAGCTTTTTGTGGAAATGCATATGCAGCTGCTGTGGTTGTTGTTTTTTTTTTCACTTCAACGTTTTCAACATTGTTTGTGTTTTCAATGGCGGATTATGAGCGCTCTTTTTTTGAGTATATTTTTTGACAGCAGATGTTTTCCCAAGCAACTGTCAATGCTACCTTGTATTATTATACCATGACTGCATTTATCATTTGAATAAAGTTTTCAACGAGCGAACTTATGGAAGAACAGAAGAAAGAGAAAAACAAAACCAACAAGTGTTTCAAGTATGGAATTTAGGCCGAAGTCGAAACCGTAGCCGAAAGTTAAAAAATCGGCCAAATATGCCGAATACCGAAGCCGAAGCCGAATATTTGGTCGGACACTAATGGAAATGCACAAGGATAAGAAGAAGAATGCAGACAACGATTGTGAAAAGGACAAAGACAAAGATTGTGATCAGGACTGTGACTATCGAGTCAAGGATTAGCCCAAAGATTTAAACATACTTAAAAGAATATTTAGAACAAGATTAAGAAAAGGTTATATGGTGGCCGTAGCAGAGTGTGTTGCGTTCAACAGTGCGTTGAATGCCAAATTCCACTCGATGCCGAATTGAGACTATGTTCGAACCACAGCTGATACGAAAAATTTTTCTATTGAATGGTTTGCAGACAATGACAATCCTGAGAGTAAATAATGCCATGTAAAGCTTCTTAAAAAGACGCATATTAGCTGTTAGGCGGCGGAATTCAGTTTTATCTTGGCTTGTCGTGAAATTTAAGCAGAGAAAATGTGTTAACTATCAGATTTTGATGATTCTGGATACAACATTTTAAGGATTCCATAAAGAAATAAAAGTTTTATTCATACGATATTCTATAGGAAGTAAATTTTTAATTTATAAAAAACCTATGACTCTGCCATAATTCGATAATGATAATTCAATAAATACACATTTGTTCAGTAATTTTTGTCTTAAATCATATTTATTTTGTAGTTTTTTTAGTTGCACAGCAAGTATAAAAATATTTTTAAGCCACAATTCCAGCAATTACTCGACCTACTTTAATCACCTTCCTGGCGTCGTTGACATCCTTGGCTATTCTCGCGGCCCTATCGGCATCATTTCTCTAAACAAAACAAAAAAAGAAAATCCATTAAATGCATCTAACGGGGAGTCCAGAACTATTGACTAACTTACCACTTTGTGATGATCATTCTGTTTGTCATGGTGACGATGTGCTTCAGCTGCTTGTTGACCCAAAAGGCATAGAACCAAAATGGCCACGAAAACGAAGTATTTGTTGAAATTCATTTTAAAATTTTTGGTTTTTGTTCTTCAATTGCTCTGTTAACAACTTTGTGCGTTGAACTGTGTTTATATCTTAAATTTTAACCCTATTTATACTAAATGAGGTTTAGTTTTCATCGCGTCATTTATGATTAAATAATTTAAAGTGCTTCTAATCCATCAAAATTTCAACCAAAAATTGTTTACCAAAGTTTTATTTTTAAAGATAAAAATGAGCTGGGAAAGTTATTTGAACTCATTATTTATTGATTAATAGAAATGTTTAAATAAATTAAGAAAGAAATATTGAATTTTTTAAGATATAATGTAAGTTAGCATGGAAACAATAGGAATTAGTTTTGGTTTAACTATTAGAATTCTAATCTTTAACTTAAAATCAACTTGGGTTAATCGGAATTCGATATTAGAAATTTATTCTTGACAGTTTTACGAAAGAATACAAAGTGGTGAAATCTACTAAAAAGTACCTAACAAAATTTGAATTTTTATATTGTTTTTGTTATTAATGCACCAACGATTACGTATCAAAAATACATTAAAAATCGTAAAGACTCATATGATTTTGATCAAAACTCAGTCCAATATAGACCAATTTATCAAAAAAATTATCGCAATTGTTAACGAGAAAAATTTTAATAAAGAATTAGAAGCATTTCTTTGGTTGAAAAATTGAATTTTGCACCGCATTCTTAATACAACGGATAAATGTACCTATGATGACTTTAGTTTAGTTTAACTGAACATCATATTCCTCAAACGATAAGCAATACAAGATTTATGTTAAAAGGACCATTTTCGGTGGTTTTGCGTGTTTAATCGCTTAAAAAAGAATTTTTATAAAATGCATCGTCGTTGCATGGAATTATTACTCAATGAGAATAGTTGTGATGGTAAAAGTAATGATGCGACAGAACAGGTTAATTCCCTCGCTTAATGAAAAAAATAAAAAAAATTAATTAGAGACGTCTTCGAGCAGTTTAACATATGCAACAAAAATGCAATATTGTTGCATGGAATTGTTACTCGCTGAGCAGAAGTGCTACCGAAAATTTTATTTTATGATTACAAAAAATGGTCTTCCATCTCATAACGAAGATAAAAAAACAAATTTTGGGAGACACAACACCATATGGGCAACCGCTCAATTGAGAGTCGCGGAAGTCGAGTAGGTAGCGTGGTTGACTAAAATCCAGAGGTCATGGGTTCGAATACCCGTCTTATTTCAAATCAACTCAAATTGAAAACTCATAAATTTTTACGACTTGAAGTCAGAGTTTGTGGTAGAGAAGTATGTGTTAATAAGATTGTCTTATAAATTGAATTGAGGTAAAAGCACAACATTTGCTTCAGATTCTAATTCACATGCTTCTAGGCCACGCTTAAAACATCCTACTCATGTTTCCCTTGATGGCCACATCTCCATTTCGAACCAAGGCAGACTTGATTGAATAGGTATCACACCAGAAAATCCTAGGCTCAAAACTCAAAGGAAAGAAAAAATGCCACAACAATGAAACAACTTTGCATGGAATTATGACTCCATAACTAATTGACTCCACGTTAAATTTTATGGAACGACAGTAAAGCTGAGGTTTTCCGTCACATGATAAAAATAAAAAGAAATTAATTGTATCATGAGGCCTCTCAGGGAACCTCTTCAAGTACTCTTAGTTGCACCAAATGCAAAAGTAGAAATAAGAAACACAAAAAAAAATAATAAAGTAAAATTATAATAAAGACGAGAATTAGGCCAAAGTTTATAAAAAGGTTGAGAGCAAGGATTTGAAAAGAAATATGGACTAGGCATAAGAAAAGGAGTAGGACAAAGATTTGGACAAAGTTTTAGAGCCTGGAAAGCCATAAGGATTAGAAAAATAATGCAGACAAGGATTGTGAAAAGGGCAATTATTAAGACAAGGATTAGGACAAAGATTTAAAGATACCTAAAAGAACATACCTAAACAAAAAAAAAACATTTAGAACGAGATTAGGAAAAGGTTATATGGCAGCCGTAGCCGAGTGCGTTGCGTTAAACAGTGCGTGGACCACTCGATGCCAATCCGAGACCAGGTTCGAACCTTAGTTGACACAGAAAAATTTTCTATTGAATGGTTTGCAGACAATGACAATCCTCTAAATAATGCCATATAAAGCTTCTTGAGAAGATGCATATAAACCGTTCGGCGTCGGAATTCGGTTTTATCTTGGCTTGTCGTGGATTAACGCATGTTGTAATGCGAGTGCCTAAGACTACAACCTCAGACTTCGCTGTTCGTGACTCGTAAAGTTCTTCTACACTGGAAAAAAAAAGATTAGCTTTTCAAAAGTTTTAACACATTTGCTCTTACTTTGACGAAATTTGTTGCAAGCTATTTCTTAAACACAAAATTCGTCAAATTAATAGCAAATGTCGTCAATTTTAAAACATTTTTTTTCTGTGTAGCAAGAAGACTTGAGAAGATGCACATTAACCGTTCGGCGTCGGAATTCAGTTTTCTTTTGGCTTGTCGTGGATTAACGCATGAGAGTATGTGAGTCTCTAGGACTACAACCTGAGACCTCGTGGTTCGTGACTCGTAAAATTCCGATATAGCGATCCATTCACGTTAACGCGTTCGGCCATCAAGTTATTTACATAGAATTATTGAAATTATCCTTTATTTACACACAAATTTCCATCCTATGCTAAGTTTTTTTTTTACTATTTACAATATCAATTATTTATAAATTTATCAAGCAGCTGCAGCAGCTCCAGCGGCACCTGCAATGACACCACCAACTTCGATTACCTTCTTGGCGGTTTTGACGTGAGTGACAACCTTGTCCACTTTTTTGGCAGCATGATCCTTTTTAAAATGCATTCACATAACCTTTATAAGTTGCCTAGATTGAATTTGATGATTTAAAGCTTACCAATTTGTGTCCCACTTTGCCCAGAAAATGCGCCTCAGCGGCTTGTTGACCCAATAGACACAAAACCAAGATGGCCAGAAGAGTGAAATACTTGCCGAACTGCATGTTTTTGGTTGGACGTTGTTGCAGTTTCTGCTTCAATCGAACTGTATCAAGGTTTCAAGTGACTAAACGGTATTTATATGGGAACTTATTTAAATTTATTTCTGATTTTGAATTAATTTTGATAGCAAAAATACTATTGAGTCAAACAGTTATCTGTGGAATTATTAGGTAAATACTTAAAGCCCAATAATTACAGAACTAATGATATTGTTTGGCTACAAAAGTCATTCATTACACGTTTTTGGGTATGTACGCTTAAAGCTTACCAAGTATTCCCAGCAGAGAGTAGAATAGTTCATTATTAACAAGTTTTATTTCAAAAATATTGTGTATTTTTATTTAATTTTCAAATAATTCATGAAGCAACAGGTTGCTACAACAACAAAAGTTCTTCGCAGAACAAACCGAAGCAGACTACACAATAGTTTCGTCGGACGCTACTCCGACTCATCAGTAGTCCCTGTGGTTTTAGCAGTCCACTAACTTTGAAAAGCTATTAAGAGCAACAGCAATAAAACCAAAGCGGAATTATAGAAGCGCTATTCACTTGATCTAAGCAGTATTTTTCTACTCTTTTGCTAGTCGCAAAATTTCAAAAAGTTGACTGCATTGATTCTGCAAAGATTTTGTTGTTTCGCTTTTTGTTTACTTCTTTATCACGTGTCCATCTAGGTTTCAACATTTTGTTGGTATTAAGCCATAAAAGGCGTGAAGAAGGTTTTTTTTTTTTGAGTATTTTATTAGCACCTATCAAAAATTTTCGTATTTATGGTCTTAAGCATATTTCGCAAAGAATGTAGAAATCTAACTGCAACTTAACTCCGAAATTTTCTTAACTATAATCTTATGACCTGCAAAATTCACACAATGTTCCTCAGTCACACACAGTTTTTCTAAAAAGCTTCTTGCTCTGTAACATTTTGAGGG
This sequence comes from Pherbina coryleti, assembly GCA_943735915.1. Classification (NCBI taxonomy): domain Eukaryota; kingdom Metazoa; phylum Arthropoda; class Insecta; order Diptera; family Sciomyzidae; genus Pherbina; species Pherbina coryleti. Next base: position 16,424,180 of record OX030949.1, read on the forward strand.
TTCAATATTAAAAAATGCTGTACTCACGCACCCAGGCATGTTTTACGCTTATCTGTACGCAGCTCCCTTCTATGAATTTAATCACATTTAATCACATTTTGCATAAAATCTTTCCCACCAAGTTACTCTTAGCGATTACAAGCGAATCAACTTAAAATATAACACTAACCTCTTTCCTCTTGCCGCCACCCATAAAAAAGAAACTATGAAGTCATAAAAAAGTAGTAAAACGAAGACATTTAAAAAAAAAGCAACCTAACACTAACATTTGTTGTAGAGCATTACTTGTGGTCCATAGGGTTTCGTGTAAATTTGCAAATGCAAAAATCGTAAAAAAGTGCCAATAAAATCCGGAAGATATAAAAAAAAAATAAACCCTGATAACCTTAGAGGTGGCGTTCAATTCATTATCCGCAGATTGTATGCGTTTGTCAATGAATTAGAATCGTCTTTCAGGATAATAATTCGCAGTTTTATTGCGCATTCGTTTTTTACGAATATTTTTTTTTTTTTACTTTTTTGTTGCCTGGCAGCCCCTGTGTTAAGTGTTTTTTTTTTTCGTACCTACATACAACGCATTACTTTTTTCTTTACAAAAAGTAGTTTAGTGTCAAGAAAAGGAAATGTACGCGCATAAAATGTTGAATAAAAGAATCATAAAATCAATCTTCTCTTTGTTGTTGCCATTGTTTAGATTGTCAAATGCTCGTCAAAGTGAGATTTGACAGTTTTTATGATGTTCGGCAACATTTACGCCATTTAAGCTTAAGGTTAAGTATAAAGAACACGTAATGTTAAGGCAACGTTACATTACGATTATGGCACAGTAAAAATTCTTCTATTATAATATTAAAAGAGAACTGGATGCCGGAGAACTAGTTGTGTGACGCTTGCGCGTTTGGGATATTTTTTGCAGTCGCAATTTATAATCGTAGAGGCAAAAAAAAAAAAAACATTCGCGGATATTCTTAAAAAATGTTAGTAATTGCTCGTCTTTCATGTGATTGAATATAAATTGTATTGGGTGAGGACAAGGGTTTTAATGCTTTGTCTTCATATTATTACTTCCTTGATTAAAATATCTTTCCACTCGATCAACTTCTTGAAATATTTATCCATTTAAGTTCAATAATTGAATGGGATGAATTAAAGAGTATAAACCTATAATTTAGCGGTTTTAAAAACAAAACCATTTTATTTTTATTTACAACTTTTGTATAAAAATGTTTTAATATTAAATTTTCATTATTTATAATCAGTATTTATTTCTGAAATTGTGTAAAATAAATGATTGTTTGAAACAAGAATAAAATATTTGAATCTAGAACCTAAAACAAGACTTCAATCAAGAAAATATTTTCTTAATTTAAGCAATCCCAAAGAATTATTTTAGTTTTCAGCAAATTGTTTACTTCAATCAAGCAAACTTTTCTCACTTCAACTTATATTGGCATGCTTATAATTCACAACTTGTTTACATGAAAACATGTTAAACATGGTGCAGATTGACAAACTCTGACATGGTTCAAAGGCGCAGTGTCTTATCTGTTACTTAACTTGGACTTACATGTTTCTATGATGAACCCCATCAAACAAAATTTGTTCGAGCTCGAAGCACTGCAAAGCAAATGGTCGTTTCTTTCAAAAAACTGGTCTACAGTATCACTTGAGTCACGTAGAACGGTCAATGCGAAATGGTACACAGCCATTTGTTTGCCAGAAGTGTTCCATGAAATAAAGAAAATTAAAACAAACAAGCGTCGAAAATTTATTCTTCATCAAGACAAGCTCCACACACTCCACACATCAGCTCAAACAAAGGCGTTTTTGAGCACTCAAAAAATCGAACTCATTGGTTATCTGCCGTATAGTCTTAATTTTTTACCCAACGACTTCTTTATGTTTCCGCACATCAAGGAAAAACTGTAAGGACAACGATTTTGAAAGCCAGAAGAAGCCGGATGTGTTCAAAAACTATGTTTTGGAGGTGTCTCAAGTTGAATGTGATAAATGTTATGACAAATTGTTCGAAATTATGCAAAAAAGAATTAATCATAAAGAAGAATATTTCAAAAAACAATTTAGCTATTTTCAATGAAAATGCTCTGTCTTGATACTTATATACCCGAAATATATGTAGCAGTCCTGGTATACCCAATGAACATTATTTTTGGTAAGGTTCCGTATTCTTCTCTACTGAACCTTACCAAAAATAATGATGGATAAATGTTAAAAGGCAGATATTGCTATTCAAAATAAGCAATTCTTCGTCAAAGGTGAAAACCTCCAAGCCTGACGACTACGTTGCCAAAGTCAAGAACACAGGCAACAATATCTTGAGACTTCTGATCTCGAGAAGCGGGTCGAACAATTAATCATTGACAATGATATCAAAGAAAGATAAAAGATAGAAATCATGCTAATAAATAGTAATGCTATTTCTGACATTTTAAAAAACTTTGTTTCAACTTTGATCGGCTGTATCTCCGTTAATATTTGGCATACAAATCTGGTTCACTAACGAAATTTTAGGAAATTTAATGCTCTTCAACCTTGTCATGTAATGTTTATGCATTCAACCTTGTTACGAAAATGTGCTTCGTTTAAGGGAGATAAGCAAAAAACTACAAAAAGTCCGAACATTTTGACGTTCTTGGCCCCTCTTCTTCCTAGATAGTCTTCCAAGTGTACCACCAAACAACCCGTTAAAGTTCCATTAACTTCGGAATACTTTCCAGCTACCCTCATTTTTTCTTGACATAAGGACTAGACTAACATAGTTACAATATCAAAACTGCCCAACCAGCCAAACAAGCTTCGGATAAGCTTTAAAGAAGCTGAGAAACATAAGCATCTAACTTGGAAAAAGCTTTAGATTACTATTGGAAAATGCTTATATTTAAGTAACTATAGAATAACCGAAAACAATGCCTTGGAAAAATATTCATTACTATATGTTTAATCCAAATATTTCTTTACAAATGGAAATAAGTACTTAAAAAGCTTTTTTAAAGTGTTTCTTTACAATTGGAAATAAATATTTAAAAATGCTTTTTCCATGTATTTTTTTACTATTGGAAATTAGTATTTAAGTAAATAAATTATATCTCTCCCCATCTCCGAATATCACACATCGCATCTATGTTCGCCTCCATTTTATGTTAACTATAATGTTATTAGTGTTGTCCACAAAGTATCTCTGAACTATAAGAATTGTGTTTTCTCTTAACCCTCTAATGCATGATTTTTGAGTGCGAAACGCTCACTCTTACAATTACAATTGACAACAATTACAAAATGCGCTAAGCTAGAAAAAGTTTCCGTTACTAAAAATGTTACCCGAAGTGCATAGAACCGATATATAATCAATGATTTGACTTCTGAATTTGAAAAAAAGGTTTTCAGTTCTATATTTGAATACAAACGTAAGTGTGCCTAAAAGCATTGTTATGCAGTAAAGGGTTAAGCAGTTGAAGTTTGGAAACGGGTTGTTGTTTGTATTATATATATATATATAAGCTTAATCTTTCACTTTTTCCCAGGAAAGTTTCTTCTGGACTTCAGCAGTTTGAATAGAACTAGGCCCAAAAGTATGCATTAAAAATTAACAAACCTTACTAGGCTTGCCAGCTTACAGCAAATGCTCCTAGTTTTTTGGGGATCTAAAAAATGTTGGTAAGAGATATACAAAAATTGGTGTATTTCTTTCATTTAAAGTTTTTATAAAGTAATAATGTTATTTACAATAATTTCACAATTAAAACGACTAAAATCTAGTGCAGAGTGTACTTTGAATTTCTTAAAAAAATATATATAATTTTTTAATTTATAAAAAATATCTATTCGATCCTTTATAAAATTGGAAAATAGATATCACGTATACCACCAAAGATTCACGGTTTTGTGAAAATCTCATATCAGATTCGTAATTAGTAGTTTTTTCAAGTTTTTGGAACACCATATTTAATCCGAAATTTGAGAATATTCAAGCAAACGAGTAACAAGACTTAAGCATAAATCTAAAAATTTTACTAGTTATTTCAAAACATATATTAATACGACGCACAGTGGGTTGAAATCCAAAAAAATTGAGATTTATTCACCTAGAAGTCAGAGCGAATTTTTGACTTTTACTTTAGTTTGATTAGGTACAAATGAAAAAAAAATCTGTCAGTCTTTCGACATGATTAAAGCCGTAATTTTGAAGCTATCGTCATAAAATTCGATATTTAAGCTTGTATCTCCCATACAAAGTGACTTTATTTTGAAAGTAAAATCTCTTAAAAACTCTTAAAAAAATTAAAGAAATGCTTTGAAATTTTGCACGTAAGTTTTTCTCTTCAATATAAATCCTAACTATGAAATTCGGCAAAATCAGATAAGAACCACGCATACTTCCCATACAAAATGACGTCATCTAAATAGTAAAACTTTCATAAATTCCTCAAAAATTAAATCAAATATAAATAATTTTAATAATTAAAATGCATTCTGAATTTGAATTTCGGAGAAGTTGGAAGTAAGCCACGCATATTGTCCATACAAACTGACGTCATCAATATAATAAAAAGTTCAAAACTTCGGCCCAGTCTGTTATTTAAGTGACTATTATCACGATTTATGTAATAAAAATGATTTGCGCAAAAACGCGCAACTTTTTATTGCTGAATATGAAAGCTTAGATATTCAAGTTTAATACAAAATTTTCATTTCTACTTGATGTTACGGTATTCCTATTTAAAACTCCACACATATTTCGAAAATAGCGCAAATTTTGACATATTTTAAACATTTTTTTTTATACATTTCTACGGAATTATTTTTAACCATTATTTTTTTAAATCACGCTTAGATACCTGAAGTTGAAGGTACCATAATATAAATATCACTTTTGACGTAGAAAAAAATATTAAAAAAAAAAAGAGTTGGCTGTGCCGTGGACACACCCGTAGGTTTTGACGTGACGAAGTTTCTTGTTGTTGTTGTTAATGTTGATGTTGAGGTTGGTGTTGATGTTGATGTTGATGTTGATGTTGAGGTTGATGTTGATGTTGATGTTAATGTTGATGTTGATGTTGATGTTGATGTTGATGTTGATGTTGATGTTGATGTTGATGTTGATGTTGATGTTGATGTTGATGTTGATGTTGATGTTGATGTTGATGTTGATGTTGATGTTGATGTTGATGTTGATGTTGATGTTGATGTTGATGTTGATGTTGATGTTGATGTTGATGTTGATGTTGATGTTGATGTTGATGTTGATGTTGATGTTGATGTTGATGTTGATGTTGATGTTGATGTTGATGTTGATGTTGATGTTAATGTTGATGTTGATGTTGATATTGATGTTGATGTTGATGTTGGTGTTGGTGTTGGTGTTGGTGTTGGTGTTGGTGTTGGTGTTGAGGTTGGTGTTGGTGCTGGTGTTGGTGTTGGTGTTGGTGTTGGTGTTGGTGTTGGTGTTGGTGTTGGTGTTGGTGTTGGTGTTGGTGTTGGTGTTGGTGTTGGTGTTGGTGTTGGAGTTGAAGTTGTTGTTGGACTTGGAGTTGGTGCTTTTCTTTTAGCTTGTTTTTTTTGCTTCCCCATTGGTTGTGCTCTAATTTCAATTAATCCAGCAAAAGTGATGCATATGCGGCGGTTCCCTTAGGGTCTTTGACACGCCGTCAATTTTTTATTTATTTTTGTCATATGCCCGAAGACCTCACCTTCGTTCTCGTTCCTTAAAATTTACCGTTGCACCAGTAGTCACAGAGTTAAAAATCCATGCAACGTTTTTTCATGGCTGTAGAATTTTTACTGCATTATGTGATTGCATCCCTGAAATCATGACAACAAGAATTTTTTTGTATTTTAGTTGTGAAGCCTAATAACACATCCATGCTGTCGTAAAACAAAATTTACCGTAGCACTCCTTCTGAGTGAGTAATAATTCCACGCAACGATATTACATTTCGGTTACATAAGCTGCTGTATTCACGACCTGACGACGCCGGAATTTTTTTTTTATTTTTGTCGTAAAGCCATTTGTAAAACCTTCATTTTCCTTTTTAAACTTTTATCGTAGGTTATATACTCATTAAGTAAAAATTCAATGCAACGCCGCTGCATGAATGTTGCGATATAGATCTTTGAGCGGCTCTCTCAGCGTCCCCATGGTGACAAAAATTGTTTGTCTAATTTTGTTGTGAGGGCTTACAGTAGGCCTTTATTGGCGTATCGTATTTTTAATCCTAGCACTAATACTCAGCGAGTAATAATTCCATGTAACAAATTTTCAGTTGTGTTGCTTAAACAGTTCCTCCTGCGACCCGATGATGTTTTGAATTTTTGTTTTGTTTTTATAATAAAGTCAAAGAATTAACCTTTACGGTCGTACCATTTTTTTAATCACAGCTTTAATACTCAGTGAGTAACAATTCAATGCAATGCAGATGAATTTTTAAAAAATTCATTTTTCAACTTTTTTGGAAACTAGAGCAGTACAACGTAACTTCGTCACGTCAATATTAGTTTTTGAACTATGAACTATTTTGAACCAAATTTCAATTTGTTGAATTGTTTACGAAAAAAACAAAATTATGGATGAGCCATCAATTTCACGTTTTGAATACTCAAAAACGTTTTGGTTTGAGCGGATGTGTGGGAACTCGAATTGTAGTGATGGAGGATGATCCTCCTTCGGTGGTTGCTCAAGTGGTACAGTTGCGGCATGAAGGGTTTTTCTGCAAAAACTGCCAGCCATTTGCTTGGGTGTGCTCCGTCCATGGATAACTTTTCCGCGGGCTCACAATCATAGATCCATGATTCCTTACCTGTGGTAATGTCGTAGACGTGCAGTTCATGCACAGCATCGATGTTTTCTGTCACAACAGCCGTTCTTGGACAACCTTTACAAAATTTGTTTTGTAGACAACGACGACCACGGTTGAATTAATTGAACCAACGTTTCACAGACGTTGTGTCGAAAATTGTAGGTAATTATCACCCAAAAATGTTCACGTGTTAATTCCATTTTTTTGCTAAAATACAATTAGTCAAACCACTGTAAACAACACTATGAGCGCATATGCACCAAAATGTTGAAAACACGTTTATGCTAGTAAGTGTAAAATTTTTGGATCGAACTGTCAAAATTCATCTGGCAATGTTTAGTGTTTAGTGAGATTTGGGGGATATTGAGGGATAAATGCAGAATCTGGGATATCTGGAAATACTCTTCATACTCAATCGCACATTTATCTGTTTGACATTATCTTCATATTTATATAAATCAAACAGAAAAAATTTAATATTTTCACATTTTACCGAAAAATTCTTTCATTTCATAATTTCAATTCAAATCACCAAAAATTCTTTTGTGTCTCACTTATTTTGTTTACATGTTAGCAACCATGCCATGTTAACATTGAAATGTTGTTGCTTTTAAAAAACAGCGCCTAACGATATGTTAGCCCATACTAAGCGCACATTTAATAAAGCTTTTATTTGCCACATACAGAAGAGCTTTAAATGTGTTAACAGTCAGTACAAAACTTAACATAAACATTAACATTAAATTAGCGGCTGCTGTTATTAAGCGCAATCATGTTATTAGGTGCTCTTAATAAACAGCGCTAAAGCGAATGTAAATGTTGCTGCTACTATTGATGTTGTTGTTGTCGACTTGCTATTCGACATGCTAAGAATACAAATAAAATTAAAATGCATGACTCATCATGATTCATGGTCACAAAATGTTTTGCTTCAATTTAATAGTTGGTATTTAAAAAATTTTATTTATATAAAATATTTTAGAACTTGGCATTATTTTGCTGTGAAAAATTGACTTTGTCTCAAATTGTTAACAGGCAGCGTGGCCGAGCGGTCTAAGGCGCTGGTTTTAGGCACCAGTCCGAAAGGGCGTGGGTTCGAATCCCACCGCTGTCATAAATTTTTTTTTCTTATATTACAGCGATAATTTTTTTTTTTATTCAATATGAACGCACATGGCTTGATGGGCAACTTTTGAGCAAACACCTAATTAAAACCTCAAATAAAAAGTTGTTGTTAATTCATACTTTTTAGACAGTACTCTTGGGCTTTTGCCCTTGGGCTTTTTTATGGCATCAAATTGTTGTTGTACAATGCTTGAGACCACCAAAGTCGCGTGTTCACTATCAGTATAGACCGCAATTAGAACATTAGAATAAGCAGTAACCAAGTTTGATTTAAATGGTTTTACCCCGCTGTCGTGGCATCAAGCGAAATCCATCTGTTGTTGACGTTTCTGCTAAAGTTGTCAGTTTAACCCTTTGACTGTGTAACCATCTTATTTAAACGGAAACATGTTGATCTTGTTAAGACATCTGAATTTCGGACGCATGCAGAGTTATACCGTCAAGGCTGGTGGTAAACAAAATAAAGGGAAAATCAAGGGAAATCGCAGGAAATTAAAAGGATTATCAAGAGCATGCTTAAACCACACCGAATCTCTTTCTTTTTATTTTTTTTTTGTTTTTAGCTAAGCTGGTGTTGATGGCGACGTTCTTGATCCCTTATGCCAGAGGGTAACATTTTCCGCCTTACTGTGAAATTGAGACATCAACATTATAATGCAAATCGGTATATTTCGGTCTGGCAAAGCCATTATAATCAACTGTTTCAGCGGTTTGCCATGACTTTGTGGGGCCGTTGGTTGTTTTCAGATACTTTTGTTTTATTGTTACTTACAACTCTTTGACAACAAAAAAAGTATCATATTACTTGATGATGTTGAAAATTTATTGGACTGCTTGCTGTGTGAAGAACTGTATACAATTAGATTGATTTGTATGTATTTATGTAAATTTGTAAAAATTGAAATGGAATAAAGTTGGAATATTTATCAACATTTATTAAATATTAAAATAAGTAGTTGACGCAAAATAAAAATAAACCCAATTTAATTGTGTCGCAGAAATTCTTAGAAGCACGGAAAATATTAAAAGTTTAGATAAGCACACTCTATAGTAATTACACAGTGCAACATGAAATTAGTTAGCTTATCGAAACAAAATTGTTTTAACATTCTATGACCTAGCTGGTCTGGTCTGAAATATATAGAGCTGAAGCACCCATTAGAAGCCTTATAAGTCTTTCCATAAAATTCCAAAAAAATTAATCTAAACACTAGAAATTTTAAACATGAGCTTTAATTTCTAATACGCAGTTTGCAATTTGTCAAAATCGGATGAAAAACATTACTATCTCCCATATAAAGAGACGTCATCAAAATGGCACAATCTCTACAAATTCCACAAAAATGAATCTAAAACCTTGCAATTTAGCATATGATCTTGGATACTATAAATACACACAAGCAAGGTCGTCCGCAAGGGGAGGGAAACTTGTCCCCTCCCCCCTGGACTGGGAAAATTTTATATAATATTTTTATTTCCTATGTGTATATGTTACATTTTCATATCATCATTTTCATAAACGTACACACCAATGCATACCTTTTGTCCCCTTCCCCCGTGAAAAATTCCTGCGGACGCCTATGTACACAAATATGGGGTTTTTTAACTTAAGCCAAGCCGAGGAGAATACATTCCTTACTATAAGTTTAATGAGAAGTGTGAAAATTTTGCAAAAATTGTTAAACCAGTTAATAAATAAACTCTTACCATCATATTGATCTTGTTGTGTGAACTCATTTTGTCTTAATCAATACTTTCAATTTCACAAAAAAAATGTTGTAACCATGCTGCCATAGCTCTAAGAATGGACAATACCGTGGTTCCTATGTCATTCTCAAAAAAATACAATCCTATGACATTACTACACCAAAATGGATAGTCCCCAACAGTTATTTTGGAGTCAATTGAAAAAGTGAACTAGTTCATTTCTAGAGCAGTTCGAAGTAGCTCTGAAAAAATATAAAAGGCGTTCAGTGTAGAACAGTTCAGTTTGCTTTTGTTTTCAAAAGTATTGCTGAAAAAAATAAACGCGTTCTGGCTATTTTTTAAAATTTGCTACGCACAAAAAAGAAAATAAAATAAAAATATTTATATACATTTATAAACAAAATTTCTTCTGGATTGTGGATCGAAAATATCATACTAATTAGGTTTTTATGACCTTTGCTCCAGTACACTAAATGTTAGCTCTTTTAAAATGTTCACTTTAAAACTAGTTGAAAAAGAACCACTTTCAGGCTACTACGAAAGCAACCAGTTTGAAAATGTTCCTAATGCAACTAGTTCAAATATGGGGAAAAAGGAGTGTTTATGGGGACAATTGTCTTTTCCTATGACATTAACCCGCAAAAAGCGTCAGTTCGTTCAATGTTCAAGGGTATTGTTGTGGAACTAGTACTGGTCCTTTTTGGAACTAGTTTAGAACTATTTCAAATTTGGTCCACTTTTCTGCTGGGTCATTTTTCATGATGATTTGGCTACTCATGAAATACTTATCAGTTTTGACTTCCCCAGATATGGCATTTCTGCCTATTCTCATGTCTACCGAGCGATGTATTACCCTTAACAGATCAATTCTGTCGCGGTAAGGTTAATCTTGTTACCGTAGAAATTCACCTTTTAGTAACTTGAACACTCTGTTGGTATTCTGCGACCAAGCGTTATCGGTGAATATTGTTACTATCTCTGTAGGTGGTAACAAGTAAAACATAAGACATTTTTTAGCTTGCATTAAAAAAGTGCTCGTATTTTGAGTAATTAATTTAATTTTAAAATCCTCAAATCGACATCAGAGCAAATAAAAATAAAAAACGATGTCAAATTCACTGTTGCTGCTTCTTCAGCACTTTTCAATGAATAAAAATTTATAGAAATTCACTGTGTAATATTAATTTACATAAAATTAATATATAAGTTAAATATCATATACAATATTATATAAAAAGTAAACATAATGCAAATAATTCTATGTTTTTACTTCTCACTTTTCATTGTTCATATTTCACCACATAATAGAGAGAGCTTAATTTCAATAAGGTGAGTTTACGACTGTTGAAAGCGTTACCGAGTGAACAGAATACCAATTTTTAAGACCGGTAACAAGTTTCGGTAACAATATTGCTGTTACCGGTAACATTTTATGCATTCTATGCTTGAATCAAGCAAATATGCAATCGGTGTACACTCAAGCGTAAATTTCTCAATTCAAGCATTATTTTGCATTTTATTTTGCTAGAGCAAATTTAAAACACATGATATTAAGAAAAAATACTTCGTTCCAGAAACATTTGCTTAAAACTCAAGAATAACTTTTTTCCTATATGCAAGACTAATATTGGCTTAAAGTGAGAAAAATTTGCTTGATTCAATTAAACAATTTTCTCAATACTAGAATATTTTGCTTAAGGGGCATATGGGTTACAAATGTATGGGAATAATTCAAGTAAACAATTTTTTTCTGTACTCAAGACTAATATTTCCTTGAAGCGAGAAAAATTCGCTTGATTCAAGTAAACAATTAGCTGAAAACTAAAATAATTTGCTTGATTTGAGAAATTGATTTTCCTTGAATTGAGAACAATTTCTTGAAATTGAGATGCAAGAAAAAATTTGCTGAAAACTAGAATAATTTGCTTGATTCAAGTAAACAATTTTCTTAATACTAAAATATTTTCCTTAAGGGCATATGGGTTACAAATTTATGGGAATAATTTGCTTGATTCAAGTAAATAATTTTTTTTTCTGTATTCAAGAATAATATTTGCTTGAAGCGAGAAAAATTTGCTTGATTCAAGTAAACAATTAGTGACAAAATTGGTCGCCATTTTGTTTTTTTTTCGGCCGATTTTTTTGTATTCCTTAGATGTTAATAAATATATGCGCAAAATTTGAAAAATATATCTTTTTTCCTTCTATAAAAAAAAATTCACGAAAAAAAATCGTTTTTTAAAATTTGTAACCTATATGCTTAAAACTATAAACTTCATTTTCTTATTATAATGAAAATCCTTCAGCAAAGATGTAGGATGTAGGATAACTAATTATAAAAAACTGCTCGAATATACTATACGAATATATCTTGTAAACGCTTACATATTTCCAAGTAAATTAACAGATAAGACACTGCGCCTTCGAGCTATGCCATAGTTTGTCAATCCGCACCATCTTAAATATGTTTTCATGAAAACACGTTGTGAATTATAAGCACTTCAATATAAGTTGAAGTGAGGAAAATTTGCTTGATTCAAGTAGACAATTTGCTGAAATGCTTAAATTAAGAAAATATTTTCTTGATTCAAGTCTTGTTCCAGATTCTAGAATTAAGTATTTAGTTCTTGTTTTAAACAATCATTTATTTTAATCAATTTTAAAAATCAATGCTCATTATAAGCTTATTTTTCTTAATTTTAGTTTTTTGTTCTTAATTTGAGCAAATGAGGCTTAATTTTAAATTTCCTTAGATCAAGCAAAATATTTGCTTAATATAAGAATATTATTTCTCTCAATGTATAAAGATTATATTCAGTAATATCTCGTAACAGCAAAATGTGATTGAATTTATAGTTCAATCTACAGTTCCGTCTATTAGCGTCAGTTAAACTTGTTTTGTAACCTCTCCATTTTAAATATTGTTCAGTAAAATGGATTTGAATTCGTGGTCAAAACTTTTAAATAAAAAAATTTATCAGATAACCTTTACTTACATCCTATCCTTTCCTATCCTATACTTAAAACAAAGCAATATGAGGGATCAAAGCAATGGTAAAAAAATAGTCAACAATATAAAACAATTTTAAATTTTTCAATTTTTCGTATTATTACTTCTTTATTTAAAACCAAAATTTATCATAATAACTTAATATCATAAAATCAATGTATCATTAATTTCAAAATCGGTTGTAAATAGCCGAGAATGTTGGCAACGCGAAGTTGGCAACGCGCTAAAATTTCTTTAAGTTGTGTTTGTTAATTTCTGCAAAGTTTAAATTTAATTACAGTGGTTTTTTGAAAATAATTAAAAAATTTTGTGCTTATGTGAAGTCTAATGATTGCAGCGGATAAGTTTTGCATTTGTTTTACTATTGTTAACATAAGTGTTATTATTATTATTAAAATTTCTTTAAAGTGCTGAACAAGTTTCTTTACATTTTCTTTATTATATTCTTCGCACTTTAAGTTGTTTGCTTTCTTTTTGTTCTATTGCTAATTGCGTTTAAGACATCTGCCTAGCTCTGTCTAGCTAAGCTATTGAATACGTATTATTATTATACATACTAAGGGTTGCCATCACTTCAGGTTGTTACTTTTGCTTAGTACTATTATTATTACTACTTTTACTACTTTTATTTATTTTTACTACTTTTTTGGCTCTATTTTTATTTATTAATTTCTACTAATATTTTTACTACATTTACTACTTTTATTTATTTTTACTACTTTTTTGGTCTTTTTTTTTTATTTATTAATTAAAATGCTCTGCTCTAAGCCTGGCTGTTCCACTAAGGGTGAAACTGAGCGATTTTTATCATGTTGGCTATGTGATGATATCGTTCACACCAAATGTGTGGGCATAATGGGTAGAGTTGCAGACCTTATTGAAGAAGGTAAAGGGTTGCGTTGGTGTTGTGAGAAGTGCAGATTGACTGATGTCAATTTTTATAAGCTTTTTAAGCAGACAAAGCAGGGTTTCTCTGAGATAAGTAGGGAACTTTCTTTGCTTTCTGCAAAATTTTTAAAGTACCAAACACTTTTCGATGAGTGTAAATATATTGATGAGCCAATTCCTTCGCCCAAGCGTAAAAAGAAATACATGAACCTGCGCAATAAACAGAAAACTAACTCGACACCACCAATACCACCACCTGTTGAACGTGACATTGCAGACGATATGGACATTTGTACTGATACGATTGCCTCTATATCTGCTCCAAATGTACCAGAGACCGTTTCCTTGCCAATGTTAGCACCATCCATACCTGTTAACCAGCCTGTTCTTACTTATGCTCAAGCTGTTTCAATTGCTCCTCCTACTGTTCAAACTCCTATTTTTGCAACTTCAGTTGTTAACGCTCAACGGATTCCTATTACTACTGCTACTATTTCTCCTAAGCCATTAATTGCAATTCCACCAACTAAAGCAATCTTTGTCTCGCGCTTAGCTGCTGATACAACTGAAGATGATATAAAATTTTTTATTAATTCAAAGTTAAATAGTAGTATGCCTCTTTCGATCCAAAAATTCAAATATTTAAATGCGAGACTGACTACGTCTTTTAGATTGACTGTTCCGGAAAATTTATTTAATACTCTTGTGGATGTAAACTTTTGGCCCCGTAATACAATTGTTCATGAATTTGAATTCAAAAACAAACCGCGTATTGCAAATGTTGTACACTTGCCTCGTCCTTCTAATAGTCCTCAGTACCATACAAAAAACGATTAAAAAATCACAAGTCTAAATTAGAGCTTGTGTATCAAAACGTTAGAGGTCTCAATTCTAAACTTTCCGATATTTTCATGAACAGTTTTGATTTTGAATATAACTTTATAGTTTTTACTGAAACTTGGCTTCGCTCTAACGTTTTAAACTCTGAAATAATGTGCAATAAGTACCAAATTTTTCGTAAAGATCGCTATGATAAGATCGGTGGTGGCGTTCTGATAGCTGTCCATAACTCGCTTGCTTCAGAGGAATTAACAATTCCTGGTACCAACGACCTGGAGTTTATTTGTGTTACAGTTAAAGTAAATAATAATACGATTTTTTTTACTTGCTCTTACATTCCACCTAAAAGTGATTTAACAATTTACTTAAACCATATTAGTGCCATCGAAACAGTCCATAATATGCTTAAAAATATGGATACTATCATTGCATTAGGTGATTTCAACTTACCTTCTGTATCCTGGAGTATTTCCGATGATTCCGCATTTCTTACTCCTATTTCTGCCTCTGATTGGATAAATGATTTCTTAGATAAGTTGTCCGATCTGTGTCTTCAGCAGGTTAATAATATTCTTAATAAAAATTATAGATCTCTTGACCTTGTATTTGTAGATAGATGCACTTCCGTAAATCTCCGTCGTTCGAACCCAGTTTCCTTACCTGAAGACGATTATCATCCAACTCTTGAAATAACAATATTACTTGCCAACATAAATGAAAATAAATTAGCTCCAGATACGCGAAATAATAAAATTTTTAACTTTAAAAAAACAGACTATGTTAAACTTAATGCTCTTCTCGCGCGGATTGACTGGTCCCCAATTTTAAATAATAGGTCTTCGTACTCTTTTTATGATGTCGAATCTTCAGTACAGTTTCTTAATGATACATTGCAAAAATGTTTCTCATTATCTGTGCCAAAAAAAAATAGTAATTTCAAACCTTTAAACCCCCCTTGGTTAACTAATGAACTTAAGTCTTTAAAAAATTCCAAAAATCGCTTATTTAAAAAATATAAAAAGTCAGGCTCTAATTTAGACTTCGCTTGCTATTCCTCTTGTCGTTACAGATATCAACTATTAAATAAACAGTGCTACTCTGCCTATATAGCCAAAATAAAAATTCAATTCAAAGATAATCCGAAACTTTTCTACACTTTTGTCAACTCAAAACGAAAAACCTCTAGCTTCCCACCTCTTATGAAATTCAATCATGAAGAAGCATCTTGCGACATCGAAGTTTCCAACATGTTTGCAAACTTCTTTAAAACAACCTACTCCGATATACCATTGAGCATGAGTCTTGAATATCCTTACCTACCACCAGTTAACTCTTTTGAAACCCCCGTAATAGATTCTAATATAGTTATGCATTACCTTCGACAAGTTAAATCTTCTTTTACGACTGGTCCTGACGAAATCCCGAGCTGCATTTTAAAACATTGTTCTATTAGTTTGTGTTCTCCCCTATCAAAAATTTTTAACATATCCTTGCACAGTGGTCATTTTCCCTATATATGGAGAAAATCTTATATAATACCTCTTCATAAATCCGGCTCAAAAATTGATGTTTCCAATTACCGAGGTATCGCAAAACTAAGCGCAATCCCTAAGTTATTTGAGAAACTTATAACTGATCAAATAACCCACGTTGTATCTTCCTCCATTTCCACCTCTAACATGGTTTCTTAAAGGGAAAATCTACGTCAACTAACCTCTTGGAGTTTACTTCGCGTGTCATCAAAGGTTTTACTTTAGGACGACAGACTGACGTTATTTATACAGACTTTAGCAAAGCTTTCGATTGTGTCAATCATTATCTTCTTCTGAAAAAGCTTCATCTGATTGGGTTTCCCGTCAAACTATTACACTGGATTAACTCGTACTTGTCGAATCGTTCTCAAAAAGTTTTATATAAGAATTCTATGTCAAAAAATATTTTGGTCACATCTGGTGTTCCGCAGGGAAGTCATCTTGGTCCGGTTTTATTTTTACTGTTTATAAATGACCTTCCTTCTGTAATAAAACACTCTTACGTCTTAATGTACGCCGATGACGTGAAACTTTTCCTAACTTACAAATCGCCTGAAGATCAACAACTCATACAATCGGATTTAAACAATCTAGTTGAGTGGTGTAATTTTAACCTTTTAAAATTAAACTTAAAAAAATGTAAGCAAATGACATTCTCACGTCGAATTGCTAATAGCTAGTATAAATTACACTATAAATAATACTAATTTAGAAATTGTACACAGTTTTCTTGATTTAGGTGTAATTATGGATCCTAAACTTCGTTTCAATCTTCAAGTTAATTTGGTGGTAAATAAGGCTAGAGGTGTCCTTGGTTTCATTAAAAGATGGGCTAAAGAATTCAACGATCCTTTCACTACTAAAATACTTTACACCTCTCTTGTTAGACCAATTCTTGAATATGCATCCGTAATATGGAACCCTCAATACAATGTCCACATCGATGCATTAGAATCGGTTCAAAAACAATTCTTACTTTTTGCTTTACATTATCGTTGGAACCCCAATATTATTCTTCCCCCTTATGAAACACGCCTCAAAATTATTTCCCTGCCTTCCTTAAGAAGCAGAAGAATTATGCTCAATGTCTCTTTTTTATACAAATTACTCAGTGGTGATATAGACTCACAATACCTCCTTTCTTCATTAAACTTCAACATCCCCAGGAGCGGAGCCAGACATTTCCAGCTTTTTAAGTTGAGTCACTGCACTTCTAATTATGCCCTTCACGACCCTTTGCGATGTATGTGTAGTGATTTTAATGGCAGCTTGAACTTGATAAATTTTTCTGACTCGGTGGATGTCTTAAAACGCAAAATTATATTACATTTGAATACTTAACGCATTCCTTGTGATAACAAATATAACTCGCGATAATTGTGTAGATTTTACGATTTAACAAATAAGCATCATCGAATATGATAGATACTTTAAGTTTTCGTTTTATTCAGTTTCGTTGCTTTATTTTTTCATGAAATTATTTTAGATCTTTAGTTCTTCCTTATTTGACCGTGTATACCGTGTCTCTTGGCTTGGTGTGTCAGAGTTTATCTCTTTTCCATACAAGTTTTTACCTGCGTTGGCCCAAATGCATATCCAAATAATAACTTTAGCTCGGTGTTCCCTTATTTTAGTGACCCGAATATATAAATATATTGTGCCTGCACAATATATACTTGTATATCTGTGCTATGTTTGGTATTGGTTTGGTGTTTGAGAGTTGCATCTCTTTTCCACGTAGGATCTTGGGTTGGACAGTGGCCTCAAGCCGAACGACAACAATTATAAATGCGGTTATATATGGTCTAATAAATAACTTTGGATGTTGTCTTGTATTGCTTCGTATTATGAAGAATGTGCTTTTATTCGATGATGTTTATGAAGTTTACATAAGCACAAAAAATTCTCAAATTTTATTTAATTTTAATTTCCGCTGAAAGGCCAAGCAATTGTGCTTAGTGGAGGCTATTATTTGCCAACAGGTGGTAAGTTTTAGCACGTAGGTGCATTCTATCAGTCCGGCTGATCCGGGAACTTCTTAGAATGTAAATCGTGCATGCGTATGGCGCGGGTCATACGTATCTATGAAGATTTCTTACCTCCGGGCGAATCCAAAAAAAAAAAAAAAAAAAAATGTATTTTGTGTCAATAAAAGTGAACCTTTCCAATAATGCATTCGGTTAATGAAGAAAGTACCTACACTTAGGAAAATAATGCATATTAGCATTATTCACGCCTGAGTATAAATTTTATTTAAATATTTACGTGGATAAATCAAATGTTTTCCTTACATCTCGTTTTTTTCTCGTATTTGAATTGTATTTATACCACACACGTACGCACATATTCCATACAAGCAAGCAGCAAGAGCATCGCTCACGTACACACATATTCCGACAAACAGCAGCAGTATCACACTGTTCCTGTAGTTTATTTGTTGCAGTTGCAGCTTTCTTATAGTTCTCATTTAGTTTTTGTTGCAAGGGTAATATAGCCTGGAATTTTGGCAAAGACTAGTTGTGAGCAGTGTTGCCAGAACTTTTTTGAGAAAAGCGCGAGATTTAAAAAAAAATATCGCCCAAAATCGCCCAATGAAAAAAATATCGCCAAAATCGCCATTTTTCCAAGAAATTTATTATTTCATATTTATTGAAATAATATTGAGATCTGTAAAAATAATAAAAAGCTATTTCATTTTATACGAGAATTTTGATCGTAAAGAACACTTTTTTAGAGACTATAACTATTCAGAATTTAAAAATAATTGTTATTTTCTTTAATTGAAATTTTAAACACATTAGATGAGTTTATGAAAAAGCGTTGTTTTCACTAAAATCGACCAAAAATCGCCAGGCGATTTCCTAAAAATTTAAGCGAAAAAACAAGGAAAAAAGCGCCCAATTGGCGATAAATCGCCCAATCTCGCAACGGTGGTTGTGAGTGCTATTAATGATCGCACAATCAAATTGTGTAAGGTAGGTTTGAGTGACAACCGGACATTTTCTCACAAATGTCTTGCGCCGGTTGTCATTTGCCTGCATATTTTTCTTTGTCCCTTTATTTTATTTTCCAATTTTTCTTTCTCTAATTTGTACTATTTTGACATTTGGTGCAATAATATTGCAAGAACTGTCAAAAATAGTATAAATTAGAGAACGAACAGAAGAATATAAAATATACTACCAAATAGCATTTGGTGGACGCATCTCGTGGGAAATATTCAAATACATTTTTTTTTAATTTCAATATTTTTATATAAATTTTCTTTATATACGAAAGTATTATTTTTTTTAAATATTTGAAAGATATTTAAAAAATTTGTGCATAATTTTAATATATTTTTTATTAATTCTGTTTAAATATTTTAATATTTTATTTAATTAAAAAAGTTTTTAAATAAATTTTAAATATTTACGTAGTCGATTTAAGTAAATGCGTTATTGGTGCAAAAATTACTCGCTTTTTGGATAAATTAAAAAAGTTTTTGCATAAATTTAATATTTTTTTCCCTTAGTGTACATATTTTAAAGTGTCAGTTCAATTGAAAAGGCATATGACAATTCATATTTTCTTAAAGTATTGTGACAATTCATAACGAAAAAAGCATTCATAAAACTAAATAGTCTAGTCACATAGCTTTTATAGCTCCGATAATGATACAGATTGTGCCTATGGAAATTCCCAAAGTATACTTAAGATACGAGCGTATGTGGTTCTTTGAATGACATACAAACATATGTATATTAAATATGTTATCGCTAATATTAAGTGAATATTATACTTGAGTTAAGTAAAATAAGAAAAGAAAATTTAAGAATATTATTTCCTCTTTTCTGTCAATGCTTGTGTGAGTAGGTTTATATTAGCAAGAGTAATTTCCTCTGAAATGAAGATTTCTGAGATATTTCGGGTTATTGTACTAATTAAAATTCATTTCGAATTCAGTTAAAACAATGTAAAAATCCCTGCCCAAGAGAAACATCGGTTGTTTAAATTGTCATAAATTTTAGTTAAAAGAATACTTGTTGTAAGCATGAAACATTTTGTTTTCATATTCGCAACAAATTCTACGAAATTTCCAATAAAATTTTTTTGTTTTTATCAAAAACGGTTTTTTTTTTATTTTGTAATGTAAAAGCTTTTATAGCAATTTTACATATTTTTGTCCTTGGTTTTTTCCCATTATTCGTGATGCATTCGGTACTAGATCTTCTATTTTTAAATAATAGTATGAGAAAAAATTAATTGTTGTCAAAATTACAGTTGTTTCCGGGGAATGAAGTCTCACCACTTTACTTTAGAGTTTTCTGAAGCTTCTATCTGAATATTTATTTCAAAAACACACGCAAATTTGGAGCAGAAAAAAGAATATATCATATTTTATAACATTAATATGAACATAACGCCCTATCTTCAGTCGTTTTAAATACATTAAAAGTCATAATAAAAATTAATATGTTTTTAAAACTACTATTTTAGACCAACAGCTTTGCTATAGGTGAATAAATTAAAATTATGACTCTGAACCAACTGACATGTGTATGTGTAAAGGGTGTATATTTTTTAACGTAGTTAATTTGATGCTTAGCAACTTATGCCAATAATTTTTTTATAACTGTGAAGCATCACAACGTCAGTTTTTATCCACTCACAACTATACATTCATATACATATATACAGCTGAGTACAATGAAATAACAGTGTTTTGTTCATATTAAAATAAAACGTTATTTGAGTAACTTTCGAAAATGGCATACATATATAAGGGGTATTCACGATTTGTGATATATTTTTCAAAAACATATAAAATATTTTTCAGACTATAACACTGTGCGACAATTTAAGGGTCAATTGGAATAACCTCAAATATCTCAATGGCTTGTAATAGTGCATAATCTATATATTATGCCCTCATACTCAGTTTTATCGGATTAGGTCAAAAAACAGAGAAATTCAAGGTCAGATTTCACCTTTAAGTCACAAATTTAACTCAGGTTAAAAATGTAAAATTCTGATATTTAGCCCTCGTTTTAATATTTTAAAAATCCAAGTAATGAAAAATAAGCTCCACTTAATTGATTATTTAATTACATTAAAGCTTATATTAAAAGCGCATGATTTTCTATCGGTTGAAAATAAGGCGATACCGAGGGGCCGAGAAAATATATTTATAGCTATAACTTTTGATGGGCAATAGATATTGGTATAATTTTTTCACATAAATTATTCTTGGAGCTTAAATATTTTATAAAAATAATAAAAATAGCTTTTGAAAAAAATTAATTTCTTCAAAAAATCACTGGGGGAAGGTCTTGTTTTTTCATGAGAGAAACAATTAAAAAATTTTTTCGTAAGACTGTAACCACTTTTGCAATTCAACGTTATGTCATGGTAGTCAAAACAACTTTTTTGAGTTTTTATTATTTTAACAACAAAAACAGCTTTTGTGCCATTTTTTTAAGTAAAAAGTTATTATTTTAATTTTTTTTTTTAAATAAGATTAAATAAATATTCGCTACGAGGGAAATTGAAAAAGTCACTGACTTTAATTTAAGTTCTAAATTCAAATATTGTGAATCGACTTTTTCATAGAAAAGCCGCCATATTGTCAAAAATTAATATTTTGCTTATTTTTTCGATCAGATATGATATTTTAATATAATAGAAGGAACAGCAAAAAAAAAAACGCACCTAAACAAAAATGTCAGTTTTCTTAAAGTCGAGTACTTACTGCTATTACGTCGAACACTGCTGTATACGTAAATTTATGCAACATTAAAAAAACAAACAAATAGCTTGAGTTGAATAAACAAAAGACTAAATTAAAAAAAAAAAAAACCCGGCTCTATTTAAAATGCTCGCGTTCTACAAGCAGTGACTGGAAATATTTAAGTTAGTGCCTGATAGCTTTAAGACGAAGAACTTGTTTTATAGTCGCGCGTCTACAAATTGTTTATATGCTGTAAAAATGTATCTCAAAGCTACGCAGCCGCTGTTGCTTATAAGTAGCATTATTTATTTTACGCATTTCGGTTACATCGCTCCATATGTTTTAAATGGAAATGCAAATGTGACGACCACTGTCAGGTGTCGTAATCCAAATGGTAATTTCGGTTTATGTACCTCGATACATCAGTGTGAATCGTTGAAAGCGGTGCTTGTGAATAGAATCGAATGTTACTACAAATTTTTACGTTTGTCGCAGTGCGATTGTGAATACGAATCATCGGAAAGTTCACCGTATGTCTGCTGTACGTCAGACAATCATTTCACGAAAGAGGCCAGAGCACACAGAATAGTATTTCCAGGAGCGAAGGAACATTGTGACAAAAGTGTTGAAGTCTCGAAAGAGGACACTGTAACTGAGGGCAGCACGACGCAGCAGTTGGATAAATTTCCAAAACTGCCCAATTGTGGTGCCATAACCATTTTGCTAAAAATTTTCGGTGGTGAAGAGGCGGAGTTGACTGAGTTCTCTTGGATGGTCAATTTGGAATATCGCAATAGTGAGTTGAGCAGGCTTTGAAAGCAAAACAACATTTTTGTTTCGTAATTACGGAAGGTCGACCAATTTTTTAACATTAAATCTTCTTTCTGTCGAGAATGCGTTCCATTTTCTCAGTTGCGCTTTTTAACGCCAATAGCAAACGAAAATGTTGTTCAAGCAATCGAAGTTCAATGCCAGTAATTTTGTTTGGGTTTTTACCAGATTCAGGAGATCTGGTTTCCGTCTGCGCTGGCTCTTTAATCAACGAACGTTATATTTTAACTGCGGCACATTGCATTGTCGGCAAGATTGAGGAAAAAGTGGGAAAAGTGTAAGTATGTGATCGAGTTTTAACTAACTGCGGAATTTCCAAAGTTTTTTTTTAATTGATAATTAATTCTACTGTTAATAAAATTAATAAATAATTCTCTAAGAACTATCTTGAGAGAGAAAAGCCCAAGCAGTTTATAAAAAATCTCAGTTAAAATGTTTTCAAACTTTAATAAGACAAAATAAGCTTTTAATACAGCGCAGGGCACCTTATCACTGATGTTAACGGCACAGTAATTACTGTTTTCTACATTACTGTTACGACAGTAATTTTTGAAATATCAAGTAATTTCATTGACCGGACAAAAATATAAAGTTTTTTAGAAAAAATTTGCTAAAATCACATTTGTAACATCTCTCTTCCCCTCATAAATTTACCATCTTTGGAATTTAGTGCAAAATGGAACGATGCCTTGATAACTTTGCAAATTATAGTGCGCTTTAAGGAAGGAAGATCTATGTACGATCATTTAGATGAATAATATCTAAAATTCTTAATTGTTTTAAGTGTACTAAGTATCCAAACATATTTGTTTAGTCTTTAACAATTTTCTTATTCATAAACATGTTGTAGCTGCTTTGTAGTTAAAATATGAACACTTTCGATTTGAAGTGGGAAGAGTGTCAATAATGGTTTGTATATTAGATAAATTCAATGACTTTTTATTTATTTGCCACAATTTCGACGACATTTTGATATTTAAGCATCAAAAGTTTTTCGGAGCTATCCTCTGCACTGAAAAAAAATGTAATTTTATTACCTTCTTTTGTAAATATTTTTAAATGTTATGATAAATTTTCTTGTCAAATATTTTTAATTTTTTTATTACATACAGTGGATCACAGCTTATTTGAACCAGTGCTCGATTTAATTTTAAGACTGCCCTATCTTTTTAACTAAATGGGGTATCGTTAAAGTTTAAATGTATATTTGTTGATGCAAGATCTACGAAAAAATGTTTGAAAAAAAAAATATGCGATAAGTAACGAATTGCACTCTGCAAGTGGGGAGAACCCAATGCGCAGCAAAAATTGTGCTCACAGCTTATTTGAACCGAACACTTGCGTCCGACTGTAGCGTCAAATAACGGCCCTTATTTTGCAAATGTTACATTTTGAATTATTTAAATAATTTTTGACAATATTTGTGTTGAAATGAGAGCAATAAATTTAGAAATGTTTCAACCATTTTGAAAATCCACTTTTTTATAAACAAACATTTTCAAACATTTCTTTACATTTTGTTTGTTTTTGATATATTTTGAAATAATTTTATATATTTTTGACAAAATTTGTGCTCAGATGAGAACAAAAAAGCACAAATTGCAAAGGGGTTTATTTAATTTTCAACCATTTTTAAAAATGTCTCAACTATGAAGCGTTTTAAACGCTATTGAACGTTTATGAATTTTAAATTTTTTTCTTATCAAGGCTTTATAAGAGGTTCATAATATTTTATGAATATATCTGATATAATAAAACAATTCTACAAAAATTTGTATAGTAATTCCACAGTAATTGTTTTCCAATTTACAGTAATTTTGCACCAAAAACAGTAATTTTTCGTGCCCAACACAGAAATTTCAACAAATTATGTTAACATCACTGCACCCCATAGCTCACTGAGCTCTCTGCGAGCGTAACTTTTCTCATGTACACAAGGCTCACAAGGGCAGAGAATATAAATCAGTCGTTCGCAAACAGTGATGCAGTGTAGATCTATGTCGCTTTGCGCTGCACATTTTATGTACACTCTTAAAAAAAATTAACCTATTGTCTTGTAGATTTAAAATACTTATGCATATTAGAGTTGAACGAATTTTTAACGCCATGGTCTTCATATTTTTTGAAAACTACTCGCAAAAAAGTAAATTTCTGCATCTTTAGTTTTTTTCTGCGACATAACTTTCGACTACGCCCGAGGATTTATATATTTCATTGCCAGACTTATTGTTTTTTTTTTTTTCTGAAATCCAAAGTATAGTTTGAAAAGTAGGAAATAATTTTTCGATGCAAACGTCTTCATTAACGCATAAATAACAACTTGTCAAGAGTTCCCTATGATACCATGTATTCGCTCAGTGTGCGCGATTCGAGAGGGCACAAATACTAATAAGACAAAATAAAATGTGACTGTGTTAGAATGCCCAGCCCTGTTTTAATCTCAAATTGTTAAACTTACGCTCTCTAAGTAAGATCGAACTTAAAGCTCTACTTGAGATAGTAATGATAACACAACAATCTTAAGAGACTAAGAACAATCTTGAGAGACAAAAACTTAAGCAGTTGACAAAAGCTCTCAGTCTAATGGCCTGACTGGACTAAAATAAAATAAGCTTTCAATCTCATATTGCTCAACTTACTCTCTCTAAGTTAGATCGAACTTAAAGCTCTACTGAAGATAGTAATTATAATACAGTGTCGCATAATTCTAACTTTGGTTAAGTATTTGAAAATTTCATTGCTATATGGATAATTTTAGGGCGCTGATCATGAGTTCGAATTACCTTTCTGTTTGTCATCTAGTTTTTTCACAAACTGGGTTGGAAGTAAAAAAAAGGATTAGTGAAAAGCTTGATTAAATAATCGTTATTGAAGAAATACAGCCTTTAGCTTTAGCCCCATTTTGCAAAAAAATTACTTTATCAAGGAAAACAGCTGAGATAAAAATTATCCTTGTAAACCATAGAAACGTTATATTTTTCTTGTCAATTACTCTTTCGCTACACTTTTCGCTGTTTTGTAATGTAAGACAATACTCGAAAATTAGTTTCTAATGAGACTAGAAGTGATTATCACGTTTTTTTCGAATTTAATTAAAATAATTTTTTAAACAAAATGCCGTGAGGTACAATATTTTAGAATGAAGAGCGTGGCAAAATATGAGCATACAACGAATCTGAACTAACAATATCTCAAATTTCGATAAAAATTAACAGAAGTTGATGTTTAGTTCAAAATTTTTACGGAAACCCAAAAAGTTGAATGTTTTAAAGTCAGTTGGAAGAAAATTGGCATTAACTGTTTGGAGAAGTCATGCGCCAACTTCGACAACTTGGAGGAAAAATAGAATATTAATGACCCCGATGGTTTCCAAATCTACTGGGGAGATTTGCAAAAGGAGTCACTTCACTTACTTTAATAGTGTGTGCGGGGGGGGGGGGGGATTTTACATCAAAAGCAATGCTGAAATTTTCGTTCAAATTGTCTTAAATGAAAAGCAAAGACTCCATTTTTTTTGTTTGCCTCCTTTCCTTTCTTGAGGCAAACAGGGAGGTGCCACTAATTTTCCAACGGAGAACGCTCGCATTCATGAAAAGAAGCGATATTTGGCTGACTGCTCTATACAAACTATAGACTCCGGACTTAAATTCCATAGAGAATGTGTGAGTTATATTCGTATAGTGAGAAGGGCTTATGCAATAATCGGCAATATGACTACACAAAAGGCTGCAATTACACTGTGCGACACCAAACTATAACTGAAAAATCTCGAATGGTTTTTAATAGCCATTGGTCTATAAAACATATCGTCCAAGGGATTTTTCTAGGTTAGCCCAAATAACCGATTTTTTAAAGGTCACATTTTATACTATGGCGCCGTAGTTAATTCCCTTCAACTCCGAAACTAAGTAACATATTGATTTAAAATCTTCGGTAAAATTCTTGCAAATTTTGTCCTTTAACTCTTTCTTTCCTGTTTTTCAAGATATTATTTTGGTATTTGAATCATGATTTACTTACTCAACGAGTGTTTGTGCAAAATTGTATGTCTTCACGCTCCTCCGTTTGGGTCGTAGAGAGAGTTGCTTGTAAGCAACCTTGGACCATAGTGATAAAAGTAAATTCAAAGATAGAATTTTCTATATGAAAAATTTATATTTTTATTTGAGTTTATTACTAAGTACTGTTAAGTTTAGAATGACAAAAAACAATTTTTGTGGTGGAGAAGGTAGAAGTGGTCTGTAACTGTGAATTTTCAATGTTAGCTAGAATTTAATCAATGTTTTTCGTTATACTTAAGCAAATTAGAATGCTTCCTGTAAAGGAGTCGAGCATTTGTAACTAATGTGCCTGGACATCAGTAAAAAACTCGAATGTACCACTTAAATTTCCTCTCCAGTACCTTTTTCTTCAATACCATTTTTCTGATGACGATTTAAATTTGTTAGATCCTTTCTATCAATAACCTCAATATCGAATGTGTCGGTAAAACACTCTACAGGAAACTTCTTTTCCAAACACTTTTTGAATCTTCAAATGTTTTACATCTCCATCTTAGAACCTTTACGTCGATTTTTTTCGATACTACTGGCAATTTACACTTCTTCAGTCATTTGTTCTGCTACTTCTCCAACAAAATCCAAGAGTCCAACTTCAATGTTCTCTCCTCTTTTTACAACATTGTTCCAGCATTTAGAAGTTCTCGCGGAAAAGTGCTATCTCTGATTTACGAGCCAAAAAGATACCCAGAAGTTTTTAGAGGCCAAACGGTTCGGACGGTTCAGATTTTGCTTCTGTATTTAAAAAGAAGAATAGGCCGGAACACATAGAAACTATGCATGCATCGATGCTTTTGCAACATAGCAAGCATTTAAAACATATGTTGTCTGGCAAAATTGGTTTGTTATTGGTTTGGTTTGTTGTTTACCTTGATGCCTTACCAATACCTTGATGCTTGAAAAAAGTTGAAAGTTTGCCAACTTCAATGCGCGCTGCTTTGTATGAGCGTCACCCCATAAGGTTTCTTGTTTTCAACTTAAACGTCAGTTGCTTTAATGCGTGTATGCCTTCTATGTGTACCGGCCTAAACTGCCTTCTATGTGTAGGTAGTAAAACTGGCATATCTGGCGGACATATTCTATCATTTCAATGAGCTTAAGAGAAAAATCCAAGGCAGGAATTCTAATATTTTAAAATCTACAATCTATGTCCAGAATCTACTATACTTTCTAAATTAGTCAACATAGTCGAGACATCTTCTTCTTCATCTTCACCTTCCTCATCTTCAGATTGATCCCAATCGAATTCCAACATTTTTTTAATCCTTTCGTTATACAAACTTCTTATATGTCGCGTCATAACAAAAACAAAATATTTTATATCCATTATAGCCCAATGTTGCCCACAGGCGACTTGTGAGTTTCATAAAATCATTACTTTATATATGAAGCGCATAACTCAAACTTAATTTCCAATTAATATTATGTGATGTATGTAGAATACAGTATTTATGTTACAAAACAATTTTATTTAATTCCTAGCAGACCCTGCAAAAGTTTTACTGTCCATACGTAACCTCCAATTTACTTATAAGATGAAATGCAAATTTAAACGATTTTTATATTTATTTAATAAAAGCTAACAAAGGAAAAACTGATTGTGAACCAATGAACATCTTAATTTTTAAGAAGAGTAAAAAAACTAAAGTATTGAATAAAAAAATATTTTTGACCTTTTTTGTTATCGCCAAACATACTAAGGTCCTCAGATTTTGCTGAATTTGCCATTTTTTGCTGAAAGAAAAAAAAAAAATTAATCAAAAATGAAAGTGCCGGCTTTAAAAATGAATAACTCTGTCATGTTACAAAGGATTGCATTCATTTTTTTTTTTTTTTTATTTCAAATGTTGATTAATTTTCCGTCCAATCGTGTTTCAACCTTTTTCATTTTCTTTTTACTTCTAATTTTTATAATTTTCCAAAACATACCTTAACGAATTTCTTTATTTCGCCAAAAGCTTTGGTAAGAATATTTATTGCTGAAAAAGTATTGAAAACCAAAAGTGTCTATTTTAATGTTCTTTCATATGGTGTCCATAAATGTAGGGTTTATTTAAAGTTTCTATCGCTAAAATTTACAAACGAATTATACGATCGAAACATCAAGCCTAATAGCATGTTCAAACCGAGCATTTAATTATGTTAAATCAATTTATTGAAGTTAAATCGAAAAAAAAGAGTTGGCTGTGCCGTGGACACACCCGTAGGTTTTGACGTGACGAAGTTTCTTGCTGTTGTTGTTAATGTTGATGCTGATGTTGATGTTGATGTTGATGTTGATGTTGATGTTGATGTTGATGTTGATGTTGATGTTGATGTTGATGTTGATGTTGATGTTGATGTTGATGTTGATGTTGATGTTGATGTTGATGTTGATGTTGATGTTGATGTTGATGTTGATGTTGATGTTGATGTTGATGTTGATGTTGATGTTGATGTTGATGTTGATGTTGATGTTGATGTTGATGTTGATGTTGATGTTGATGTTGATGTTGATGTTGATGTTGATGTTGATGTTGATGTTGATGTTGATGTTGATGTTGATGTTGATGTTGATGTTGATGTTGATGTTGATGTTGATGTTGATGTTGATGTTGATGTTGATGTTGATGTTGATGTTGATGTTGATGTTGATGTTGATGTTGATGTTGATGTTGATGTTGATGTTGATGTTGATGTTGATGTTGATGTTGATGTTGATGTTGATGTTGATGTTGATGTTGATGTTGATGTTGATGTTGATGTTGATGTTGATGTTGATGTTGATGTTGATGTTGATGTTGATGTTGATGTTGATGTTGATGTTGATGTTGATGTTGATGTTGATGTTGATGTTGATAATAATGTTGATGTTGATGTTGATGTTGATGTTGATGTTGATGTTGATGTTGATTTTGATTTTGATGTTGATGTTGATGTTGATGTTGATGTTGATGTTGATGTTGATGTTGATTTTGATGTTGATGTTGATGTTGATTTTGATGTTGATGTTGATGTTGATGTTGATGTTGGTGTTGGTGTTGGTGTTAGTGTTAGTGTTGGTGTTGGTGTTGATGTTAGTGTTGGTGTCGGTGTTGGTGGTGGTGTTGGTGTTGGTGTTGGTGTTGGTGTTGGTGTTGGTGTTGGTGTTGGTGTTGGTGTTGGTGTTGGTGTTGGTGTTGGTGTTGGTGTTGGTGTTGGTGTTGTTGTTGGAGTTGTTGTTGGATTTGGAGTTGGTGCTTTTCGTTTAGTTTTTTTTTGCTTCCCCATTGGTTGTGCTCTAATTTCAATTAATTCAGCAAAAGTGATGCATATGCGTCACATTAGGCGGTTCCCTGGGGGTTTTTGACACGCCGTCAAATTTTTTTTTTATTTTTGTCATATGCCCGAAGACCTCACCTTTGTTTTCGTTCCTTAAAATTTACCGTTGCACCAGTAGTCACAGAGTTAAAAATCCATGCAACGTTTTTTCATGGCTGTAGCATTTTTACTGCATTGTGTGATTGCATCCCTGAAATCATGACAACAAAATTTTTTTTGTAATTTAGTTGTGAAGCGTAATAACACCTCCCTGCTATCGTAAAACAAAATTTACTGTAGCACTCCTCCTGAGTGAGTAATAATTCCATGCAACGATATTGCATTTCTGTTATATAAGCTGCTATATTCACGACCTGACGACGCCGGAATTTTTTTTTTTATTTTTGTCGTAAAGCCATGTATAAAAACTTTATTTTCCTTTTTAGACTTTTATCGTAGGTTATATACTCATTGAGTAAAAATTCAATGCAACGCCGCTGCATGAATGTTGCGTTATCGATCTATGAGCGGCTCTCTCAGCGTCCCCATGATGTCAGAAATTTTTTGTCTAATTTTGTTGTGAGGGCTTCCAATAGGTCTTTATTGGCGTATCGTATTTTTAATCCTAGCGCTAATACTCAGCGAGTAATAATTCCATGTAACAAATTTTCAGTTGCGTTGCTTACGCAGCTCCCACTACGTCCCTATGCCGTATTAAATTTTTTTTGTGTTTTTTTAATATAGTCAAAGAATTAACCTTTATGGTCATACTTTTTTTTTAATCATAGCTCTTATACCCAGCGAGTAACAATTCAATGAAACGCAGATGCATTTTTAAAAAATTCATTTTTCAACTTGTTTGGAAACTAGAGCAGTACAACGTAACTTCGTCACGTCAAAACGAGTTCTCAAAAGCAGTTCTAATGAAGTTATATGCGTACAATTATTGTTAGAAATTTAACGTGTTAAATGATTTAATACGTTTCAAAACTCGTTAAATCACTGGTTTGTGTTCTTGCTAACATCTGAAAAGCTTTTTTTGTTTTATAAACGCAGCCAAATCTGAAAAAAACTTTTTAATTTTAAGTTTTTAATGTAAACAAATAAATTCTTTGACAAATTTTTAAGGAGTTTTAAATATTTTTTAAAAAACAATTTTTTATTTCTTTCAAAAAATAAACTGACATTTGGAAACAAGTTAAGGCAGTATGAACGATGATGTTAAAAAAAAGCTTTTTTCGAATAACGCGTTAAATGAAGTCGGTTTGAACATGCTATAACTATCATAAAAATTTTAGATTTTTTTTGTTTATTTTTATTTATTTTGTATTTTTGTAATTTTGTTTGCATAAAACCTAATGGTGTAGTGAAAGAATCATGACAATTTCTCAATTTGTTTCTGAGTTATATTGTCAAATACTCCTTTGAACACTGCCACAGCAACAACAGCGCCACCTACCGGGGCGAACTTAGAACTAAACAATATAGTCCCAGACGCACACACACACTAATTTTCATCAAAATCGGTCCAGCCGTTTAGGAGGAGTTCAGTGACATAGCCATGTACAGAATAATTTTATATATAAAGATTATCGAAAACAGTGCATTTAATTCTCATAACTACAGTTTACAATAAGCTGATTAGCGACAATTTCACTTTAGAGCCCGAACACAATACTCGCGACGAGCGGCAAGCGTCAATTTTCACTTTTTTTTACATGTATTTCTTATGGGACGTATTTTTGGGACTTGTCGCTCAACATTGTCGCGTGACGTTGCCGTCGGCTTCAATTTAATTTTAATTTGACAGGCAACAGAAGCAAGTTTCCGTCATTGCTTACATTGGTTATTACTGGTCGCATTCAGCAAACTGAACTCTTGTGAAATTTATGGTAGCTATCCCTTATAGCCCGAACACAATACGCGCGACGAGCGGCAGCGCCAATTGTCACTTTTCATTTACATGTATTTCTTTTGGGACGAATTTTGGAGACTTGTCGCTCAACATTGTCGCGCGACGTTGCCGTCGGCTTCAATTTAATTTTAATTTGACAGGCAACAAAAGCAAGTTTCCGCCATTGCTTACATTGGTTATTACTGGTCGCATTCAGCAAACTGAACTCTTGTGAAATTTATGGTAGCTATCCCATAGTGAGGGATGTTTTGCTTGAACTGTATTCAGAGCTGTAAAATCTGCATTCATATTCAGAATTTTAAGAAGAACTGAATAACGACATAAGAATCCATAAAAAAATACAAAATTGATTTGTAAATAAAATTTTAATTCACATTTAATTTTAAAAACTTGATTAATTATTCATTTCAATTGATCATTTTTGTTAGGAATAATGAATCAATTTCTTATTCATATGAATGTTACATGCAATTCACAAAGAATTTTACAATTTTCAACTTTATTTTTTTACCCATTATTCATATTTTATTCATTATTAATTTTTTGAATCATTTGTTATTCATTATTCGTTACTAATTTCTTATTTATTATTGATTTTTTATTCATTAATTGGTATATTGGAACATCTCCTTAAAAACTGGTGAAGAAATTGAAAATCTGATTGAAGATTTTACTAGCTTGATCCACGAAGCTGCATATTTATCAACTTCAGCCACGAAACTCCAAACTAGAAATAACGTTGCGTTATCTGCAAAAATCAGAGGACTAATACGACACAAAAGAAGATTTCGAAAAAAGTGGCACATGAGTCGATGTTCAAATGATAAAAGGGCTCTTAATACGACAAGTAAAATTCTCAAACAGTGGTTGGCAGAATTCAAAAATGATTCAATCGGCGAGTTCCTAAAAAGTTTGAGTCCTGATAGAAACGATGAACATTGTTTATGGAGAGCAACAAAATATCTAAAACGCCCTGCAAAAAGGCTTATTCCCGTCAAAGACTCGTCTGGATCATGGTGTAGAAGTGAGAAAGACATCTCTACTGCTTTTGCAAAACATCTAGAACAAACATTCCAGCCCTTCAAATTGAATAACAGCGTTGGGGAAATCGAAGTCAATAACTTCATCGATGCAGACTGCCAATTGGATTTACCTTTAAAGCATGTAACACCTAAAGAAGTAAGCACGGAAATCAGTATGCTAGGCAATTTGAAATCGCCTGGTTACGATATGGTTGACGCGAAAACTCTGATGCTGTTGACGACGAAAAGTATAATCCTTATTACACTAATTTTTAACGCGATGCTGAGGCTTGGACATTTTCCACAACAATAGAAATGTGCCGAAGTTGTAATGATCCTAAAACCTAAAAAGGCGGAGCATGAATTAAAATCATATTGGCCTATCAGCTTGCTTGTCACATTGTCTAAAGTATTTGAAAAAATACTCTTAAGACGAATGTCAATTATAATGGAGAACATGAGGATCGTTCCGGAGCACCAGTTCGGTTTTCGGCAAATGCATGGCACACCGGAGCAATGTCATAGGATTGTCGCCGTTGTAAGAGATGCACTAGAAAAGAAAATGTACGCATCAGTAGTTTTTCTTGACGTGCAACAAGCGTTTGATCGTGTGTGGCTGCCAGGTCTCTTATAGAAAATAAAGAAATTGTTTCCAGCTCCATATTACATTTTGCTGAAATCATATCTCTCTGAGCGATATTTTTATGTAAAAACCAACTATGAAAAATCTCAAATGTTTGACATCAAAGCCGGGATCCCTCAAGGAAGTGTTTTGGGACCTGTCCTTTATACTATATATACATCTGACATGCCGATATTTGAAGGAGTTACAGTTGCAACATTCGCAGATGATACTGCAATAATTGCTGCAAACGAGTCTGCGCAAGCGGCTTCTGAAAGTACTCAAACGCAACTCAATCGAATGCAACAGTGGTTAAATAGATGGAATATAAAGATCAACACTCAAAAATCAGTTCACGTTACGTTTGCACTAAGGAAGGGAGATTGCCCAGACGTGAAACTGCATGGGGAAACAATACCAAAAATGGAAAGTGTCAAATACCTTGGCTTGCATATAGACCGCAGACTGAATTGGAGAACTCATATAATGGCAAAAAAACAACAGCTGAAATTGAAAACGAGAAAACTATACTGGTTACTTAATCCAAAATCTCAACTTAGTTTAGAAAACAAAGTACGTATATATAAAGCAATTCTAAAGCCTGTATGGACTTACGGCATAGAGCTCTGGGGGACGGCCAGCAATAGTAACATTGACATCTTGCAAAAATACCAGTCCAAAACACTGCGGATGATTGCTATGCGCCTTGGTATATTACCAACATTGCCTTACATGAGGACCTTAAGATGTCGAAAGTGAAAGACGAACTTAGCAGACGTAGCGAGCGATATTTATGGAGATTAAGCCACATACTAACCCTTTGTCAATTTGCTTACTGGACTGTACTTACGAAATAACAAGATTAAAACGTATTCATATATTAGACATGCCATTTAGGAAATAATCATAATTGAATTCACAAACACATTTATTTGCATATTTGTAATGTCTATATAGATATATATAAGTTTTCCTTTTCTTTGGTATATCCAATGGGATATATCCATAAAGTCAATTTGTTTTTATATTTCATTTGCTGAATATCTATAGATAGATTGCAAATTAACCGAATGAAAAAAAAAAAAAAAAAAAAAAATTAATTGGTATAAACGAAACGTATTATTAACCAATTTTTTAAAATTGAATGTGAAATAATATTTTTATTTAGGAATGAGTTTTGCAGTCATCGAATGGATTCTTATTTCGTTATTCACTCATTCACCTTTTTTAAATATAAAATCAAATTGAATAATTTTATAAAAAACAGTGTAGCACATTGTAATTTATTTGCTTTACTTTACATTGAATTAGTTTTCAAATGCTTTTATTTATGCTTAAAATCAAATTTGGAGCAACTTTTCTTCCAAATTATTTCATTCTTCTACAATTGCTTGGCGCAGTTCAGCAACTATGTTGAATTAACGCTGATCAGCATAAACCTTTCGTACTAATACACTCCAAATTCGCCATTGGATATAAGACCGGAGAACATACTGGCCGGGACAGAAGACTTATGTTTTTAGCTGAAAACAATGTTTTATTCTCTTCTTGCTGGTATGTATTGCTGCATTGTCCCCTTGGAATGTCCAATTATTTCCGGATTTTTATCAAAAAAATGTCTAAGACTACGTTGTAAGTTTATTATATCGTACACCCTCTTCAAAAGTGTCACAACTCAAAATTTTCCAATTTTTTCTTTTTAATATAAATCAATTCGTAATACACATCTCTATTAACTGTCAAAATTTTGTTTTAATCTGATTGCTTGTTAATTTTTAAAAAATCATTTTGTATCCTTCTTTTGTATGAAGTTGCTTGAAAACGAAATAATTTTAATAATTTCAATTTTAAAATTTTAATTTAAAAATTTTGAGTTGAAAAAAGTGTCACATTTAAAGAGGGTGTACGATATAATCTTTGCCGTTCATTTTCGAAGATGCTATTTGAATTTCAATAGATTTATTGGCAAAAATAGACCCATAAAAGCATTACGTTACCACCAAAATCGCGACAAGAGAAATAACGTGGTTCTCTGCATAAATCGTGGCAATACCCATGAAATCCATCAGGACCGTCTAGATTGAATTTTTTTCTCATCTGAAAAAAGAACCCTTTTCAGGTTTTGTGGGCAATAAAATAACAATTATCTAAAAGTAACTTACCGAGGTTCAATCCATTCCAGTATATTCTGCAAATTTTATGCGGACAAGAGCTATGTTTTTCCAAAAGCCTGGAGCCTTCTTCATTTTGGCACGCTTTATATTGGAATTTCGTTTTAGGGCCCTCCACACTGTTTGTTGTCAGACATTTACTGAACAAAGAGCGGCAAGTTGCTTGCAGCTGGCTTGGATGTGGCGCATTCTGGAAGTCGATATTACGATTTTCGAAATAAATTTGCACAATTTGCAAACCTTGTTCTTGCATCAGTCTTTTCAGTACAAAATGTCAAACCGAATTGACCAAAAAAGATAAAAGAGTTACCATATTTGATCGCTGTATGACAGTTTAAACCTTATAGAAAAATGGAACTTCATAAAAAAACACCCTTTTCTAAACATTTTTTTAAAAAAAATCTTATAGTTATAATGTTTTTGAAATTCCAATATTTTTGCTTTAATAGTATTGAAAAATCTTTGATACAGCGTTAGTCTTCGCCTGGGTGAACACAACACTGATACGGCTATCGATTGTAATGATCGAAACTATTGCACGGCACCGTATCAACGTTTTGGCATCGAGTCCATTGTGGTTCATCCAAATTTTACTGCCGGACGACATTTGGGCATATATCAACACAATGACATCGCCCTGATACGTATGAATCAAAGTGTCACCTTCAGTAATTCCATACAACCTGTGTGTCTACCATCGGTGGAAGCAGTTCAGAAATTGACTGGTGGCATGAAGCTAACTGTTGCTGGTTGGGGTCACAACGGAGATGGTATATTGCGCTCATAATGACAAGCAATCGGTGTAAAATTCTAATACAAACAAAATCTTTTCCACATTTCAGCTGCACGAACCGCCGAAAAACGCAAGGTTAGAATTCCCTTTGTCGAGCTGGAAGAGTGCAGAAAAAATTTCTATTCCAAAAAACTCTACGTGGCCGATGAGCAACTTTGTGCTGGTGGTATATTTCGTGAGGATAGCTGTTTGGGTGACTCAGGTGGCCCATTGATGCGATTTAGCGAAGGTGCTTGGATAATCGAAGGCATTGTATCGTTTGGAAGTGGCTGTGGCTTGGAAAAACCTGGACTCTATACAAATGTGAGAAGCTATTTGGATTGGATTGAACAACAAGTAACTCTGTAATATCATCGTTATTCAATAGAATTCTAGATGTACTCTGCTGTGATTATTCAGAGATTATTGAAATTTTTACATATATACCTAAAATACTTAATTATATACTTATGTGCATATATCAGTAAAAAATGTTTACATTAAAACATAACAAAGAAAGAGCCGAAGGAATGTTTTTTTCTTTTTTAAAAACTTGTGGTTTGGGTTCCTGCTTCAAAGGTCACCAACAAACCACAGATTTTGTGCTGGGAATGAGGAAGCCACTTTAGCAGCTTCCGAATTAGCGCTATTAAATTCAATTTATTTTTAGGCTTTTTATTAGAACTGTTGCTCTTATTGTTGTTGTTGTTGATATTGTTGCCGATGGTATCCGAAATTAACATAAATTTCTCATAAGTACCTGCAATAAAATTTCTTAATTATATCTATTAACATAGCACTTTCAGGGTCAAATTAATATATTCTTGCAGACAGTCGTGTCTTCTTTTCTACCTCTTAAGCATGTTCAATTTTTCAACGTGAGACCGCACAGTATGTTCGGAAAATATAAATTCTTGTTTCTATGATTTCCGCAAATGCGTAAAATTATTAAACTTACAACAAATGTTCTACAAAAATCTACAATCTCCAGAGCTTAAGAGATCGAGAGAATTGAACAATTTATTAGGTGTTCTCAGGTAAATATATACATTTTCTATATAATATAAAATAAAGAAAATGGTCAGGGAACATAACAGGTGTGCTTGGTAAAAAAGACTGAAGTATGAGGGTAGTCCCGGAAGTACCCGACCTGACGTATAGATGGCTGCTGTTGTTTGAAAAGAAGGACTACGGTAGAAAGTACCATCCTTATAGAGCTTAAGTTTGAAGTTTGGCAACCATCAATATTGAGCGCTCTGAGTGAATTTGTAAACATGGTAAAAATTGATTATTGTTATATGATACAATACTTTTTGAAAGATCTCATTGGAACCAATATCAAGAAAATCCTTTAAATGGAATTGGATGACCATCGACTGAAAGTGCGCGAGATACCGGACATAATAGGCGTTTAAAAAGTACTATCGTCGCACAGTGATGCGATTGGTACAAGTTAGACGGAAAATATTATTTTGTGCATTTTTTTTTGTAGTTTCTGGTGTTTTAGGTATAGGAAAATGCAAAAAAACCTATTTCAGAAATTTTGGGCAAGGGGGCGTGGCAGCTGCCATACAACTGACACATAATTTGCGCTATATTTTAGAAATTAGATTAGCTACGACAACAAAATCAAACGTAGATTTTTTGTATGTAATTTGAAAAAAGTGAAAAAAATTTCAGCGCGATTGAGCAAGTGGGCGTGGCAGCTGCCAAACAACGTAATCACATTTTTCGCTTTAGCTTAGAAAAGAGTAAAGCTACGATAACAAAATTAAACGTAGACTTTTTGTATATAATTTGCAAAAAGCAAAAATATTTCGGTGCGATTGAACAAGTGGGTGTGGCAGATTCCATACAATTTAATCACATTTTTCGCTATATCTTAGAAATCAGATAAGCTACAGAAGCAAAATTAAACGTAGATGTCGTGTATGTAATTTCGAAAAAGTGGAAAAAATTTCGGAGCGATTGAACGAGTGGGCGTGGTAGCTGCCATGCATGTGGATATTTTGGTCCATAACTAAGAAATGAGAAAAGCTATGAAATATTTCGATATATAAACTTTTATCTGAAAAATAAAGGGCAAGTTGGAAAATGAATCAAATCGGATGAAAACCTCGCCCACCTCCCATTCAAAGTGGCTTTATTACAAAGGTAAACTGTCTTAGAATTCCACAAAAATTAATAGATGGACTTGAAATTTTGCGTATGAGCTTCGATATTTAATATGCACTCTGAGTATGAAATTCAACGAAATCGGGTGAAAACCACTCCTACCTCCATACAAAGTGACTATACTTTGTATGGAGGTAGGACACCATACAAGTGACTATACTTTGTATGGTGAATATACTTTGCTTCGGTCGTGGGGCTATTGACGTGACGAAGTTACGTTATACAGATCAAGTTTCCAAAAAAGTTGAAAAATGAATTTTTTAAAAATTCATCTGCGTTGCATTGAATTGTTACTCGCTGAGTATAAGAGCTATGATTAAAAAAATGATATGACCGTAAAGGTTAATTTTTTGACTTCATTATAAAAACAAAAAAAAAATTCAAAACATCATCGGGTCGCAGGGGGAACTGTTTAAGCAACACAACTGAAAATTTGTTACATGGATTTATTACTCGCTGAGTATCAGTGCTAGGATTAATACGATACGCCAATAAAGGCCTACTGTAAGTCCTCACAACAAAATTAGAAAAAAAATTTCTGTCGCCATGGAGACGCTGAGAGAGCTGCTCAAAGATCGATAACGCAACATTCAAGCAGCGGTGTTGCATTGAATTTTTACTCAATGAGTATATAACCTACGATAAAAGATTAAAAAGGAAAAAGAAGGTTTTAGAAATGGATTTACGACAAAAATAAAAAAAAATCCGGCGTCGTCAGGTCGTGAATATAGCAGTTTATGTAACAGAAATTTAATATCGTTGCATGGAATTATTACTCACTCAGGAGGAGTGCTACGGTAAATTTTGTTTTACGACAGCAGGGATGTGTTATTACGCTTCACAACTAAATTACAAAAAAAAATTCTTGTTGTCATGATTTCAGGGATGCAATCACATAATGCAGTAAAAATGCTACAGCCATGAAAAAACGTTGCATGGATTTTTAACTCTGTGACTACTGGTGCAACGGTAAATTTTAAGGAACGAAAACGAAAGTGAGGTCTTCGGGCATATGACAAAAATAAAAAAAAAAATTGACGGCGTGTCAAAGACCCTCAGGGAACCGCCTAATGTGACGCATATGCATCAGTTTTGCTGGATTAATTGAAATTAGAGCATAACCAATGGGGAAGCAGAAAAAAAGCTAAACGAAACGCACCAACTCCAAATCCAACAACAACTCCAACACCAACAGCAACACCAACACCAACACCAACAACAACATCAACATCAACATCAACATCAACATCAACATCAACATCAACATCAACATCAACATCAACATCAACATCAACATCAACATCAACATCAACATCAACATCAACATCAACATCAACATCAACATCAACATCAACATCAACATCAACATCAACATCAACATCAACATCAACATCAACATCAACATCAACATCAACATCAACATCAACATCAAATTCAACATCAACATCAACATCAACATCAACATCAACATCAACATCAACATCAACATCAACATCAACATCAACATCAACACCAACACCAACACCAACACCAACACCAACATCAACATCAACATCAACATCAACATCAATATCAACATCAACATCAACATCAACATCAACATCAACATCAACATCAACATCAACATCAACATCAACATCAACATCAACATCAACATCAACATCAACATCAACATCAACATCAACATCAACATCAACATCAACATCAACACCAACATCAACATCAATATCAACATCAACATCAACACAAACATCAACATCAACATTAACAACAACAACAACATCAATATCAACATCAACATCAACATCAACATCAACATCAACATCAACATCAACATCAACATCAACATCAACATCAACATCAACATCAACATCAACATCAACATCAACATCAACATCAACATCAACATCAACATCAACATCAACATCAACATCAACATCAACATCAACATCAACATCAACATCAACATCAACATCAACATCAACATCAACATCAACATCAACATCAACATCAACCTCAACATCAACATCAACATCAACATCAACATCAACATCAACATCAACATCAACATCAACATCAACATCAACATCAACATCAATATTAACAACAACAACAACATCAATATCAACATCAACATCAACATCAGCATCAACATCAACATCAACATCAACATCAACATCAACATCAACATCAACATCAACATCACCATCAACATCAACATCAACATCAACATCAA
Source organism: Pherbina coryleti (assembly GCA_943735915.1). Classification (NCBI taxonomy): domain Eukaryota; kingdom Metazoa; phylum Arthropoda; class Insecta; order Diptera; family Sciomyzidae; genus Pherbina; species Pherbina coryleti. Next base: position 16,464,888 of record OX030949.1, read on the forward strand.
CATCAACATCAACATCAACATCAACATCAACATCAACATCAACATCAACATCAACATCAACATCAACATCAACATCAACATCAACATCAACATCAACATCAACATCAACATCAACATCAACATCAACACCAATAGTTGATTGTTGATAAATAGATTTTTTTTTTAGTTTAAAAATATTTTGTAATGTGTTGAGAATATTTAAACACCTCATATAGTTTAGTTGACCTCAAATTCAATACATTTCATACAAAACGGTCAGGACCTAGTTTATACATGCATTTTTAGGACCATCAAACAGGTTAAAAAACAAGGCAACTGGCCATTTGCGCACCTTTTCACTTTAAGAACTTAGAGTAGACATAATAATGGTTAAATAAAAAATACATTTTTGTAAATACAAAATGGCCCTTTTTTATTTTCCAAAATATTTTACCAAATGTTCATTTTTTACGCATTTATATCGATAAATACCGTTTTTAGCGCAAACATTTTAAAAGGTAGGTTATTGAACATATTTTATTTTAAAAGATCTTATCTTTATCATAAAGAATGCCAATTTTCAACTCTTTTGGATATTGGGAAATATTTAAAAAAAATAATTATGTATAACTAGAGAACTCATAAGCGAAAATTTAAAAAAATCACCTTTTGGGTCAACTTTCAAGAATTTTTGCATTTTTTGTAGAATGCGCAGGTAAGTAAAAAAAAATTATTCCTGAGATGAATGGATATTATTTAACAGTTTTAAATATTCAGAATGTAAAAATTCGATTTCGACTTTTTTCTGTCTAGCATGCCCTTTCGCATCCCTGTGCGTCGTATAGTGTCTGTAAATTTGAATATGGGAAGGAGCTACACCAACAAAAAAAATTCTGGTATTAAAATAAATTGTTTTCAACTTAACAAGAATCTTGTTGATAACAACCATAAAAAATCTTGTCAATACAAAGATTTGAGTATTTTTCAAACTATTATATGGTTGCTATAAAAAGAAGAATTTTTTTATTAAATTTAACAACACTGACATTGTTAATAATACCAACAAGTTTTTTTTTGGGTGAAGTTGCGTTGAAACAAGAAGTTGACAGTAAATATTTGATTGAAACTTAACGACGAGCAAATTGAGAGAAACGTCAAAAACAATGCATTAAAAATGCAGTTCGTCGCACATTTTTTTCTCCAATTCGTACTATATGCGTACTCACTCACACCAATTGAAACTATGCATAAGTACTATTTGAACTGCTCTATTTTAATTTTAAATGACAAAAAAATGAGCAATTTAATGAAGTATCATACAGGCTTAAAGGACTGGCTGTAGGGTATTAGTTTTACTCAAATTAACACTTAATTGAGAGAGAACTATTGCCCTCAACTCGACTTCATATTTCACTAACGGTACTTTTGAGAGTAAAAAACAATATTCGCTCTGTTTTATAAGTATAAAAAAACCACTTTAAAGAAACCGAAAATAAAATCATTTTCATCCTCTTTAATCCATTTTTTTTGAAAGAGTCATTGTAATTGGCCTCCCTTTTTTAAAATAACGTTGAATATTCTGGTATTCATACTATCTATTAAATTTTTCAGCAAGTTTTCATCAATTTCACTCCATTCTCTGACAATAGCATTTTTCAAGGTTTCCACCGACTCGTACTGCCTGTTTTCTTTGTAATCCCGACCCCAAAGTTTTTCGATGGGGTTCAAGTCAGCAAGCTGGCTAATCCAAAATTTCTAATTTTCACTCTGAAAACCATTTTTTTGTCTCTCGACTTACGTGGATTGATGCGTTGTCTTGTTGGAAGACAAAGCTTTTTTATGATTTCTGCTTAGAAAGGGCATTAAACTCATCTGGAGTACATCAGTGTACGCTTTGCCATTCATTTTGCTGGAAGTGAACTGTACTTCCAAGCATCCAGATGAGCAAAATGCCCCCCAAAGCATAACGCTACCACCGCCGAAGTTTCTCTTAGAAAAATAGATGGGTTTCTTACGTAAATCGCGCCAATAACCCTGGAACCATCCAATCTGGACCATACAAATTCCATTTTTTTCATCGGAAAAAATTACCTGAAAATATGTTTTCGTAAAAAAAACAACTTCTTACAAAGCAATTTTCACTCACATTTTTCCAATTCGTTGCCATATGTTTTTGAGCAAAAAGTAGCCTTGCATCCTTATGGCATCCTTCGTCAAACGTGGAGTAGATCTTAGTTTTGAAAATTTTGAGTTGGGGCTGGTGTGCAAGATGCGCCAGACCGTTGATCTGGAAACGGGAACCCCAGCAGCGTTAATCAAGTCACGCAAGCTTTTTTGGGAATTGCTTGCAGTTCTCAAAATATGGCGGACTGCTTGGTCATTAATCTTTTTTTTTTCTTCCACAACGCTTGTTTTTGCCATATACCTCCGGATTATTTAAAAAATTTAAAACAACGTTATGACTGCGATAAATTTTGCGCGCAGTTTCTCTTAATCCAAAGTTTTCTTCCGAAAAGACTAAAATTTTCCCTTTTTCTACATTGGAAAGACTGAGACCACGTGGCATTTTAAGAAAAATATACTTTTTTTTCACTGATTAATTTAAAAACAGCTCCTCCAATTTGAAGCCCACGCGTTATATGACAAACTTAACGAATACAAGAGCGAATATTGTTTTTTACTCTCAAAAGTACCGTTATTGATATATGAAGTCGAGTGGAGGGGAATAGTTCTCTCTCAATTAAGTGTTATTTTCAGTAAAACATTATAATACCCTGCCTGTATGTCCTCTAGGAAATATCAACATTTTAATTTATTCAAAAAGCGAGTCATTTTTGCACCAATAACGCATTTGCATAAATCGACTACGTAAATATTTAAAATATATTTAAATATTTTCTTAATTAAATAAAATATTTAAATATTTAAACAGAATTAATAAAAAATATATTTAAATTGTGCACGAATTTTTTTAAAATATCTTTCAAATATTTATTAATTGAGAATAAAACTATAGCATTTAAAGAAAATTTATATAAAAATACTGAATTTTAAGAAGAACATATTAAAATTCAATAAGAATTAAAATGTATAAGAAGAAAAATATGCAGGTAAATGACAACCAGAAAATATCAAGTTGTCACTCAACCCTACATCATTTCATAAAACGACCACCCATCGCATTCACAAATCATCTTGGCCAAATATCCACCCTATATTACCCTTGCAACATTAACTAAATGAGAACTATAAGAAACCGGCAACTGCAAGAAATAAACTGCAGGAACAGGGTGCGATGCTGTTGCTGCTTGTCGGAACATGTGTGTACGTGTGCGATGCTGTTGCTGCTTGCTTGTATGGAATACGTGTGGACGTGTGTGGCATAAATAAAATTTAAATACGGGAAAAAACGAGTTGTAAGGAAAATATTTGATTTATCCACGTAAATATATAAATAAAATTTATACTCAGGCGTGGATATGTTAATATCCGTAAATTCCCTTAGTGTAGCTTTCTCATATTCAAATTTACAGTCACTATACGATATATAGCCCTTTTAAAACGCCTATTATGTCGGGTATCTCGCGCACTTTTAGTCGATGGTCATCCAATACCATTTTATAGATATTCTTGATATTGGTTGCACTGAAGGCTTTCAAAAAGTATTGTATCATATAACAATAACCAATTCTTTCCATGTTTACAAATTCACTCAGAGAGTTCAATATTTATGGTTGCCAAACTTCAAACTTAAGCTTTATAAGGTTGGTACTTTCGACCGTAGTCCTTATTTTCAAACAACAACAGCCAATAGCATACGGCAGGTCGGGTACTTCCGGAACTAACCTCATACTTCAGTCTTTTCTACTTAGCACACCTGTTATGTTCCCTGACGTTTTTCTTTATTCTATATTATAAAGAAAATGTGTATAACATCAACCTGAGAGCCCCTGATAAATTGTACGATTCTCTTGATCTGCTTATATCCTGATAGATTTTCGTAGAATATTGGTTAGTAGTTTAATAATTTTACACATTTGCGGATGATTGTATTAGTACGAAATAATAGCTTTAGATCAAAGAAACAAGAATTGGAATTGACCATCCAAGAGAACTCTGTCAGCTCCGCCTCTTCACCACCGAATTTTTTCCGAATATATTATGCTGTCTCATCTCACGTTGAAAAATTGAACATGCTTAAGAGGTAGAAAAGAAGACACGACTGTCTGCAAGAATATATTAATTTGACCCTGAAAGTGCTATGTTAATAGATATAATTAAGAAATTTTATTGCAGGTACTTATGAGATATTTATGTTAATTTCGGATACCATCGGCAAAAATATCAACAACAACAACAATAAGAGCAACTGTTCTAATAAAAAGCCTAAAAAATAAGTTGAATTGAATAGTGCTAATTCGGAAGCTGCTTAAGTGGCTTCCTCATTCCCAGCATAAAATCTGCGGTTTGTTGGTGACCTTTGAAGCATGAACCAAAACCACAAGTTTTTAGACAAGAAAAAAACATTCCTTCGGCTCTTTCTTTGTTGTTTTAATGTAAACTTTTTTTACTGATATATGCACATAAGTATATAATTAAGTATTTTAGGTATGTATGTAAAAATTTCAATAATCTCTGAATAATCACAGCAGAGTTCATCTAGAACTATTGCTTCTCTTAAGAGTACGAGTACATTACAGCTTCACTTGTTCTTCAATCCAATCCAAATAGCTTCTCACATTTGTATAGAGTCCAGGTTTTTCCAAGCCGCAGCCACTTCCAAACGATACAATGCCTTCGATTATCCAAGCACCTGTGCTAAGTCGCATCAATGGGCCACCTGAGTCACCCGAACAGCTATCCTCACGAAATATACCACCAGCACAAAGTTGTTCATCGGCCACGTAGAGTTTTTTGGAATAGAATTTTCTGCACTCTTCCAGCTCGACAAAGGGAATTCTTACCTTGCGTTTTTCGGCGGTTCGTAGAGCTGAAATATGGAAAAGTTTGTTTTTTATTAGAATTTTACACCAATTATCACAGTGCAATTTTGAGCGCAATATACCACTTCCGTTGTGACCCCAACCAGCAACAGTTAGCTTCATGCCACCAGTCAATTTCTGAACTGGTTCCACCGATGGTAGACATACAGGTTGTATGGAATTACTGAAGATGACACTTTGATTCATGCGTATCAGGGCGATGTCATTGTGTTGATGTATGCCCAAATATCGTCCGGCAGTAAAATTTGGATGAACCACAATGGACTCGATGCCAAAACGTTGATACGGTGCCGTGCAATAGTTTCGACCATTACAATCGATAGCCGTATCAGTATTGTGTTCACCCAGGCGAAGACTAACGCTGTATCAAAGAGTTTTCAATATTATTAAAGCAAAAATATTGGAATTTCAAAAACATTATAACTATAAGAGTTTTTTTAAAAAAATGTCTATTAAAGGGTGTTTTTTAAGGAGGTTCCATTTTTCGATAAGGATTGAACTGTCATACAGTGGTCAGATATGGCAACTCTATTATCTTTTGTGGTCAGTTTGGTTTGAATTTTGTACTGAAAAGACTGATGCAAGAACAAGGTTTGCAAATTGTGCAAATTTATTTCGAAAAACGTAATATCGACTTCCAGAATGCGCTACATCCAAGCCAGCTGCAAGCAATTCATCGCTCTTTTTTCAGGAACTGTGTGACAACAAACAGTGTGGAGGGCCATAAAATAAAATTCTAATATAAAGCGTGCCAAAATGAAGAAGGGTCCAGGCTTTTGGAAAAACATATCTCTTGTCCGAATATATTTTGCAAAAGAATATACTGGAATGGATTGGATTTCGGAAAGTTACTGTTAGGTAATTGTTATTTTATTTCCCACAAAAAACTTTTCACGTTATTTTTTCAGATGAGAAAATATTCAATCTGGTCGGTCCTCATGGATTGCATGGGTATTGGCACGATTTACGCAGTGAACCACGATATTTCTCTTGTCGCGATTTTGGCGGTGGTAACGTAATTCTCTTATGGGGCTACTTTTGCAAATAAATCTGTTGAAATTCAAGTAGCTTCTTCGAAAATGAACAGCAAAGATTATATCACAATCTTACAATAAAGTCTTAGAAATTTCTTATAAGCGAATTCTGGAAAAAATTTTAATTTCTAAGGAAATAATACATACCAGCAAGGAGTGAAAAAAAACTTTGTTTTCAGCTAAAAACATAAGTTTTCTGTCCCGGCTAGTATGTTGTCCGGACTTAAATCCAATTGCGAACATTTAGGGTGTATTAGTACCAAAGGTTTATGCCGATCAGCGTCAATTAAATTAATAAAAGTGATTACTCCTAGAGTTTCCTAGAGTTAACACATAACACTTTTTTTAATTTAAGAAGGTTTTTGACCCCTCTGTGTGAATGTTAGGGGGCGATAATGTTTCCCAATTTTAAAGGACATTAAATTTGCAAGAATTTTACCCAAGGTCATAAATAAAAATTTTACTTAGTTTAGGAGTGGAAGGAAATTAACTACAGCCCCATAGAATAAAATGTGATCTTTAAAAACTCTGTTATTTGATCTAACCCAGAAAAATCCCTTAGACGATATGTTCTATAGACCAATGGCTGTCACAAGCCATTCGAGTTTTTTCGATTTTTTTTTTGGTGTAGCACAGTGTAATTGCAGCCTTTAGCCTCTCTGTGTAGTCATATTGGCGATTATTGCTATGGAATTTAAGTCCGGAAAGCAGGCCGCCCAGTCTATATTTTGTATAGAGCAGTCAACCAACTATCGGTTCTTTTCATGAATGCGAGCGTTGTTCTGTTAGAGAATTAGTGGCACCACCCTGTAGGCCTCAACAAAGAAAATGAGGTAAAAAAAGAAGTATCTGCTTTTCATTTGAGACAATGTGAAAGGTAAATCAAGCATTACTTTTGATGTAAAAGCTCCCCACACCATTTAAGGAAGTGAAGTGACTCCTTTCGCAAATCTCTCCAGTAGAATTGGAACCAATGGGGTTCATTAATATTCAATTTTCCTTCAAGTTGGCGAAGTTGGCGCAAGACTTGGTTTGAGTTTGAACGTTTTTTGAGAATTATTCAGTGCTCTCGTCCTAACAGTTGATGTCCGTTTTGTGCCAACTGACTTTAAAACATACTTTTCGGGGTTCCGTAAAACTTTGAACTACACATCGACTTCTGTTTATTTTTTTTCGAAATTTGAGTTTTTGTTAGTTTAGACCAGTTGTATGCTCATATTTTTCCACGCTCTTCATTCGAAAATACTGTATTCGAAAATAATGATTTTAATTTTTATTAAATTCGAAAAAAAGTTATAATCACTTGTAGTCTCATTAGAAACTAACTTTAGAGTATTGTCTTAAATTACAAAAGCGAAAAGTGTAGTAAAAGAGTAATTGACATGAAAAATATAATGGCTCTATGGTTTATAAGTCTCATTTCTTTCTTAAACACTATGATCAGCTGTTTTCCTTGATATTGTAATTTGTTTTTTTAAAAAAGGGGGACAAAGCTAAAGGCTGTATTTCTTCAATAAGGATTTTTTAATTAAGCTTTTCACTAACCCTTTTTGTTGACTTCGAAGCCAGATTGTGAAAGAACTAGATATGACAAACAACAAAGAAGTTCGAATTCATGATCATGAGCCCTAAAATTATCCATATAGCAATGAAATTTTCAAATAAAGGGTGTTTTTTTAGGGGTTTGTTTTTCGAATAGAGATAAAACTGGCATTTTGTGGTCAAATCTGGCAACTCTAATGTCATTTATGTTCAGTTTGGTTTGCCATTTCATCATGAACAGGTTGACAAAAGAACAACGCTTGCAAATGGGCCGAAAATGAGATTGATCTCGATGCTGATTTTCATCGCAAAATTTTGTTCAGTGATGAGGCTCATTTTTGGTTGAATGGCTACGTCAACAAGCAAAATTGCCACATTTGGAGTGAAGAGAATACACATGAGATCCTTGAGACGCCATTACATCCACAAAAACTGACTGTTTGGTGTGCTCTATGGGCTGGTGGAGTCATTGGGCCATACTTCTTTCGAAATAATGCTGGAGAGTCAGTTACCGTTAATGGAGACCGGTATAGAGCCATGATAACCGACTATTTTGTTCCCGAATTGGATGGCATGAATGTGGATGAGTTTTGGTTCCAACAAGACGGCGCTACATGCCACACAGCGCACGTCACAATCGATTAATTGAAGGAAACATTCGATGAGCGCATAATTTCGCGGAATGGACCTGTCAATTGGCCACCAAGATCGTGTGATTTGACACCATTGGATTATTTTCTTTGGGGATATGTGAAGTCGCTCGTCTACGCCAACAAACCAGAAACGTTAGGGGACTTGGAGGCCAACATTCGTGGCGTTATTGCCGACATACGGCCCCATATGCTCGAAAAAGTGGTTGAAAATTGGACCTGTAGAATTGGATTTATTCGAGCCAGCAGCGGCAGCCACATGCCCGAAATCATATTTAAACATTAATGGCATAAAATTATCCTTCCAATAAAGCCAAATTGATGGACATTAAAACGATTTTCTTGTGTTTTATCTCTATTCGAAAAACAAACCCCTAAAAAAAACACCCTATACTTAACCAAAGTTAGAATTATGCGACACTGTATTATAATTACTATCTTCAGTAGAGCTTTAAGTTCGATCTAACTTAGAGAGAGTAAGTTGAAAAATATGAGATTGAAAGCTTGTTTTATTTTATTCCAGTCAGGCCATTAGACTAAGAACTTTTGTCAACTACTTAAGCTTTTTTCTCTCAGGATTGTTCTTAGTCTCTCAAGATTGTTGTGTTATCATAACTATCTCAAGTAGAGCTTCAAGTTCGATCTAATTTAGAGAGAGTAAGTTGAACAATATGAGATTGAAAGCATATTTTGTTTTATTCCAGCCTAAGAATTAGAGAGAGTCAGTTTAACAATATGAGATTGAAAGCTTATTTTGTTGTATTCCAGTTTGAAGGCATTTAAACTGAAATCTTTTTGTAAACTGCTTAAACTTTTCTCTCTCAAGATAGTTCTTATAGAATTATTTATTAATTTTATAAACAATAGAATTAATTATCAATTAATTAAAAACTTTGGAAATTCCGCAGTTAGTGAAAACTCGATCACATACTTACACTTTTCCCACTTTTTCCTCAATCTTGCCGACAATGCAATGTGCCGCAGTTAAAATATAACGTTCGTTGATTAAAGAGCCAGCGCAGACGGAAACCAGATCTCCTGAATCTGGTAAAAACCCAAACAAAATTACTGGCATTGAACTTCGATTGAACAACATTTTCGTTTGCTATTGGCGTTAAAAAGCGCAACTGAGCAAATGGAACGCATTCTCGACAGAAAGAAGATTTAATGTTAAAAAATTGGTAATTACGAAACGAAAATGTTGTTTTGCTTTCAAAGCCTGCTCAACTCACTGGTACGATATTCCAAATTGACCATCCAAGAGAACTCTGTCAACTCCGCCTCTTCACCTCCGAAAATTTTCGTCGCTATTGTTATGGCACCACAATTGGGCAGTTTTGGAAATTTATCCAACTGCTGCGTCGTGCTGCTCTCAGTAACAGTGTCCTCTTTCGAGACTTCAACACTTTCGTCACAATGTTCCTCCGTTCCTGGAAATACTATTCTGTGTGCTCTGGCCTCTTTCGTGAAATGATTGTCTGACGTACAGCAGACACACGGTGAACTTTCCGATGATTCGTATTCACAATCGCACTGCGACAAACGTAAAAATTTGTAGTAACATTCGATTCTATTCACAAGCACCGCTTTCAACGATTCACACTGATGTATCGAGGTACATAAACCGAAATTACCATTTGGATTACGACACCTAACAGTGGTCGTCACATTTGCATTTCCATTTAAAACATATGGAGCGATGTAACCAAAATGCGTAAAATAAATAATGCTACTTATAAGCAACAGCGGCTGCGTAGCTTTGAGATACATCTTTACAGCGTATAAACAATTTGTAGAAGCGCGACTATAAAACAAGTGCTTCGTCTTAAAGCTATCAGGCACTAACTTAAACATTTCCAGTCACTGCTTGTAGAACGCGAGCTTTTTAAGTACATAGAGCCGGGTTATTTTTTTTTAATTTAGTCTTTTGTTTATTCAACTCAAGCTATTTGTTTGTTTTTTTAATGTTGCATAAATTTACGTATACAGCAGTGTTCGACGAAAAAGCAGTGAATACTCGACTTTAAGAAAACTGACTGTTTTTGTTTAAGTTACTGGATTTTTTTATGTTTTTTGTTTTATTATATTATAATTTAATCATATTCAACAGAAGAAAAGGTGAAAAAATTAATTTCGTGTACTCATCAAGAACTATTTTTTGCGTAAAAAACCATCAAAACACCAGGAAAAGATTAATAAATACTATGGAGCCTCTGTACCAGCAATTTCGATAGTTAAGAAGTAATTACTTGAATTCATAAATAAATACATTTTCTTAGCGAAAAAAATTGTTGGCCTAAAATCAGATCGTAAATCTTGGAAAAGACGTTAGAAATGCTGTGAAAATTCGTGGGAACTTAAATGTAGATATATCAAGCTTTTTATAAACAATAATGCATTATAAACAATAAAACAACAATTATAAAAAAAAGGAGCATCTTTAGCTTCTCACACTTGGTGGACCATTTTCGGGATTTGTCCATCTACACATATATTTTTTTTTAATAAAACGAGATATTCAAATTGTGATGTTTTTTAAATATGTAATACATCTATGACATTCAGAAAAAACAAAATACATTTACTTTCAAATATAATTCCGAATTAAATATACAATCAAGAACCCCTAGTATTCTTAGTAAAATTTGTTGTATAGTTATTGGGGTGGGTCAAATTGTTCGGGTGAGAAAAAAAGCGAGTATTGCAAAAACGAAATCTATGAAAAATTCTTAGAAAACTTCCCCAAAAAGGTAGGGGTCTAAAATTAAAACCTAGCTCCCGCCTAGAACTGCATAAATTTTATGGAAAGCAACATGCTATGTTACAAGCAAATATCATGTTTTTGTTATTGTTAGTTCGGGCCTATTTTGAATAAAATTTTATTAGCATTAAGAATCTGTTTCCATATAATTAAAATTTTTGTTTTTAACACGAGTTTTATTTAAGAGTGGCGTCCGTGGCATAGTTGGTTAGAGTGCGTGGCCGCTATGTCAACGAACCTGGAGACCCGGGTTCGAACCCTAGCAGCGACAGAAAATTATTTGAATTAAAATTATTTTTCTGCACCTCTCTGCAGACAATGGCAAACCTCAGAGAGTAATCAAAATGCCATGTAAAGCTTCTTGAGAACAAGAACATTCCGTTCATCGCCGTTCGGAGTTGGCGTTAAATCTGTAGGTCCGGTTCTCGGTCAATTGTGTGTTCAAACTTAATAACACGCACAACACAATTGATCATAAGAATCTAGACAAAAGTCCTTTCAAGGGCTGAAATGGCCAGTTATTTATTTTTATTTTATTTTATTAAAGAGTGGTTTTTAAAGAAATGCTGAAAAGTAATGACAAACCGCTTTTTGTCCTTTAAAGAAAAAGCAATTTACATTGTAGGCTCCACCATATTTTGAACCGATTTCATTGGGGAATACTTCTCTTCCTATGGTCATTCGGGGAAACGAGAAAAAGTGCTGTTGCTAACGCATGTATCACGACGCGTAATCATAAAGAATAAGAGACGATGTTATGGCAGTGCCTCTATAAAGTCGTACCCAAGCACCTTGAATGGACTATAAAAAAGACTTAAAAAACTGAGCTTTTTCAATTTAATTTGACCTCTTAATTGAATAAATAAATAGAGTCCCTGTTTTTATTTAAAACTTTATGTTTTTGACTTTACAAAAAAAAAAACACAAATTTTAAAACTTGCGTTTTTACTGATTATTCAATGACATTACAAACTTGAGTTTTTTGGTAAATTTAAAAAAAAAATTCTAAAATTTGGCTTGAAAAGATAAAACAATAAGCCTAACATTAATAAAAAATGTGGTATTGCTTATATATCAGCATTTTTTAATAAAACCAAACTTTTTTTAAACATTTTTCAAATGCGAATTTTATGTCTCTCGGCGGGAGCTAGTTTTTGATTTAAGACCCATAGTTTCTTGGGGAAGTTTTCTTAGAATTCTTCGTGAATTTCGTTTTTGCTATACGACTTTTGACAAAAACAATTGACCCACCCTAATAGATATATATATATATCGTCGTTGCGCATACAAAAAAGGTTATGTGTTTTTGAACAACTTTTCAGGAGACGAAAAAAACATTTTTGCTTTTTAACAATTTCAATACTATTTTCACATAACTGGCTCACTTCCACATTTGCTTACTTCTAAACCAATAAGAATATCAAGAAACCATTTGGTGAATAGATGGGGCACACATATGTCTATTAAATGGTAAAATAAAAAAAAAATCGAAATTTTACACATAGCCTTTTTTGTATGCGCAACGACGATATATATATATATATATATATATAAAATAAAACATTTTTTATCTCCACATATTTTTTCATATAAAAAAATTACCATGCCAACGCAAAATTAAGTTAACAAATATCTACAGTTGGCAAACTACACTTTGCAAACGCAAAAGAAAATGCACAAAATTTACAGTTATCTTGTCTGCCGTTTTGATTTGGAGTTCCGGAGAAATTTTACGTAAGTATTTTAATAAAACAAAATGTACGTACATAACGTTTCGTTTGAATTAATTCGTTACAGAGGAGTTATTCTCTATAAAAGAAAATATTTTGAAAACAGGTCGTTACAGAGAGGAATTTGCTATAGAGCAGTTCGCTATAAAGAAGTCCAAATATATGAAAAAAAAATTACAGTGTTTTCATAAAGGACCCTGTTATAGAGGTGTCTTCGCTGTTCGTTATAGAGGAGTACGACTGTATATATATTAATAAAAGTAATTTCTGTTTGTTTAACCCGATTAACGGTTGGGCGAATTCAACTCAACTTTGGCATACATATAACTTGCACGCTAGAATAGGTTATGGCATACTTAGTTTTGACTACGCCTCTTTCACCCCTTTACAAGAAAAGCAAGCATACTTTTTTTAGCGAAAATATTCGTCTAATCAATTGAAAATAATTCTGTTATTTTGACACCAAAAACAAGGTTTAAAATATGCACTTTTTATTTTAAAAAATGGCACAAAAGCTGTTTTTGTTGTTAAAAGAATAAAAATTCAAAATTTTATTTTTGACTACGTTTAACATGACATAACGTTTAAAAGCAAAAGTGGTTTCAGTTTTACAAAAAATGTATTAATTGTTTCTCTCATAAAAAAATAAGACCTTACCCCTGTGATTTTTTCAAGAAATGATTTTTTTAAAGTTTTTTTATTTTTTTTATAGAACAGTTCAGCTCCAAGAATAATTTATGTAAAAAAATTATGCCAATACCTCTTTCCGATCAAAAGTTTTCGCTATAAATGTATTTTTTAGGCCCCTCGGTATCATTTTATTTTCAACCGATAGAAAAAATAGGCATCCTTAATATGAGCTTTAAAGTTATTTAATAATCAATTTTGTGGAGCTTATTTCTTATTATTTGGATTTTTAAAAATATCAGAATTTTACATTTTTAACCTGAGTTAAACCGAGTATATCACGAATACGATTACACAGTGCGACACGAAAAAATAACTTCAAATATCTCAATGCTTTCTAGTAGAGCATGGTCTATATATTATGCCCTCATACTCAGAAATAAAAATAATTTTTATTTTAACCGTTTTCATTTTTCATGTATGCTGTAATTGCACATTTACGCACATATCTTTAAAACGGTAACTCTTTCGGTAAAGATGTTAAGGACAGTTTTGAAGAAAATTGTTGGATCTATAACTTTCATCTGAATGATTTTACGCTAGGACTTGTATAAACGAAGTTACCATCTTTGGTAATCTTTGAATTCGAATATCTTTGGATGCGAACATGTAATTGTTGTGATCTTTTCAGAGGTGGGTTATTTAGTTTTACTTAAGGTGTATGCAAAAATTCAGAAAAATCTGATTGTTTTTGAAGAAAAATACACAGTAAATGAACTATTGAAAATTTTGTTTTTTTTTTAAAAAGCCCTGTTTTCGAAGAAAATATAAACCCCCTTGCGGAACTTTTTGAGCAAAAAATGGTCTCAAATGTAAAGAACCATCCATTGCAAATATTTAGATGCAGTTACTACATAGGATTTGAATTTAGTTTAAGAGTTATTAGAAAAAATGTGTGACTTTAAGGTAAAATTTGACCTTGAATTTCTATCTTATTTGACCTAATCCGATAAAACTGAGTATGAGGGCATAATATATAGATTATGCACTATTGCCAGCCATTGAGATATTTGAGGTTATTCCAATTGACCCTTAAATTGTCGCACAGTGTTATAGTCTGAAAAATATTTTATATGTTTTTTAAAAATATATCACACATCGTGAATACCCCTTATATATGTATTTCATTTTGGAAAGCTACTCAAATAACGTTTTATTCTAATATGAACGAAACACTGTTATTTCATTGAACTCAGCTGTATATATATGAATGTATAGTTGTGAGTGGATAAAGACTGACGTTGTGATGCTTCACAGTTATAAAATAATTATTGGCATAAGTTGCTAAGCAACAAATAAACTACGTCAAAAATATACACGCTCTACACATACACATGTCTGTTGGTTCAGAGTCATAATTTTAATTTATTCACCTATAGCAAAGCTGTTGGTCTAAAATAGTATTTTTAAAAACATATTAATTTTAATTATGACTTTTATTGTATTTAAAACGATTGGAGATAGGGCGTAGTGTTCTTATTAATATAATATGATCTGTTACTTTTTTATCTGTTCCAAATTCGCGTGTGGTTTTCAAATAAATATTCAGATAGAAGCTTAAGAAAGCTCTTAAGTTAAGGGCAATGTTATGTAGACGGTCACGGGCACGAGTTTTTAACCGACTTAAAAAAGGAGGAGGTTCTCAAGTTCGTTGGTTTGTCCGCTTTTTTTTTTTTTTTTTAAATGTGTGTACTCCGATTTCCGTAATTTTTTGTCAACAGATAGATACCAAGAACGTGGAGGTCCTTTTTTAAAAAAGTGGGCGATATTCGACAAAAGGGCGTGTCAATATAAGAAAAACATTGTATTTCAGTTAATATTGACACTAGCGTACTGAAATTTACAGTAAAAATACTGGGGTAGGCAGTATTATTACAAATTACGGTCAATAAAGTGGGCGCTATTTGACAAAGGGGTGTGGTCATATTTGAAAAATACTGTATCTCGAATAGTATTGACACTAGGGTGCTGAAATTTAGTACATGGGTAGGCACAGTTATTACAAATTACGGTCAATGAAGTGAGCGTTATTCAACAAAGGGGTGTTGCAATATTATAAAAATACTATATCTCAGTTATTATTGACACTAGGGTACTAATATTTGGTATGCAGGTAGGTGGGTAGGTCGAATCATTACAAAAGTGGGCAGGATTGTACATAGGGTGTGGAACTTTAAGGAAAGTACTATATTACGGTTAATATTAATACTTGGGAAGTGAAATTTGGCACAGGGCTAAGTAGAATCATTATAAAGTACTGAAGATAAAGTGGGCGGGATTAGAGAAAGGGCGTGGCACTTTAATAAAAATTGTAAAGAGACAGAAATGGAAAATACCCAACAAACTTTCAGGAATTAATAAAACAAATTTTTTAAGAACAAAGTGTCATGTTTGAAATTTTTTCTCAAGAATACTATTGCAAAAAATTGTTCATATTCTCTAAAAAGAAAGAAATAAAACCTTTTTAACAAAAAAAAAAACCGACTTTAAAATCACTACAAAGTAAAAAATAATTTGAAATAACTTTTAAAAGTTATTTATATGTATTATAATATTGGAAATCTTATCATTTTCATTTCTTATATTTTGTTTTATTATCATCAATATATTAATTGCTTTATGAACATAAAAGCTTTGAAGTCGGCGCTAATCTTTGACACACAATCATGATCTTTTACCATCCCTGCACTATTTTAAACCTTTTTATTTGATGCTATGTTGCATTGGTGACACTGTACTAATTTTAAAAGCTTTGTACACATAACCATTCTCATTATACTGGTTTGGGTGTGCTTATAAAGCTCACATTGAATATGACATAGTGTGTAACAGCTGCACAAATAATGCATGGAACACATTGGCTACATTCAGCGTACTCAAAAATTGCCAACTGAAAGAAAAAAAATCGCTAAGAAGCTTTTATATTCATAAAGTTAATAATATTTTTATGATACAACAAATTAGAAAAAATTAAAATAAAAAGATTTCGACATAGTTAGATAAGCGCCGACTTCAAAGCTTTTATGTACATAAAGTAATTATTATATTGATGATAATAAAACAAAATAGAAAAAATGAAAATGATAAGATTTCCAATATTATAATACATATAAATAGCTTTTAAAATATGACCAAGAAATGAATGGGAAAAGTTATTTAAAATTATTTTTCACTTTGTAGTGATTTTGAAGTCGGTTTTTCTTTGTTAAAAAGTTTTTACTCTATTTTTCCGTTTGATGAATGTCGTGCCCAAAGTATGTTATTTGATCTATGATCACTAGCACACTTTTTGCTACTTTTAATACTTTATGCAAAAAAGGACGAGTATGAGTATGGTGAGTGTTGCTATTATGCAGGTTTCATTACTGCTTTGATAGATTTCGTACTAAAAGTGTACTATTTCCATACAAAAATACAAATATTGTGAATATTTCCACAACGCAACACGGTTTTGATCCAGTGATTTGGTATCGACAGACGAATCATTTGGTGACCGCGGTGGGCAAAATTTATTCCCTCGCTCACTCTTTCAAATTTCCCTTTTACATTGAAACAACAACAATTCGATGCACATTCATTTCATGGAAACAGCTGTAATTTTGACAGGAATTAAATTTTTCTCATACTATTATTTAAAAATAGAACAACTAGTACCGAATGCGTCACGAAAAATGGGAAAAAAAACTGAGAAAAAAAATTCGTAAAATTACTATAATAGCTTTCACATTCCAAAATAAAAAAAAACCGTTTTTGATAAAAACAGAGCTATTGTGTTGGAAATTAGTAGAATTTGTTGCGAATATGAAAACAAAATGGTTCATACTTACAACGAGTATTCTTTTAACTGAAATTTATGACAATTTAGGCAACCGATGTTTCTCTTGGGCTGGCATTTTCACGAATTGTTTTAACTGAATTCGAAATGAATTTTAATTAGTACAATTAACCGAAATATCTCAGAAATCTTCATTTAACAAAGTGATAATCTTCTGTTACAGAAACTTGCTGCCTTCGATAGAGGAAATTACTCTTGCTAATATAAACCTACTCACACAAGCATTGAGAGAAAAGAGGAAATAATATTCTTAAATTTTCATGTCTTATTTTACTTAACCCAAGCATAATAGTCACTTAATATTAGCGATAACATATTTAATATACATATGTTTGTATGTCATTCAAAGAAGCACATACACTTGTATCTTAAGTATACTTTGGGAATTTCCATAGGCACAATCTGCATCATTATCGGAGCTATGAAAGCTATGTGACTAGCCAATTCAGTTTTATGAATGCTTTTTTCATTATGAATTGTCACAATACTTTAAGAAAATATGAACGGTCGTTTGCCTTTTCAATTGAATTGACACATACTTTCTTCATTAACCGAATGCTTCTATTATTGGGAAGGTTTACTTCTATTGACACAAAATTCATTTTTGGCTATTTACAACCAATTTTGAAATTTATGATACATTGATTTTATGATATGTAGTTATTATGATAAATTTTGGTTTTAAATAAAGTAGTAATAATGAAAAATTTTAAATTTTATGATATTGTTAACTATTTTCTACAATAGCTTCGAACCCTCATATTGCTTGGTTATATGTAAAGGATAGGATGTAAGTAAAGGTTGTGTGATGAATTTTTTTATTTAGAAAAAAAAAGCCGGAATCCAAATCCTTTTTATTGAACAATTTCTAATATGGAGAGGTAACAAAACTGTAGATTGAACTATAAATTCAATCACATTTTGCTGTTACGGGATGTTATTGAATAAAATCTTAATACACGGAGAGAAATAATATTCTTATATTAAGCAAATGTTTTGCTTGATCTAAGAAAATTTAAAATTAAGCCTCGATTGCTCAAATTAAGCACAAAAAACTAAAATTAAGAAAAATAAGCTTATAATGAGCATTTATTTTTAAAATTGAGTAAAACAAATGAATGTTTGAAACTAAAACAAAATTTTCGATTCTAAAACCCGGAACAAGACTTGAATCAAGAAAATATTTTTTTAATTTAAGTATTTTAGCAAATTGTCTACTTGAATCAAGCAAATTTTTTTTCACTTCGACTTATATTGGCATGCTTATAATTCACAACATGTTTACATAAAAACGTGTTTAAGATTTTGCAGATTGACAAACTATGGCATGGTTCCAATGGCTGAATTACATTACTGGAATTCAAAACAATGGGTTCTTATGTAGCAACACAAAATATAACTTCATGCATTGCGTTGACCTCATCCCGTAAAAATTTGATGGGGTGACGTACGATCAACGCTATGAGTAGAGACATGCTCTACTAGCTCGTGCTTTTGGCATTCCATATTAAGGCTGGGTTGCGTTTTCGTTGAGAAATGCTAAAATGTGGGTATTCTTGGATTCTGATGGAAAACTAAGATTTTCATAGGATTATCGTGGGAATTTATATATTGATGCGAGGTTTTTTTAAATTTATAAAATTTTTTAAATTAACATGCTGCTTAAGTAGTATAATAATGATTTTGATGAATTAAGCATGATATTAATATTATTTAATTGTGTATTCTATTAAAATTTATGCATTTTTTATTATATTATAAATAATATTATAAGGGTATTCATGCAAAATGGCAAACTTATATATTGGTCAATTAGATATTTTAATGAGGTTGGTTGAGGACGAATACCCTTAATATCATTGTTTGAATAATAAAACACACAAAGGAATGTTATGGTAAGGTAGATTGGTAAGGTAGATTGGCAAATGCCGTTAATTTTGTTTTTGTAAAGTTGTACCCAAGTACTCACTAATTACAAGTGATTCAGCGAGCATTGTACAAGGGGGCGTGGCAGCTCGAATCTGCAATATCGAATAACTTTGGAATTATAGGTCGCACAACATTGGAATTAGTTGTTCGGCCTCGATTTACATGTGCCGTTCCACTGGTAAAATTTTATGGGCTTTGGGAAAAGGGTGTGGCACTTTTTTGGCTGCCCAAATTGTGGGTATAACTTTCGAACTATTTGTCACACATCAATGAAACTCAGTAGTAATGTACTATTTAGTCTTGTCCTTTGACTGGAAAAATTGAGTGAGCATTGGACAAGGGGGCATGGCACCGCCCATATAAGTCAAACTTATGGTATCAAATAGCTTTGGAGTTAAATGCCGCATAATAATGAAAGTCGGTATGGAGTTGCCACTTGGTAATATCCATCTACTAGAAAACCGAGACGGGCATTATACAAGGGGGTGTGGCTCCACCCATACAATTTACAAATTTTGATATCGAATAGCCTATGACGTTGAATTTTATATATTATCGAATACAAAACGGTGAATTTTAGAATAGAATTACTATTTGGTGATGCATTTCTACTAAAAAATTTTGACAGGCATTAGTCAAGGGGGTGTGGCTCCGCCCATACATGCCAAAGTTTTGATATCGAATAGCTATGGAAATTAAAGTCGCATAACATTGAAACTCACAATGGAATTCCACCTGGTGATATCCTTCTACGCCTATGGTAGACATATTGTAGTTTTAGGCGATTTTGTAAAAAGTTTGTACTACAGCACCAACTGGTGTCCAAGTTTAATCAAAGAAGATAGCGCCAAAGTACTCACCGTACCTCAAAACCACAATACACCAATTTTCATTCTAATCGCATAAAGAATTGTACTACAGCGCCCTCTGGTGTTCAATATGGGTCAAAAAAGATAGCAGCAAAACACTCAGCGTACATGAAAGCCACTATATACCGATTTTCTTAAAATTTGTACTTAAGTGCCCTCTGGTGTTCAAGGTGGATAAAAATTGATTGAAATTCCCCAAAACACGCACCGTACCAAAAAACTTCTATACACAAATTTACATGAATATGTGCATACATATTTCCAACTTGCTTTCGTTTAATCAAAGAAAAATTTATCTGCCATAAAAACTGAAATGTGTTTCCAGAAATTTCATTTCAAATTTTAATTTAATTTCACATTTTATCATTAAATTTGAAAGCGTTCATTTATTTTGAAGCTTCTGGTCCGAATTTTCACATTAATATGTGACATTTTTCATTATATCGCAGATTATATTAAACTAAATAAAAAGATCTTAGCTTTCTAAAGTAGGTTTTATGGTTCTTAATGATTTTATGACAATATCTCTTAATTTTTCATTGATTAAATTATAATTGCATGATTTTTAGTATAGCTGCTTTTATTGGCATCACCAAAATGACAGACGCACGGTCTGTCAACGCAACATTGAGTTTTGCAAAGTTTGAGGTCGTCCGTTTTGACAGCTTATATCGTTAAGTTTTTACAACGGAGACCAACGTACGACCGGAACGGAATCAGCGTACGACCGACCTAACGCAGTATTGTAATTCAGCTATTACAATTGTTGTTGAAGAGGCTGTAGGAGCCTACATGAGTTGTACCCGCATGAGTTTTTCGAAACTGGTGTTGGCTAACAGGTGCAATAGAAAGTTGTAGGAACGCGAAGTTATTCGCAATTTGTTTTTTTAAAAAGGTACATTTGGAGATAGTAACTCTTAGGAAATACGCAGATAATATTCTCAAAATTTTAGCACGCAAAATCCAAAGTAAGACCGTTTGTTTTTCTATTAAGTTTAACTTAAAAGTTATAACCGGCTAACGCCAGTTTTTCGTTTTGAGTGTTACTCCTTAACCTGATTTTATATTAGAAAAATTGATCCGGATTTTAATATATCCAAATTTTCACCTTAGAATCGTGATCTACCACCCCAAAAACCACTGTATACGAAATTTGGTTCTTAAAAAGGTAATAATACAGAAATCACAATCGTTATGTCCGCATTTCCGAAGCTGTCATTTTGAATTTCAAAATGTTGACTCGGATGTTGACGCAGATCCGTAGTCCCTGTAAATTGATGCGTATTTTTGAGAAATTCTGTGCTATGAAAAAAAAATTTCTTTAATATAGGAATCTATAAACGATTTTTCGCTGGGAAAAATTTCATCTGAGCTATATGCTCCCAAGGAGTTTTTTACTCAGAGCTCACATGTAGAATCCGAAACTGGTTGGAAAAAATTACTTCTCTCTAATGGACAGGGTATCGAAGCTATTGAATATCACAGGGAAAAGTGTATTCAGCTAAAAGCAGACTACGTAGAAACGATAGAAAAGATATTTATTCCCAAATTTGTGTGTTAACTTTGTTAAGTCGAGTACTTCTAGGACCTTGACCTCCCAGTATACTTCCAATCTTTGGAGTTTTGTGATATTTCTTTATACATGAGCTAATGTATTACAAATAAACAATAACAGCCCCATAATTTTGTGTTTCTTTCTTAGTTCGGGTAGTACTGAGACCACCATCGTATCCTTTGCAATCTTAAGAGTTTTTGTATAGTTCTTTATAAATGAACATTGCATAAACAATAACAGCTTCTGTTATGTCATAGCATAGTCTGATATCAATGTTTTAAGAAACGTTACTTAAAAATGTTCAATCACCGTATAAATTTTTAGCTTCATTGACTGTTGTGTCATAACTTTGGTTTGGTTCGTGTTAGTAGCTTAAGATTTTGTGTTTATTTAAAGAATACTCAAGAATTATAATAACATTAAAAACTCAGTTTTGATCAAAGTCAAATCAAATTAAAAATACTTTAATTTTTTCCTATACTTAAGTTTTATTTAAATCAAAACTAAAAGTACTTTAATTTCACCTTTATTTTAGTTTTAATTTCTTTCTTGGCAAAAATTTTGCATTTCTTTTTAAAGACTATGGCCACATGTCAAGTGAAAAACAAAATCGAAAACAACATTCTATTATATTACTATAGGTCATGACAACCATTCGGAATTTTGACATATCTTGAGTATAGTATAACGCTGAATGTAAAATCAAAACAACTGTTTAATTCAAGTTTTGTGTCAACAAGTCTTTTTTATCAATGAATAATGATTTTTTAGTGACGTTCAATCTCCGTTTTTAACAAAAAAAAAAAAAAAAAAATCTGTATTCATATTTTTAAATTTCTGATGGATAACGACCACTTGAAATTATTTTATCAAAAATTACGCCAGAAAATATCAATTATTTTGATATAAATAGAGCAGAATTCTAAGATATATCCACAGTTCAACGCACAAAGGTGTTTGTAGAGCAATTGAAAAAAACAAAAACCAACATTTTTAAAATGAATTTCAACAAGTATTTCGCTTTCTTGGCCATTTTGGTTCTGTGCTTTTTAGGCCAACAAGCAACTGAAGCTCATAGTCATCACCATCATGAAAGTCGTTTAGATAAATTTGCACACAAAGTGGTAAGTTAAACATTTCTTCTACTAATTATAAGATGAATTCTTAGTGCATTACTTCTACAGGAACATGATGTCAAAGATGGCGTAAAGGTAGTCGAGGGTGTTAACGACGCTAGGAAGGTGATTCAGCTTGGAAGCGCACTAGCAGGAGCTCTTGCTGATGCTTAAATTTGTTATGAATTTTATTTGAAATCCAATTTTCAGTAAATATAAAATCCTATCAGGGAAAATTCGAAAACTGGTTGTAAATTATTTGCGCATTTTTTTTTCAATTTAAGCTTATTTAAATTATGATGCGAATATTCCACAGAGTTATAGGTATATTAACAAATCATGAATTTCTTCTGTACTTATTTTTTCCTTTTTAGAAAATGTCTAAGCCTATGTTCTGACATGGTTGTAAATTAACTTTTTCTATGGAGTGACAAAATAAGAACAATAGGAAAAAAAAAATTTAAATAAAATAACAACGGTGTGAGATATCATATTAGTTCTGACTTTATTTTGAAGCTGAAATCATACTATTATGTATGGAATAGCGTATCACTTAAATGGCAGCCTTAGACTAAGGACATAATGTAGCGTATATAGAGAAAATAATCGAAGGGTAGACGCAAAGAAATTTTTCGTGTACAGCAACTGAAAAATTCACCAACTTCGTTTGCGAGTTGAATTTGCCGCAAACTAATATTCAATAGCCATCAACCTAAAAATATATCTTATATATCGTTACCTAAAATGCAAAAAGGCGGAACTAACAAAAATATAATTTTACAGGAGAAGCAAAAAACTTTGTTAAATGAAAACTATAAACTTTTTTAATGAAGTTTTTTCTTATTTCACTTTAAACACACCGACAAATTTATTTTTAAATAAAACAATTTGTTTTTTTAATTATTAGAAGAGTTATGTTAGATACGCCTTTTTGACTTCTGTTTTTCTGAAACACAAAAAGACGTACCTACAACAAATAAGTTTAAACATATAGTTGAAGTATTTTATAAAATTTAAAATGTCTATTTTCGACTTTAAGAACGTATACGAATTAATAATTGATTATAAAAAATTTTGTTTATTGATTAAAATAAAGTTTAACATAAGGATTTGAAATTAAAGGTTTTTCATTTTTAATTTGAGTTATACATACATATATTCATAAGTTAATTCAGTTAAATATTTTTATTTTATATACATATAAATGCATTTTAAAATTATTTTTGAAATGGAATATTGTCATAGAAATAATGACAGTAATTTTTTAAGATCCTGTAGATGTTGCCATTTTTTAAATGAAATTTTAATTCTCTGCTCATGTAATTGCAAAGGTGCAACAAGTGTGAATATCTTTCCAATTCTTTGTGGAAGCTGTTCGTAGTCTTCAGTTATATTTGTTTCGAAGTAAATGAATCCAGTTGTATCGTATCCCAAAGTACGTATCATATTGACAGTAGGATCTCCGGTGTTATTACCTAAAATCAAATAAAAAGTTTGAAATTTATAAATTTTTTAGAACAAGTTTATAGATTTAAAATTGATTGGTCGTGATCGTTACCTGGTCTAATCGAAGAATATCGCTTAGGAATAAACTTATAATTGAGAAAGTAATTATGATTTAAATGATGCACTGTCAACGGTTTAGGGTTTCTCCGGGCAGCTTTTATTTGTTCAACAAATTGGAATGGTAAATGTAATTGTTTATTTTTTATTTTCCTTTCAATCAAAGAGTGGGTTGCATCACATTCCATTTCAGTGTGACCAACTACCATGTACTTGTGCTCATTGTGATGTTTTTTCTACGCATAAGGAAACTAAAGCATTAGATAGAACCACATTTCTATTTTGGTAAAAACAACCATCAGAATAGAGAATAATGTGGTGTATGTCAGGGGATTTAACAACAGCATTTCTTAAATAATTTACGATAATTGTTGCAATTGTCGATGATACCAGATTTCCTTCTGTTTCATCCCAAACATAATTATCGGAGTCATGGTTTATAACATTATAAATTGTGAAATTATGAAGTTGTAATTTCATTTTATAATAAGCGGAGTTGGCTTTCGATTGCGGTATAAGCTTCACTGCTTGCATATCCATACAAATTAGTAGACTCACCCCAGATTTAGCATTTTCAATGTTGATAAAAACATTTTGGCACACACTTGAATACGATTTGTGTTGTGCTTCAGAAAATAGTATTGTGTATTTGAACGTCTTGAGTTTTCCACCATAGTACGTTTTTTTTTTGAGCACTCAATCAGGTTTGTTACATAATGTCTTTTTTGGTCCCACGTCATCTTCCAGAACATTTCAAAAATTTCCTTACGTATGTCTTCCGAAAAATAGGAGCAGTGTCGCAGTGCACTTTTTTCGCAAAATTTAGAGTTGCATGCATTTCTCATTTCTCTCGGTTTTTTATTACTCATAACTTTTCCTTTGGACACACCTTTATATGTTTTTCCTTCCATACGATTACTTTTATTTTCTTGTCTCTGATTTTTGACAA
The DNA here is from genome assembly GCA_943735915.1 of Pherbina coryleti. Lineage (NCBI taxonomy): Eukaryota > Metazoa > Arthropoda > Insecta > Diptera > Sciomyzidae > Pherbina > Pherbina coryleti. The sequence continues at coordinate 16,490,089 of OX030949.1, forward strand.
TTTTATTGGAACTTTTAAACTCCTCACTCTCTAAATTTGTTTGTGACATGTTTTCACAATTTGAATTCGTTTTAGTAATTATGTATATTATTAAAACTTCACAGTTTGTAATTGTTTATAATTTATTAGTTATTTTCACTGTTATTTCATAAATTACTTTGATAATTGTTAATGTTTGACACAGTTTTTTTTTTATATAGAAGTAGTCCGTCTTTATAAAATCATATTTCCGAATGAAAATTAAAGCTACATTTCCATTATTTTTTTTATTTTAATCATGTGACCCAAGACCTCAGACTCAAGACCTTTACTGTCGTTCAATCAAATTCACTACCAGTCATGGAGTTATTATTCGATGCAACGTTTTTTCATTATTGTTGCATTTTTACTGCATACAGCGGTTGCCTCCGTGGTGTTGGGCTCCAAAATTTTTTTGTTTATTTTCGTTATGAGGTTAAAAAACCACTTTTATCTGCCGTAAAATTCGTTTTTTCGAAGTACTTTAATAAGTACCAAGTAATAATTTCATGCAACAATATTGCGTTTTTGTTGCATAAGCAACAAAACACCACGGTGTACAGGAAGTAATTTTTATTCAACCTGAAATGTCGACGCAATCTGAGTGTGCAGATGTTTGAAGAACCATCTATAGATACAGAATTCATTGCTTTTAGAATCCTATGAGTTCGTTTAAGGGGTAAATCACTTTTTTATAGTAAATAAAACAATATTTTCAGGATGTCCCGCAACTGAGTGCAACTCATTACGGAGATGGAAGATGATGTCGAGTTGAGCAACTTTCACACTCTTAGGAGCTACAGGGTTAATTAGTATTTCACGATTTTGATTCACATAATTATTTCTAGCAGAAAAATCAACTCACAGAAAAGTTATTTTGAAGGCTTATTGCAAAGGCAATGAAATCACCTTTCTAACAGTATATCAACAAACCCCAATGACCTAACTGTTCCCGAGCTGTGCTCTTGTAAAAATGAAATCAATAGGTTAAAGCTACTAAATTTCAACTTTCAGTGTTAATTTATCAGAATTTCGCGTAATAAATTATATTTTCGTTAATACCAATTTTGTAATTTATTCAATTCTATTTTCAATAACACCAAAAATATAAACATATCTCTAAAAATAAAAAAGTAAAAAAAAAAAAAAATATACTTATAAGAAAACCATAATATTAACCACTGCATTTTTTTCCCAATAATGTACTCGTATATCTTTAAGCTATTGGTTATTTTTAATTGCGTTGCTTATAACTTTCAAGTGTTGCCTGAATTGTTGTGACCTGTATTCTAAATCTAGATGACTCACATGTTACAGATATCGATATTTTATGACGCATTTTTAATTGAATACCGGATTCTAACCTAGTTAATACTCATTCAATAATTTTCGATATAAACTATTCTAGTTTGGGCCAATTTATTCGTGGTAAAGAATGTGATAATAATGTCAATGCTATTTAATGACAAATGCGTAAGTTTACCTTGGTTAGACAAAGCCTTTAAATGAGTAACTGTTAATCAATTGAACATTGCATGTACAGTGGTGGTCATGTAATTAGGGAAACTCAAAAATTAAAGTAGACTTATAAAGAAATGCTTTAATTTTTTAGTTGTTTCATTTTAGAATGACGCCACTGTACAATGTAACAGTACACACAAATATGACATGTGTTTTAAGGGTGAAAAAAGGCATAATTCTACTTTAGAGCCCAAGTATTTTTTTTTCTTATTTTTATTACATGTATAGGTCCTCCTAAGCCTAATGGTGCAATAAAATTCTGTCGGCCTCGAATGGTTTCGGAGATAAAAATCCGAAAAGTTTCAAAATTCAGTGCAAATTTCTAAGTGCGTGGGAGCTAATTTGACCTTTTACATAATAATACATTATTATTTTTATCTCCGAAACCAATCGAGACCGAAAAAAATTTTATTGCATCATTAGGCTTAGGTGGACCATTTACATATAATAAAAATAAGAAAACAAATATTTGGGCTTGGACTCTACAGTAGAATTATTCCCATTAGTGGTATTCTTCTTAAATACGAAATTTTTCTATCTAATTTGTTTTTAGATATGGGTCGTAAGAAAAGCTGTACCCCAGAGTTACGGAAAATAATAGTTCATAAGTACGTTAAGAAGAAAAAGTCAATTCGCGCAAGTGCAAAAGAACTTTTGTGTTCAAAATCAATGGTTCACAATGCAATTGTTCATTATGGATGCAATGGGACCACTGAAAACAAAAAAGAAAGCCACGGAAAAAAAAACGAGTGCAGCAGAAGATAGAATAATTTGCAGAACAAGCAAAGCCGATCCTTTTCTGACTTCTACGCAAATCCACATGCCGGGAACATGCCGGGAAGCCTTTAGAGTTTTGGAAGGGCATACTTTGGAGTGATGAATCAAAATTCAACTTGTTTGGATCAGATGGAAAAAATTATGTGCGTCGTCCCCCAAACAAAAAACTCAATCCTCGCTATAATTTAAAGACCATAAAACATGGTGAAGGGAATATTATGGTTTGGGAAGCTTTTTCGTGGTTTGGATTGGGGCCTATTCGTCGGATAACTGAACGAATGGACCAAAATGTGTATAAGGATATACTGGTTAACACAATGAAGCCATTTGTCGACGAATATATGCCTGCTTCATTCGTTTTTATGCAGGATAACGACCCTTAACACACTGCTAAGAGCGTTAAAGCATGATTTTCTTCAGAAAATGTAAACGTATTGGATTGGCCCGCTCAAAACCCTGACTTAAACCCAAAACATAAAGGAAATATGGCAGAACATTTCAATTGAACGATGTCAGCATTTAGTGACTAGTCTTCCAAAAAGATCCAATGCAGTTTTGAAATCCAAGGGATAGCCAGCAAAGTATTAGATTTAGGTTAAATAAAATTAAAAAATTTTGTTTAATATTTAAAAACTCTTGTACATTGGGAAAAAGTTTAAGTGTCCTTAATTGTCACAAAAAAAAAAAAAAAAAAAAAATGGTGAATTTGGAATGGTTATGTTTTAATTTTATTGTTTATTTTTTTTTTTTGCAAACTATCTATATTAATACATATAAGTTACTTGTACATTAATAAATAAACAACTTCCTATAAAAAGAGTGTCGATATTTCAAAGCCCTGTCCCTAATTATATGACCACCACTGTATATGAAACAGTTATTATATGAAAATACGCCATAATGTATCCAACTATTTTAACTTGTGATCTTATAACATCAACTTTCAAGCCATCATTTGAATGGTTCACAAAGGTTCACCCTGGCTTTTCCCAACAATTCGGAAAAAAGGGTCTATTTAAATTATACCGCAAAATATCTCTTTCTACCAATTAAGTACCGGTTAAATTATACATGCATCAGCAAATTTTTGAGCACTGTATAATTTTTAATAAATACTTCCAGATAGCATCTGACTTACATTTCATTATGACCCACTAAGTTTAATGGAATTTATTTTTTTTTATTTAATGCAACTATCAGTCGGTCGAAGTCGAAGCTATAATTAAAATTTTGATGACTAAATGAGTAAAAATTTTTACTACCTACGAAAGCGCGGAATAAATTCATTCATAATTTTATAGAATTTTATTTACGGTATGTATAAAAAAATTAATCATAACATTTGAAATAGCATTTAAAGAGCATCATTATTCAATCATATATGGTGCAGTGAACTTATTGTTTGACCGTCAGCTGGCCGGTACGTCATTGAAGGCAGAATTTGAAAACGGAACAAGTCGCTCAAAGTTTCGACTGACTTTTTTTGTCGCGAAACTATAAAAATATACAGGTTTTTATTTTATTTCTTTTGCATCAAATTGTACTCAAAGTTGTCAACCACTTAACACTTTGGAGATGAGCCTCATAAAAGTATTCTTGAAATGGGTTCTTTTTTGTTAATGATGTTTTGATTCGATTTTGTTTTGTTGGTGAAGATCTACAGATCTATGCGTTTTTAATATTATGCAGATGAGTAAGTGTATTGTTTATTGAGAATAAAGACATGTGAGGCATTTAATGGGTTTTAGGCAGATTTGAATATTAAAAACAGAAAAATAGAACTATAGTAAACGAAGCGCCATGACTCTCAGGGTTTACTGGGATTTGGAGACAAAGTTCAAATAAACATCATGCTTAATTAAACTGAAAAAGGAATTCCTCAACTGATTAGCATAAATGAAGGGGGTTTTCAAGATTTCATAAACTAATCCATTAACAGAAAGAAAGAGTGACCTAGAATGGTCTATTGTTATGAATATTCATTCTGATGAGACATAGCGATAAAAATGATTTGGAGGCGAGATTTAGACAGGAAATAAATCAAAAGTTATACAATTGCTATGGATGGAAATAACTAACATTCATTTGTTTTCTTAATTATACGAGTACGAAGAAAATGCCGTTCATATTAAAATAAAACATTATCTAAGTAGTAATTTCGAAGTCTATAGCGAGGATGGTATCCTTAGGCCAAATGAATTTTCTCAATCTTTATTTTGTAACATATTTTCCTATTTCGCAGATTATCTTTTTCTAAACGTAATTTAAGTTCTTAAAGAATCTCTTTCAGCTTTTTTCGCGGGCTTTAGTTGACACTCTGTATGGTGGAGCGTTATTCTGAAATCGAACGAAAACAAATTTTTATCGTCTCTTTGATGCGTATAAATTTATAATGTAAACATTTTTTTCTAAAAACTTTAAATTTTACCTTTAAAGGTTCAGTTTTCCACCGGTTCAGAAAATAAACGCTCCCTTAATAAAATCTATTCCTTTTCGACTTTAAACGTTAAAATCAGATTTTGAAAAATATTGTTTTCAAGACTGTCATTATACCCCACACATACTGCGTACCACGCATATTAAGTGTGTCACTGCCTTTGTTTCGCCCATAATGAGGCGTGGCAGATATAGAAAAGTATATATATTCTAGATCAGCATCGCCGGACGATTATAGCAGATTAAGCCGATTATAGCCCCGTAGCGCACCTATCTGCCACCCCAGAGGTCCCGGGTTCAAATCCCGGCCAGACTAGGGTTTCTCATGTATAAAATAAAAAGTAAAAAAAAACTGTCCATTTCAGCCCTTGAAAGGACTTTGACCGAACTTCTTATGATCAAATTACGTTGTGCGTGTTATTGAATATTTGGACACAATTGATCGAGAAATGGACCTACTAGTTTTATGCCGACTCCGAACGGCTAATTGTGCATGTTCTCAAGAAGCTTTACATGGCATTATTTTACTCTCTGAGATTTGCCATTGTCTGCAGAGAGGTGACGGTCGAACAGAAAAATTAATTCAATTGAAAAAACTTTCTGTGTAAGATGGAATTGAACCAGGGTTCTCTGGCGTATGGGTCACGCACTCTACCCACTGCGCCACGGCCGCCATCATTTATCAACTAAAATAAAAGAGGAAAAAGTCCCGACTCAGCTCCAGGCCAGGCCATGGTCCTAGGACTTAAACCTTTTTTTGATATCTTTCCATATTTCTTATCGGCTGAAATTAAGAATTCATCAATACTTTCGACTCAAAAGTTGAAGTTAGTGGTACAGAAAGTTTGTTGAGAGGATCGCTTAGTAATTGCAATTTAATGAGATAAAGCCATTACACTTACCTCAGATACAAATTCACATGTTTGTGGCCTTCCACCACGCTTAGAATATTCTACACATGTTTCACTTGATATTCCGTCCTTCGCATTAATGCACGCAAAGAAATTTTTCGTTTACCTCAAGTGAAAAATTCCCTATGTCCGTCCGACTTCTTATGGATTGCTCTCATTGTAGCTCTGTTTCTATCTCCGTTCGCATATTGAACAAATTAACAAGCAAATTGTTGTTTGTCCAAAAAGTAACTCTGAACTATAAGCGTTGTATTTATACAGCGAAGGGAAAAACAAACGAGGTTTTCAGTTGGGAAAGACAAATTTTTCAATTGTTGCAATTTAAAAATCACTCGCGATTACGACAAACGAAATTAATTTCCTGCAACTAAATGACACACTTCTCTTAACTGACTATTATTATGACATCTGTTGAAACGTTTGCAAATAACGATTGAAATTGAGCCAAATCGGACTATACCAAAATGGTAAAATCAACCACAAAGATTAATTTGAAAATTTTGCACAAAAACCTTTGCTTTGATTATAAGCAATGACTTTATGTATGTAGTTATGTAATGAAATGAAAATCATGCGTATTACCATACAAAGTGACGTCATCAAGAAGATAAAATCTCTAAGAATTCCACAAGAATAAATCTAAACACTTGAAATTTTTTACTTAAACTTTAATATCAAATACTTTTAGTTTGAAATAAGTCAAAATCGTATGAAAAACATGCCTACTTCTCATACATAGTGACGTCATCAAAATAACAAAACCTTCATAAATTCCAAAATATTGAAATTTTAAAATAAAAATATTTTAAAAATGTATCAAATACTTTTAGTTTGGAATTAGTCAAAATCGTATTAAGAGCATGCCTACTTCCCATACATAGTGACGTCATCACAATTTCAAAACCTTCATAAATTTCACAAAAATAAATGTATTGACTTGATATTTCACACATGAATATGGATAATTAAAACGTACAATGGATATGAAACTTAGATAAATTCAATCAAGCCCACGTCCTATCTCTTATACAAGCCGAAGATACTAAATTTCTTACAGATTCTGTTTCCTATTTATTAAATAAAAAAAAAAGAAATGAGAGAAGAAAGATTTGTTTCACTCCTAGAGGGATGTGTTTCCCACCATCCGTATTTTTTTTTATGTTAGGTATTTATTTTGGGTCCGACAAATGGATTCGCAGCAAAGCAGAATGTTGTGAAAACAAAGAAAAAATGTTTCGTTTTTGTTCGTTGAAGACACGACGAAAAAAAAAACTGAAATGATTATAATTTGCGATTATCTTTATTTGTGATTGTGTCTTTATGAACAAAATAAAGTTTTTTATCATTAATTTTTTTTTATTTTATACCATGTTAATGCCTTAAACGAGTTGTTGTTAAACGTATTGTCTAACATAAAGTATTGTATTCGTGCTGGATATTGTATAATTCAATCTAAAACTCAACATTTTCATTCAATAGGTGCCAATTCTATAGTTCATGGATGATTTAATTAAAAGTATGATAATAAAACAAGGCCTTGCTACAATCGCACAATGGCCTCTGTAAGTTATCAAAATCGAGTGAAAGACTTTTTATCAACTAGGTTTTAGCTTTAAATATTCCAAAAAAAAAATTAAGTATGACGCCTTGGACACCATTCTTCTAAAGGCGAAGACTTTACTTTATCCTATGGGATAATATGGGATCAGCTCGGTGTAGATTTTTGGAGTATTGTTTACGGATTCACACATGTCTGCAGCATCAATAATTTTGTATTCGAAATGGAAACTAATTTTTACATTGGAAATGTGGAAATAGTTATAATATTAATGAAATAAAATGTACTATATATATATGCCTATACAGGGTGCATAAGGTATGTATATGCAACCTAAAACTTGTATTATTCTAGAAAACAAGCTATAACACATGGTCCAATAAGTCCGGAGACTAACTACTAGGTGGCACCTCTAACGAAATATCGATATAATATTTTGATAGTTCCAACCTTCAACCAATACGTGAAAAAATTTCATGACAATCTAACGTTTAGTTCAGAAGTTGCAGTGATGTAAGTAACGCCACTGTACACGCAAAGAAAAAAAACGTTTATTGCCGCAAATGAACTTCGTTTGTAGATCGTTATTTGCAAACGTTTCAACAGTTGTCATAATAATAGTTCGGTTGCGAGAAACGCGTCATTTAGTTACAGGTAATTAATTTCGTTTGTCATAAATGCGAATGATTTTTAAATTGCAGCAATTGAAAAATGGTTTTTCCCAACTGAAAACTTCCTTAGTTTTTCTCTTCATTGTATATACACAACGCTTATAATTCAGAGTTACTTTATGGATAGCAAATTGGTAATTTGCTTAATACGCGGAAGGAGATAGCAACAGATGTGCGATGAGTATAATCCGTAAGAAGATGGACGGATATACGGGGAAAGACAATTAATATAATAAATAATAATGACCGAAATAGCTTGCGCAATATATAAACATATAAGATATATTTTTAAATTGACAACTGAATATTCGTTTGTGGCAAATACAACTCGGAAACGAAGTGTTGTTGGCGAATTTTTCAGTTGCGGTGAACGAAAAATTTCTATGAGTGTAAGTGCAAGTAAAGTAACAGATAAAACACTGCGCCTTCAAACCATGCCATAGTTTGTCAATCAGTACCATCTTAAACGTGTTTTCATGTAAACATGTTGTGAATTATAAGCACGCGTAAGTTGAAGTGAGAAAAATTTGCTTGATTCAAGTAAACAATTTGATGAAAACTAAAATAATTCTCTCAATTCATGGAAAATCAATTTCTCAAATCAAGCATATTATTCTAGTTTTAAGTAAATTGTTACTTGAATCAAGCAAATTTTTCTCACTTCAAGCAAATATTAGTCTTGAATATAGAAAAAATATTTTTGAGTTTTAAACAAATGTTTCTTGAATTAAGCATTTTTTTCTTAATATTTTAAATTTGAAATTAACTCTTGAGTGTAAACTGATAGTCTATTTGCTTGATTAGAATGCTTAATTTTTTTTTCTCTCCGTGATGTATTTAATTAAGAAATTTAAAAAAAAAATTTACTAGCTTGATGAATACTTTCTTGCAAGCTATTAAAACAATTAGAAAAAAATGTTTATGTTAAGAGTGAAACTCAATAAAATCCAAGTAAAAAAACAGATTTTCAATTTAGCCAAAATTATTGTTTTAAGTCAACAAGAACCAGAAAAACGAATAATAAAATAAAAAACAAAATTAAATCGATACAAAGAAAACTAAAATAATACAAATCCAGTTTTTTTCAGAACCCAAACTGGGTATGACTACTCTAAATTCTTTACCAAGACCTTGTAAATAATGGCAATCAACATTTTATGTGGAGGTTGAAAATTAATTTGTATTTTTATTTATATTCCAAGAATCATTAAAATATGAAGTGCGAAATGAAAAAAAAAAAAAAATATTGGGCACAATATTGTTATTTTTACAATGGGAGCATTTTGACTCTTTTCTTCTTAATATGCTAATAGCCTTGGACCATTTTTTTTTCACAAGTAGGCATCTTAATAAAAAGAATATCTAAGCAAAAACCGCGAGATTCCCCGAAATATAATTATTATTATTTTTATTATTCTCATCTTAAAAATTCAAGATCAAAATGTAAACTTAATCTACCCAATTAATTCTTACCAAACCGCTTGAGTTACCTTTATGGCGAGTTCTTATTTACGACCTATTCTTATTTTTTAACACTATTCTTATGCACGCTGCTCTTTCTACGCCTTACGCTCTCTTATTAAGGGAGACAGTCCAGAGACAGTCTTCTTGACCAATTCAGCTACAATTTGTTAACATCTCATAATCAGCTATAACAGCGCTTACTCACAGCTCTGATCAGTAATATTTAAATTTAATATCTGTTTTTTTTTTTTTTTTGCTGCTATAAAAGTAAGCCAGAGTTTCATCAATGATTTCAGTTGGAGTTGAGAAGTCTTGAAGTGATCTTAAGAGTGTTTTAATTTTAGTTCGGAATAAAACGGAAAAAATTAAAATAAAGTCAATAAGTTATTAAATAATAAAAAAGAAATACGTCGCATTCAATGTCATTGAAACCGCAACTTCAAAAATTAACATATAGTTCGAAGTTAAACCATTGAAAGTATATAAAAAATAATAAAATAAGTTAACGTAAGAAACAACAATAACGACAACAACAACGATGAACAACAACCGCCGCAAAATGAAATTGTCATTATTAGGATTTATGATTTATTGTAGTGCGCTACAAATGGACTCGACCTATGGTCAATGTAAGTTACATTTCCGGTTTCTCATTGGGAAGTAGAACAATAGCGGCAACAGTGGCAAAAATGAAGATAGCAAAACATAAAATTTTATCACTTAAATCGCAATCGTTAAATAGTGAGAGTGTCATTAAAATCATAAAATTAACTAATTAAGTAGTAAATGAAATACGTTAAGATTTATTCGATTTATGGCCTTTGAAGGTTTCTGGGTTAAGTTCAATGGTATTGAAATGTTTTTAACATGGAATGAAGACTCTCAAACAGGTTAATATTAGACTGTTTACTTTCAAGTAAAACATTTAAATTGACCAACTAATGGCTATACTTGGCAAATGTAAAAATTAAGCTACTTAAGCATTGACCAAGTAATTATTTAAGATAAATTATGCGAATGTGTAATTTTTTTTTCTAATTATTTTCCTTTTAATGGTGCTCTATCGTCCAAATACTATTAAAGTTAAGAACAAAATTCCTCCATTTTAACCAAAAATCATTAAAATATCTGAACCGGTGTCGCAAAACCAGTTAATGCGACTTAAATGTACCCATCAAAATGACCGATTGCCATGATTATCCATAGTTCACAAGTAATCGAAATTTAATCGGCTTTATAAACGCGAAATTAAGCCACCAGGAAACTTCGTGAGCGTTCAATTGTTTCGCGACTTTTATGGCACATAGGGTTGCCAGATTTGGAAAGGGTAATATCGGGACATTTTTAGAAAATTCCGGGATTTTATAGAACTCGCCTGGACATTTTTAACAAAAAAGCCAGAGAAAACAGATTTTCTAAAGTTTTGTGTTTCTAACAAAATATCATGTGAGAGTTGTAGAAAAATATCAGAATTGTGGAGAAACAATTCGTGGTTTTAAGGTATAAAGCAACAAAATTTAAAAGATTGAAAATCAAAAAATTTGCTTATTATACCTCTGTAGCTCTCACCATTGACTGTAACAGCTCTTGTGTTGTCAATATCGAAAAAGTACGGCCCTACGACATCTTCGGTTCACAATCTGCACCAAATAGTCACTCTTTGTAAGTGCATTAGCATCTTTTAAATCACTGGCGAGTTTTCAAGGTTTTGGAATCCCCAAATGCGGTAATTTTGATTATTAACTTCGTACCAATGTGAAAATGAGTTTCGAGCGAAAACTCTCAGAAAAAAAATTAAAAATATTTTAATAGAATTATTCAAGATACTCCGAGTGAGAAATATATGTTTTTCGATTTTTTATGATTTTTATTTATTGTGCGTACTATCGGGCACAAAAGTGCACTTTAAGGAATATAAAAAAAAATCTAGTTTGTAGATCGATAACTTTGGTATCCGCATTAAATTTTTTTGCACAAAATATGCTCAAAGCACCTATATAGCCAAAAAAATTATAAAATTTTTTATTTTGGAATTTTTTTTTTTTAATTCGAAAACTTGCACTTCTAACCATGATACAAAAAATAGAGGTAGATGCAGACCCGACTGTGCTCTCTTTTAATACTGCCATAACTGTCAAAATCCATATAAAAAAGTTGTTTGCTTACATTTAATTTCTATGAACTTTTTCATAGCTTTGAGATTTTATATGCGCTGTCATCTAGCGAATCTACATGTTTTAACTGTATCATGCTTCTAACAAAAAATTTGATAACTGTCAGGTTCTTCAACCTAACCGCCATAGTTTTAAAAAATATTTCCAATGCATTTGAAATACTGTCATATTGGGATTTAGATATGAATACTGTCATATTGGGACTTGTATATGAATACTGTCATATTTGGATTTAGAGTTTTGGGCTTATGCAACAAAAATTAAATATTGTTGCATGAAATTATTACTCGCTGAGTAGAAGTGCTAAGAAAACTTATATTTTACGACTGTAAAAAAATTGTTATTTCATTTCATAACGAAAAAAATGTTAGAAGTCACGTCACCAAGGAGGCAACTGTTTAATGCAGTAAAAATACAACCAGAATAAAAAAGTTGCATGGAATTATAACTGCGTGACTATTGGTACTACGGGTAATTTTATGGAATGACAGTAAAGCTGAGGCTTTCGATTAAATAATAAAAATAGAAAATTAAAAAAATTAATGGAAACCATGAATCCTCCTAGGAAACTTCTTAAAGTAACCTGAATGTACGAATAATTCTATTAAAATTAAAATAAGGACAAGTGTTAGGTACAAGAATTTGAATAAGCGATGGCGGCCGTGGCACAGTGATAGAGTTCAATTCCATCTGATACAGAAGTATTTTCAATTGAATCAATTTTTGTGTTTGGCCGTCACCTTTCTGCAGACAATGACAAGCCTCAGAGAATAAATAATGCCATATAAAGCTTCTTGAGAACATGCACATTAGCCGTTCGGAGTCGGCATAAAACTAGTAAGTCCAGTTCTCGATCGGTCAAAGTCCTTTCAAGGGCTGAAATGGCCAGTTTATTATTATTATTATTATGAGCGCGATGATTTGAACAAAAATAAGATAAGATAATAAGATTCCTACCAGGAATAAGATAAGAAGTAGGACAAAGATTTCGACAAAGAGTAGAGTATAAATTAGGATAAGATAATATGGGATAAGAATAAGGACAAAAAATCAGACTAGAATTGGGAAAACGACTATGACACGTACTAGGACAAGAATTTAGGCAAATATTTAGACAAACCTAAAACAATTTAGAACAAGATTTCGAGAAGGATAAGAACTAGAATTGGAATAAGAAATAGAACAAGGATTTGAACACACTAAAAACGTTTTAAAGAATGAGTATAAGGATGAGGACAAATTTGGGAACAAAGGAAAGGATAGGAATAAGAACTGGGATTAAGAAACTCTGTCGTGTCAAAACCTACTGGTGTGCTCACGCTACAGCCAACTTCTTTTTTTGAAAAAATAAACACTTTTTTCTCATATAAATCCCTTTGACCAACAAAAGCTTGTTGTAGCACCTCTAAATCTCCTTCGATCGAACTCATATCTAAGACTCATACTGTTTCTACACTGAAAAAGAAAACATGTTTTAAAATTAGTAAAATTTTCTCTTTTTTTGTGTTAGCTTTTAAAAAAAAAAAAAAAATACTTTTAAACACATTTACTCTTTGGTGAAATTTGTTGCAAGCTATATTTTAAACACGAATTTCGTTAAATTAATAACAATTATCGTCAACTTTAACCCGCTACTGTATAACAATGCCTTTAGGCACACTTACGTTTGTATTCAAATCTAGAACTGAAAACCCTTTTTCCAAATTAGAAATCAAATCATAGATTATATGTCGGTTCTATGCACTTCGGGCAACATTTTTTGTAACGGAAATTTTTTTCTAGCTTAGAGCATTTTTAATTATTGCCAGTTGGATTTGTAAAAGTGAGCGTTTCGCACTCAAAAATCATGCATTAAAGGGTTAAAGTGGCGGCTGTGGCGCAGTGGGTAGAGTACGTGACCCATACCCAGGAGAACCCTGGTTCAATTCCATCTGACACAGAAAGTTTTTTGAATTGAATTAATTTTTCTGTTCGGTTGTCACCTCTCTGCAGACAATGGAAAACCTAAGAGAGTAAATAATGCCATGTAAAGTTTCTGGAGAACATACACATCAGCCGTTCGGAGTTGGCATAAAATAGGCTTGGGTAGTAGTTTATGAACGAACTATTTCTATTGAACGATTCCCACTGATGAACTATGTGAACTAGTTCAGTGTTTCTCGTTCTTTCAGTTCTTTTAGTTCATTTTAGTTCAATTGATATTGCAGCGAGTAGGAACAAAACGAACGAGAGAAAAAATAACAAAATTTACCAAGCTATGGTTTGAGTCCTTGGTTTGAGACACTTTTTGTGTCTGCACTAATAGAAATGTTGGATTTGAGGGCTATCACATATTCATACCAAGTTTGTTTCATTTTATATACCTGACCTCTTAGATCTTATTCTAAGAGGTCTCAAAAGTTGCATCGGGTTGTCAAGAACACCAAAAAAAAATTTTAAGGAAAAAAAAACAATTATATTAATTTTTTTGAAAAAGTTAAAAAATTGCATTCAAGTATACATTTCTCAAAAATAGGAAAATGCTTATGCAAAAATTATGCTAATTATTAATGCGGCAATTTTAAGGAAAACGTTAACAATATACTCAATACCACCAAAATTTAGACTATTGGGTTACAATCAAAAGTTCTGTGCTATCTCGATTACAGCTTTTGCTTCGAATATCCTTCACACAGGACACTGTGGATAAAAATTGTGAGTTTCATCGTGTTTACCAATATATTGTTAGTTTAAGCCTATACTTACTTTTGCTTTAAGACATATGTGGTATTTTTTATAAAAGTCAAAGCAGTCAAAAAACAACTTTGTCCTTGCGGGGCAGGAAGACATCCTTTTTTTTCCTTAAAATTTTTTTTGGGTGATCTTGACAACTTCATGCAACTTTTAAGACCTCTTAGAATGTGAAATTCGAAAAAAAATTGTAATTCGATACGCACTACTGGACATGAACGAGTAAACGAAACGAACTAAAAGACCAATCCACCTAAAAGACCTAACGAACTAAAAGAACGAACGAACTAAAAGAACTAAAGAACTAAGCGAAAAAACGAAGTAAAACATGCAACGAACAAAAAGAACGAACGAACTAAATGAACGAACTAGTTTATTACATACGATTGAACTAAAAAGAGCGATCTTTGTGGTGAACTAAAATGCCCAAGCCTATCATAAAACTAGCAGGTCCAGTTCTCGATCAATTGTGTCCAAACATTTAATAACACGCACAATACAATTTGATCTTAAGAACCTCGGTCAAAGTCCTTTCAAGGGCTGAAATGCCCAGTTTAGTTATTTTTTATCGTCAATTTTAAAACATTTTTCTTTCAGTGTAGTAACGCAAATTTTTTAGTGGGTGTCCCGAATTATTTCTTTTGATCCTTATTCATGAAAATTTTGATATTATATATATATATATATTTATATGTATTATAATAATTTTTCAATAATTTTTCCAGCAAAAAACATTTAAAACCAACTTGGCTTTATTTAGTTTCAAACGTCTATCATTTTCGATTTCACTAGAAATTCGATGTATTTTTCTTTAAAAATGTCTAAAAAAAACACAATTTCAATTAATTCTATGAATCATTATTTCTAATAGAGCTCGGGATTTTTTAAACTATCCCAATACTTTGAGTAGCTTTGGTCTGAGACATACCTAGTTATATATTTAGTAAATAACACCCTGTAAATGCCATGTGATCTGGTTTACTATGATCAACCTATTTTGTATGTAATTAAAACATCTTTTACCTCATCATTTATTGATATAATTAGGTAATTAATTTACAGACTCGTTAAGTTGTTGATGATAATTCATTTAAGAGCTCACTTGTATGACTAGGAACACCTTCGTTGACTTTTTTGCGCTCAAAAAAGTTGCCGCTCCGGTTTCTAGACACACAAAATTACTTTTTAAGATCCAACTTACAACAACAACACTTCTTAAAGGCACTTTAAATAAGGAAACAACAACAATTAAATATTATAACACACATTTTTATAGTAAAAAGTGAAAAGTATTTAGTTCTGTAGCTTAATTTTGTGTATTTCAATAACTAACTGGTAATCTGTTGAATTGCGTTACGATAAATGAACGGGGTATTCCCATATTTTTTGCTCTTTCTTTTCATAAATAGCCACACGCTGCGTCAACCCGAATAAACGTTCTGGCACCTGCGTTTCCATCTATGACTGTCAGACGCTCATGTCTGTGCTCGAACGTGAGCCCCTGGAGCAAGATGGTGTTGATTTTGTCAAAGCCTCTTTTTGTTTCGGCAGCTATGGTCGTGCTCCGCATGTTTGTTGTGCCAGCGATACGGGTTTTGCGCCAAAAACGGAGGATACAACATCTGTTAATACTAGGCTAGTCTTTCCAACAGATAACTACAATAATAATAATCCTTTTTTGGAGGACTTTTCATTAAGTTCCCGAAGGGATTACAGCAATAGACGTGGTCTTGAAAGTAGACAACAACGTTTTGCAGCAAGAAGAAGCGAAACTCCAAGATCAACGCTGCCACAACCACCAGCATGTGGTGGCGTAACAATCGAGAACAAGATATACGGTGGCACTGATACGGATCCCAATGAATTCCCATGGATGGTATTGCTGGAGTATAATAGACGTAAGTTATACAAAAATCTAAGTTTGAAAAAGGTTGCCTCTAATAATC
Organism: Pherbina coryleti; assembly: GCA_943735915.1. Taxonomy (NCBI): domain Eukaryota; kingdom Metazoa; phylum Arthropoda; class Insecta; order Diptera; family Sciomyzidae; genus Pherbina; species Pherbina coryleti. The sequence goes on from OX030949.1 coordinate 16,506,295, forward strand.
CATGTGTTTATAGGAGCTGGAGGTATTTCCTTTAATTGTGGCGGTTCACTCGTTAATTCGCGTTATATACTGACTGCTGCTCACTGTGTCAAGGGTAGCATTGAACGACAAATTGGACCGCTGTAAGTTTTTTGTACTTTTTTACTATATGGCTCATAATGATTATTACGCATATAAATTGAATGAATTTTTTTTTAAACCTGAAATTATTATTAACCTTAACAGCGTAAAAATTAAAGACTCTTAAATACTCTTACTTAGTTTGGCTCGCAGGTCATTAACAGGCACATACTTAAGCACATACTTTTTTTTTTTTATTTTTTTTGTGTTAAAACATTCTTGTTGCTATGTTATCTGCAGGTTATCGACTTAAGGCAGTCAAACAGCAGAGTTGTAATTTAAAGTAATTATTGCTGAGTTGTTGTTTTTTTTTGTTTTTTTTTTTTTAAATTCATCACTTTGATCCATCATATTTTTGATCAATTAATCAAGAATATTCCATCATTTAGTGTTATAAGAAGCAATTTATCTGTGTCAATGAACAATAGCAGCTTATATCTGGCCTTTATGTTCTTTGTATGTTCCACAAATCTTGCTTTCAACTTTTCCATCGCCATAAAAGTTCTATAAGGGATTATTTGGTGTTTGTGTCATAACTTTGGCTGATATCGGGTTAAAAACGTTAGATTTTAGGAATTTGTGGTTATATAGAACACATAGAATACGAGTATTAATCTTCGATGGTGTACGTAGTGCAAGCGGTAACTCGCTCCTGCGTAGCAATTTGTTTTTAAATTTACAACAACCCTATAACAACCCCATAAAGAGGGAAGGCAGGGAAACCTAAGTGTAAATATACTGTTTTTTTTTTTTTTTTTTTTTTAATTCATTTTCAAAATATATAATTTTATACAATTGATAAATCCCGCGAAGCCCTTAGGGCTTATCTGCAGGAAAAAAATGAAAAAAGTTACATATTTAGATAAAGTTAGTAGTAGTAGTAGTAGTAGTTGTATTTTTTTTTATTTTATTCACGAAGGGGGAACCTTTAAAAGTGTCCGATACTTACGTTCTAAACCTGAACCTCCGCATTAAAACTTCGTCCCTTTGTAAACCCCGCTGTACCGGCACAAAGCATGACTTCACGGAGCATGGGAACAGCATTAAGCTGAAAACTGGATGGCTAATAACCGTCGTTTAAGGAGTTAATAGACGTGAAGTACTCTACTCAGCCTACTGTGTTTTGAGAACGCTCAACTCTTCACAGTTCTTCTGTTATGGTTTAAGCGAGGACACTGGCCAGTTTGCTTCACTTTTCAGCACTAGGGGCACTAAGGTCTGTTGTGTCACAGTTACCCTGAGACTGTTCGAAGCCTCAATGCGGGCATTATCGAACTTGGGGAACCCAAATAAAGCATGGTTTGCATCTTCAATTGTATTTGAAGAGCAGTGTGAGCAGTTTGGATCCACCCCGTGCTTAAATTTGAACAAGTATACTCTGAAGCACCCATGGCCGCTCAAAATCTGTGTCAGATAAAATTGTACTGAGCTGTGACTTCTTTCGCACCCATCGGCTATGTTCGGGATGAGCTGGTAGTAGTAGTAGTAGTAGTAGTAGTAGTAGTAGTAGAGTAGTAGTAGTAGTAGTAGTAGTAGTAGTAGTAGTAGTAGTAGTAGTAGGTACCAGGTAGCAGGTAGCAGGTATCATAATCATAGATTTAATCATTATCTCTCGATCTCATAAATTTTTTTTCTTTAGAAATAAAAACATACTCTCAACCATGCTCAGATTTATTTCCTTTCATTTGCGAAAAGCTTGGAAATTATTGAAACCAGAAAAATTTTAAAAAATTACCCACTCAGTCAAATTTAAAGCTCAGCAAATGCAAGCATCCGATAACTTGTATTAAGCCCAAAAATTTTGGTCCCCCACTTGTGTAGTAATGTCTGCCTCAGTTCGAAGAGAGACATTTTTATACCCCCACGTTTAAAAAACGTAAATGGGGGTATATTAATTTTGTCACTCCGTTTGTAACGCCCATAAGGAGGCGTGGTAGGTATAGAAAAGTATATATATTCTTGATCAGCATCACCACCCGAGTTGATTTAGCCATGTCCGTCTGTCTGTCCGTCTGTCCGTCTGTCTGTGATCACGATTCCAGCCGTAATTTTAAAGCTGTCATCACGAAATTCTATATTTAAGCTTTTATCTAAAAAATGAAGGTCAAGTTCGTAAATGAGCCAAATCGGATGAAAACCACGCCTACCTCCCATACAAAGCGACTTTATCAAAACGCTAAAATCTCTTAGAATTCAACAAAAATGAATATATGGACTTGAAATTTCGCATATGAGTTTTGATGTTCAAAACACACTCTAAGTATGAAATCCAATCAAATCGTATGAAAACCACGCCTACCTCCCATACAAAGTGACTTTATCAAAAAGGTAAAATTTCTCTAAAATCCACAAAAATTAATGTATGGACTTGAAATTTTGCATATAAACTTTGATATATAACGTGTACTATGTGTATGGAATTCAACCAAATTGGGTGAAAACCACGCCCTCCTCCCATACAAAGCCATTTTATCAAAAAACAAAAGCGAATATTTTCTGTTAAAAATATAACGAAATCGTTTTTACAGATAAACATTTTATTGATTGCTTAAGACTTTGAATATTCTTTGGTTCGGCCGTGGGGGTATTTTAACTTCGGCCCAGTCGAAGATCATTTCTTACTAGTTTTTATTGTCTTTGATTTTTCTCGTTTAATACTGGGAAATATAATGTGCCATTACTTTAGTCATTTCAAGTCCCTCCATGATCGTACTTTTTAACTTATCTACCACCATCAAATATAACTATCAAGTTATGAATTCTATGAATTATCATCACTCTTGATAATTTAACCTAATCTAAGTAAGACTATAGGAGCGCGGCCGGTACGGAATTCAAACAATGCATAATCAAAGAATTGAAGTTGTCGTTATAGAGCTTTCGTAATAAAATTCAATACATAAAACAACTTTTAGAAAATAAGATTATTTCGAAAATGAGCTAGATCGGATGAAAAGAACCACTGTCGTCCCATTATTGTTGGGATTTGCACTGCGACTTTAAGATCTATTGTGCCCCTTCGTGAACATAAATAACCTCCTTTTAGTCCAATCTCTGAGATAAATACTAATATATGTTCTATATCTCTTGATTTTAATGAATTATCTGGTACTATGTGGTAACCCACATATCTCTGTCGAGTTTGAACAAGTGCGGGATACTGTCCTAGAATGTGCTTCGCAGATTATTCATCCTCCATGTAAAACCTACATGTGTCATCACTAAGAATTCCCAGTTTTGTAAGGTGACTATCGTTCAATCTACAGTGACCTGTTGGCAGTCAGTCCTGTGATGATTAGATCATTCTTTGTAAGCTTCATGCATTCTTTGCATCTCTTTAAGTTGTATGTCCCTAATAGTAGTTTAGAGTGCTTTAAGCCTGGTAGGTTCCTTCAGTATTTTCCTTTTTGTTTTTCTTCCTCTTTCTTTATTGAAAGAGGGAGGATTCCTTTACCTATCCCACCGAATGGTTCCGGGCCAACAAAGGGAGATAGTGCTCTTTTCTTTGTCAGTTCGTCTTGGCAGTTCGTCTGGATCCTATAGATATCGGATTCTTTTGTGTCTCGATATCTACAGGATCCACACTCGTTTTTGTAGCCAAAGCGTGTTCAATTTATCAAGACACTCCATCACCAGTTTTGAGGTTACCTGATGAGTTGTTTTCTTTTTGAAAGAAATCATATTTTCTTTTTCATATTCAAATTTACAGTCAATATGTGATGTATAGAACTTTTTGAAATGCCTTTTATGTCTGATATTCTCACACTTTCAAGTCGACGGTCATACATTACCATATTGTGGATTTTCTTCACCATTTCTGCAGGAGATGTTCGTCTTGGCAGCTCGAAGGGCCTCGTTTAGACTCTCCCACCCAATAATTTACTGTTGTTAAGCATACACCCCCAGAGTAGCATCTAGCTCAGCTTTGATATTGCAAAAGTATTGTAGCACATAACAATGACCAATTTTTTCCATGTTTACAAATTCACTGAGAATGTGCACTATTGATGGTTGCCAAACAAATTCTGAACAATATAGCATCGTTAAACTTAAAACTAAAACTTTATAAGGTTGGTACTTTCCACCGTAGTCCTTCTTTTCTAACAACAACCGCCATTTATATGTCAAGTCGGGTACTCTGGGGCTACCCTCGAACATCAGATTTTAATTTAGTTTAGGAAATATAGGTCCGGTAAATCTGAGTATGAGGGTACATTGCATTGTATTATTAAAAAAAATAAAATATAAAGATAAACCTATAAAAAATACTCAAGTGAAAAATTATCTCTCTTGATAAACTAAAGTTTGAGTTTTGAGCATATTCATTATATTTTTAAAAAAGGTGTCATTTTAGTAGGTATTATTTATAAATTGTATTGTTGTATACATAATATTATGTAGGCAATAATAATGTTTATATTTGTCGACAATTGTTTTCATATTTCCATATTTAATAAGTATATGTATTGCTGATATGTTCGGCTTGAATATTTTTATTTTTAAACTCAAGATTTTTCTCTAAAACTCAATTGAATAATAACTGAAATTATTGCTAATTACAGCGTCGCCGTACGCCTTGGTGAGCACGATCTGATAAGCGCCGCGAATTGTAATGGTCGAAACTGCGCTGCCACAACTATACGCGCTGGTATAGACGAAATTGTAGCGCATGAATCGTACCAGAGATCTGCAACGAATCGCATTTTTGCATCAATGAGCCGCTCACTCAAAACTAAGTATGAATAAGTATAAGTAGTTTCCAAATCAGAGCTCGGATGTTATTGATTCAAAACAAAGTGAATCAAATTTTTGAATCATGAGCCGCTCACTCAAAACTAAGTATGAATAAGTATAAGTAGTTTCCAAATCATAACTCGGATGTGATTGATTCAAAACAAAGTGAATCAAATTTTTAAATCATGAACCGCTCACTCAAAAATGAGTATGAATAAGTATAAGTAGTTTAAAAAGTAGTATTCATATTTGATTCATTCAAAATAGCTCAAAGCTCATTTACTATTCGATTTTTTTTATATTTCGATTTCGAGTATTCATAATATGTTCAAGTACTTAGAGTATTGGAATCATCGTTGAATCTAATTGATTTCGAATCTGATATCAGAATTTTAAAATTTATGCTGGTTGATAGGGTTGCCAACTAATTTTTTCTAATTTTTACGAATTTGGTGCTGGGGTGAACACTAGGAAAAATAGGTCGCTGAATCCGAATCCGTTGTCAGAATTTCGAAATTGTGAAATTTTTAAAAAAAAAAGGGTTGCCACCTAAAAATTTGTCTTTTTACGAGTTTTAAACATTGTCTTACAGTTTTGGGGGGTTGCTGATTTCGAATCTGATGTCAGAATTTTAAAATTCAAGTCGGTTCATAGAGTTGCCACCTCGTTTTTTTTTATTTTTACGAATTTGATGCTGGGGCGAACACTAGGTACAAATGGGTCGCTGAATCCGAATCCGTTGTCAGAATTTCGAAATTGTGAAATTTTTAAAAAAAAAAGGGTTGCCACCTAAAAATTTGTCTTTTTACGAGTTTTAAACATTGTCTTACAGTTTTGGGGGGTTGCTGATTTCGAATCTGATGTCAGAATTTTAAAATTCAAGTCGGTTCATAGAGTTGCCACCTCGTTTTTTTTTATTTTTACGAATTCGATGCTGGGGCGAACACCCCATTTGTACCTAGTGTTCGCCCCAGCATCAAATTCGTAAAAATAAAAAAAAACGAGGTGGCAACTCTATGAACCGACTTGAATTTTAAAATTCTGACATCAGATTCGAAATCAGCAACCCCCCAAAACTGTAAGACAATGTTTAAAACTCGTAAAAAGACAAATTTTTAGGTGGCAACCCTTTTTTTTTTAAAAATTTCACAATTTCGAAATTCTGACAACGGATTCGGATTCAGCGACCCATTTGTACCTAGTGTTCGCCCCAGCATCAAATTCGTAAAAATAAAAAAAAACGAGGTGGCAACTCTATGAACCGACTTGAATTTTAAAATTCTGACATCAGATTCGAAATCAGCAACCCCCCAAAACTGTAAGACAATGTTTAAAACTCGTAAAAAGACAAATTTTTAGGTGGCAACCCTTTTTTTTTTAAAAATTTCACAATTTCGAAATTCTGACAACGGATTCGGATTCAGCGACCCATTTGTACCTAGTGTTCGCCCCAGCATCGAATTCGTAAAAATAAAAAAAAACGAGGTGGCAACTCTATGAACCGACTTGAATTTTAAAATTCTGACATCAGATTCGAAATCAGCAACCCCCCAAAACTGTAAGACAATGTTTAAAACTCGTAAAAAGACAAATTTTTAGGTGGCAACCCTTTTTTTTTTTAAAATTTCACAATTTCGAAATTCTGACAACGGATTCGGATTCAGCGACCCATTTGTACCTAGTGTTCGCCCCAGCATCAAATTCGTAAAAATAAAAAAAAACGAGGTGGCAACTCTATGAACCGACTTGAATTTTAAAATTCTGACATCAGATTCGAAATCAGCAACCCCCCAAAACTGTAAGACAATGTTTAAAACTCGTAAAAAGACAAATTTTTAGGTGGCAACCCTTTTTTTTTTAAAAATTTCACAATTTCGAAATTCTGACAACGGATTCGGATTCAGCGACCCATTTGTACCTAGTGTTCGCCCCAGCATCAAATTCGTAAAAATAAAAAAAAACGAGGTGGCAACTCTATGAACCGACTTGAATTTTAAAATTCTGACATCAGATTCGAAATCAGCAACCCCCCAAAACTGTAAGACAATGTTTAAAACTCGTAAAAAGACAAATTTTTAGGTGGCAACCCTTTTTTTTTTAAAAATTTCACAATTTCGAAATTCTGACAACGGATTCGGATTCAGCGACCCATTTGTACCTAGTGTTCGCCCCAGCATCAAATTCGTAAAAATAAAAAAAAACGAGGTGGCAACTCTATGAACCGACTTGAATTTTAAAATTCTGACATCAGATTCGAAATCAGCAACCCCCCAAAACTGTAAGACAATGTTTAAAACTCGTAAAAAGACAAATTTTTAGGTGGCAACCCTTTTTTTTTTAAAAATTTCACAATTTCGAAATTCTGACAACGGATTCGGATTCAGCGACCTATTTTTCCTAGTGTTCACCCCAGCACCAAATTCGTAAAAATTAGAAAAAATTAGTTGGCAACCCTATCAACCAGCATAAATTTTAAAATTCTGATATCAGATTCGAAATCAATTAGATTCAACGATGATTCCAATACTCTAAGTACTTGAACATATTATGAATACTCGAAATCGAAATATAAAAAAAATCGAATAGTAAATGAGCTTTGAGCTATTTTGAATGAATCAAATATGAATACTACTTTTTAAACTACTTATACTTATTCATACTCATTTTTGAGTGAGCGGTTCATGATTTAAAAATTTGATTCACTTTGTTTTGAATCAATCACATCCGAGTTATGATTTGGAAACTACTTATACTTATTCATACTTAGTTTTGAGTGAGCGGCTCATTACTCAATAACGTGATTCATTGAAAATTTTTGATTCGAATCACTGAGCTGCGAACGAATAGTACTCGAGTACTACTTATTTTTAAGTATTCGTTGCAGTTCTCTGAATCGTACATAGATAAGTCGCCGAATAAGGTGCATGATATTGCCTTAGTGCGCATGGATCGTAACATAAGATTTTCCGATCAAGTGCGTCCAATTTGTCTGCCATCCGTTGTACGCGCAGAAGAACAACAACCAGGTACAAAGTTTACAGTAGCCGGTTGGGGTAGAACTCTGAGAGGTAAGTTTTAACAAAATTTTACAATAATGTTTTTACTAACATTGTATATTTATATAATGAATATATAGCTCCTAGAAGTGCCATTAGCCAGAAAGTAAATGTAGCTCTGACGGCGCCAGAACAATGCAAACGCAAGTTTCTTGGACTCAAGGTGAACATTGTTGATACGCAACTTTGTGCTGGTGGAACATTTGCTGAGGATAGCTGTGAAGGTGATTCCGGTGGTCCTTTGATGCGTTTCCGTGGTGGTGCCTGGGTGCTCGAGGGTATTGTATCGTTTGGCCACAAATGCGGCTTGAGAGACTGGCCCGCTGTGTATACCAGAGTTGCAAGCTATGATGCCTGGATTAAAAGTAATATTAGAGCGTAATTTCAAGTCTATTAAAATTTTTTCTTTGTGGATTTCTTTAAAGTTATTCACTTAGAAAATAGCTTAGAAAATTTGTGATCTTGCCATAAAATACTCATTATTTTTTATTAATGCTTTATTTTCATTGTTATTATTATTATTTTCAAATATCACTGAATTCATTAGATTTAGTAGAAAATTGTTCTTAGTGTTAAGTTAAGGAAAAATAAATTTCGAATTCACAAAAAAAAAAAAAAAAACTATTTTGTCTTATAAGACGTTTAAACTAAATAATACCATGTCTGACTTAGTTATCAATAAAATTTTTTTAGCTTTAGTACAGACATGAGCTTCCAAAAGCACAATTGGCCCAGTTGAATCAGCTACAAATTTGTTTTATTTTATCAAATTTGTGTTTGCACATTTGCAAAACAACAACACGCAAGACAACAACAAAACAAAGAGACAACTTTCATAAAATGTGTAACCCGCTTCAACAACAATTGCACGCAAAGGCAACAAAAACAAAGCCAAACTCGACAAGGCTGAGCTTGAGATGATAATCCCGTTACTTGTGTAACGCAAACACACACATTATTTTTTTTTTGTTTTGCACATACATTTTTTTTTTTTTGTTTAGTTTTTTTTTTGCAACGATGAGTAAAAGCAGTAATGAGGACAATTTTGTGTGTGTTTAAAAAAAAAACATTGTCCCACCAATTTATTTTCCTGACTGCTCTAGTAGAATAAGAAAGAAAAATACCAGGTTATATGTTTTCTGGAATCCAGCATCAATAAAGCTATCTAGAATACGGTTTGAGAGGTTTTCAAGGTATGAAGTAAGAGTATGAAGGGAGTAGGAGAGTTGTTCACGGTTGGAGTTATTTTGGGAGTTATTTTACTGGAGGTGAGTTTTATTTGCTTTCATTGCTAAGTAGGAAGAGCAAAGAAAAAATTATGCCCATATCCTAGTATTGTCCATTTTAATCATGGGCACTTTCCTTTATGATTTAACCCCAATTCTAGCCAGTTTCGTTCCCTCTGACGTAACTTTATCCGGAAACTATATATTACGTTTATACCTAGCTTAGAGCTTTTTCCTTTTTTTAGGTTTGAACCAAGGATTTCAGGTGTTATACATATTCAGTCATGTCTGCCTTGGTTCAAGATGGATTCTTAGATTAGTGGGAGGGAAGGTTCAATCAAGTGAAACATGTGTAGGATGTTTAAAGTGTGGCGGAAAGCCGAAGAAACATGTGAATTTGAATCTGGGGCAAGTGTTATGGAAGCCAATCTCATCCACAAATTTCTCTACCACCAAAACAATTTCAAATCGTAAATATTGATGAGTCTTCAATTTCACTTAATTAAGGTTAAAGCGTAGAACCATGGCCTGGCCGGGATCCAAACCCGAAACCTCTGGGGAGGCAGTCGAGGTCGCTACTTACTCGACTACCGAGGCCGGTTTATTGTCTATGCTTTATGACTAATAATCCTTGTAGGAAGTGCCTTTCAGTGGGTTTATGGAGCCCAGACCAAGAAGACTTTTGTAGGCCCCTTTCATAATAAAAATGTAAATAATAAACATTTTCGTCAAACGTCTAAGGAAAATAAGGTTATTTAATCCATTTAATGATCAACAGGTCAACTTACCCAAGCGAGAAAATTTCTCATTACTGGGAATGTTCCAATTATACAATAAGACAGGATCTTTAGTAATGAAATCGCTATCTGTTACTCCAATTTATATTTGAAGGAGCAATTCTGTGACACCCAGAAAAATACTTAAGAAAAATTAACAAAACACCTATGCAACTTTATAGAGGTCCTGCGCTGAAATCAGAAAATAACCTTAAGTACTGTTAAATTTAAGTACTGTTAACGGTATGTTAAGTACTGTTTACTGTCTTAGCAAATATTACTTTCCTGCGACAATGCCCAAAAACTTTTCTGTAAGATACAGTTATAAACTGGTATACGTCAGGAAAAAAATTTAAAGGAAGAGTTCAGGGCCCCTTTGGAGAGTCCCTTTTGGAGTTGAAGGGTTTCTCTCTCTTCTAGTAGTAATTTCTCTCTCTCTCTCTCTCTGATCCTTATAGGACAGTAATTTTAATTATGTATACAGCACTTAATTGATCATAAGAAGCTAGGTCAAAGTCCTTTCAAGGGCTGAAATGGCCAGTTATTTATTATTTTTATACAATACACTTATTTCTACCTCGGAGATGATACAGTAAACCTAACGTTAATGGAACTCTTTATTTTATAGAACTTCCTAGAACACACCTGAAACTGTAACTGTAACCAGTATCCAGCAGTACAATATTAAATATTGCTGCAAGATATTATATGTGGAATCATCTCACTGTGAACGTGTTCTCCCTCTTTACAATCCAACTGAACTTTTAATAGTCATTTTAATGGTTATGCTCATTTGGGGGTAATCTTTAAACGTTAGCTTAAAAATACAAAAGGCCCTAAAAGGGCACAATAGGACCCGAAAGGGCACTATAGGCCTCGAAAGGGCACCATAGGCCTCGTTAGAAGCCGCTGTATAAAATCATGGATTCTCTAATAAAAAAGGTTCATAATATCTTAAAGAATTTTCATCAAAAACCTTGAGAACTTAAAGGCCTTTAATATTTTTGTTTTGAAGTTCAAAGTTTTTCTCTTTATGGAATGGAGGCAATTCTTCTTTACTCCCACAATTTGTGGTACGTATCATGTCTTCAGGTAGGCAGTACATATTCCAAAAACTCAGGCTATGATGCTCAGAAGCCTTTGCTGTATCATATCGATCAGATGTCATCGAGTCTGCGGATTTGTAGGAGTTAAATGACCTTACCCACTGACCTCACCGACTATTCCCAAGCTTACTCTATTAAGCTTTCCTTACTGGACAAAGTTTCCTTTCGTTGCTGAAGCGTTACTTGTCGCACAACTCAACTAACTTCAAGCCTCAGAGTAGAAACAAGTGATTTAATAAGATTTGCTTTTTAATATTTATCCACACTGGACAGCAAAAGCATCTTATGATAAAGCGTTTTTACTAAATTCTTTTTTATTTACTTTGAGCTTTCTATCGATAAAGCTTAATTACACATTATGAATTATCCCCGAAAGTATGCACCACAATTTTAATCACTATCACTTGCTAACTCTTGCGTAGCAGCATGAAAGTGAAGGCACAATGTGAAGTGGTTCACATTGGACTACACTGCATACAAATGACTGTTTATATTGCATAACATACCCGTTCGTTTGCAATGCAAACGGTGTAAATGACCGCGCTTGATCGGTGTGATCTTGTTTCTGTTGCTTGCACTTTTTCGTCAATGTTTATGGGTTGAACGGATATTTTGCTGCGCTAACATCTGTTGTCGTAGGTTTGGCAGTTAATTTAGTTTAGTTCAAAGCTTTTTCAGCTCACCTGGCTCGTGTGGTACGTACGTACGTTTTTGCATGAGCTCTGCGATGATCACAGCTGAGCAGTACGTCGTTGAGGTGTGATCGTGTTTTTTTCAGAGCGGACTGGTTAATTAATTTTTGTTTTGTTTTGTTCGACCTAGTCTATCTCGATTCGCCGGTTTTCGCAATATTTGCATTGCTTATCAATGGCTCAAAAGTTGGTTTTCATCATTTGTAAAACTTCCAACGACGTAATTTAAAACAAAAACTTATCGATTAACGATTACGATCACGATCGCCCAACAGCTGTTGCTGGCATATTGCGACGGTGGTAGTGCTCGTTGTGATTGTGATTAACGTCTGTACATCAGTCACTCGGCGATGTTCTCTTATCTGCTTGTTGTTTCGTTGACGCTCTTGTTAGTCGTTCACGATGTACGTGCCGCGTTGGATGATTTTGTTGTGATCAGCAATGGTAGCGCATCCTGTGTAATACCGAATGAAACCAAACTCGGTGTTTGCGTTCAAGTGGGTCAGTGTGCCGCGTACTTACAGGTGCGAAATGGTACACATTTGCCATCGGAGAAAGTGAATTTTCTAAAGAAGGTACAGTGTGAGGTGGCGGAATTAACAGAAATTGCTGAACCGCTGGTTTGTTGTCCGGCCAACGGGCAGGATTATCTGTTTCCTTCGATTCAATTTTCTAAATTTGAATATAATCGTTTTCTCAATGTAACCGAACGTTTTAAGAAACAGAAAAAATTAAAGCGTCGCATTCAGACCGTAGAATCGTCGGAAGGTTTCAATTTGTGGAATGAGTGTGGCAAGCAGGTGACGAATCGGATTTATGGCGGTGAAATTGCGGAGTTGGATGAATATCCCTGGCTGGTTTTGTTGGTGTACAATTCGAGTAAGTTTCATCAAAGTGAAAATGTGAAAATAAAGAGGTTAAGTTGAACGGTCGTGTTCCGAAAAAGCTTCGTGTTAAAATAGTGAATAATTTTCAAAAGTACATTATCTTCTATGTGCTAAAAGAGCGATGAGATAAAAATCATTTTAAAAGAAATTGAAAAACATATGTGGGTATATTTTTTAACCGTACGAAATTGAAATGAGGTACTGAGTTAGTGATACCTGCAAATACTTTTATAAAGATGAAAATATATCTGGAAAAATTGTCAAAAAGGCAATCCATTGTGGCAAAAAATACTGGCAATTTGCATTTTTATAGACAAATGCTTGTGATTTCCTCAAAATCTTAAACTGCAAATTTCTTGTAACTATGCCAAAAATGAACCAATAGCACCAATCTTTTTAAGACCTCACATCAGAAATACAGGACGATTTTAGACAATAATAGACAATTTATATAAGGAAAATAAAAGCTTTTCTTGGATGCTTGGATTGTTCTGTGTCAAAGATTCGTAGAAGTTTCCGATTTCATACCATACCATCTGACACAGAAGCACTTTCCAATAGAAATTAATTTTTTCTGACCAGTTCTTACCTCTCTGCAGATAATTACAAGAATTTGAGAGTAAAAAATGTCATGCAAAAGTTCTTGAGAATATGAACATTATCCATATATACATAGATTGAACTTGTCGGTCCAGTTCTCGATTATTTGAGTACAAACATTTAATAACACGCACTATAATTCTTATTTTTGTGGAATTTTGAGTTTAAACTAGCTTAAAAAAGTGAAAAAGCTTTAGTTTACGATAGTAAAGATAGAGCTTTACGATAGTAAAGTAATAAAAGGAGGGCTTATTGACCTTGACTTAATCTTTTTTGGGTTTGGCCTAACTTCGACCTCATCAACCGATGCAAATACGAAAAATTAAAAGAAAAAGTTACTCGATAATGATCGTTTTAGTTGTTAAGTTTTTAAACCCAACAATTCTTGCAAATGTATTTGTTTGATCCGGAGAATTTTTTGGAAAAATATGTGTTGACATCGTATTAACTATATGTGCTAAAGCATAAAGCAGTAGTTGGGACTAAATTCCAGATCAAAATCACATCGAATAACATCGATCCAACCAGATTTTCAAGTATTTCCCTTTTTACGACTTCGGGATTATTGTTAGGATACAATGTCATGGTTATTTGAAAATGACATGATCATAATAAAACTCTAAGTCCAACAAAGAATCTATTACGTCATCGAAGATAAGTCCTATAAGTCCTCTAGAAAACTCATTTTTATAAGGAAGAGACTAGTGGGCGCTTTACTGCTCCCAAGGTGCTACAAAAACTATGACTATATTAGCATCAACCTACTATCCCAGCATTTTTTCAATCTTGTAGAGATCCATATATCACATAGATATAGTTGTTGTGCCTTATATTTATTTCCGAGCTTAACCCTTTCATGAAGTAAGTCTTTATTTTTGGCTAAGAGGTCCATGCTTTTGAGGAGGGCACTTATCTCTTTGAGATGGTGGTGGACATTTTTTTACCATAGCGAGTTTAAATACTCCGTTCTATTGAATTACAAGACTTATACTTATCAAAAGCTTACATGTGCCATAGCCTTTTACTAAGATCCTCCTTGACAAAAGTTTTTGGCAGTCAGATAATGATATAAATTGTTTGATATTCTATGCAATGTCCAATATATGTCCAGATAAAATTCAAGCCAACAATGAAATTGCATGGGCGATACCAAGAATATTAGAAACAAGATTACGCGTTCCGCAAATGAGAGAGAGAGAGAGAGAGCATGGCGTCACAAGCGATATTGTCGGACTTTTTAATAATTTCCTTTGGGGCCTAAATATTTTTTTTTTTTATTTTTATAATATGTATAAGGACCTCCTAAATCTATTGGCACAATAAACTTTTGTCAGTCTCGAATAGTTTAGGAGATAAAAATCTTGAAAGTTTAAAAATTCATATTGTTTTCATACGTTGTTGTCAAGGAGAAGTGCTGGGTGATGTCATGCACTCAATTAAAAAAGAGAACATTAGATAACGGGACTGCGGAACGGGTTATCTTGTTTCTATCATTCTTGGGGCGATACCAAGCTATTATGTTGAAATCTGCTAAATTGAGTCATTCATTTATCTACACTAATGTCTACTGTCTCCATCAATCCTAAGCCTATAATGATGTAACGCGCCTTAGAATTGTCTCCAATTTGTTTTTTTTTTTTAATTTCCTTTCCGAATTGTTACTTTATCTTAGTTTCCAATTGCTCTCGCATATGATTCAAAAGCTATGCCATGTAAACAATTCGAGTTATATGGGAGGTGTCACGCCTCTGTTCCGATCATTCGTAGTATTTTTTAGAAAGATTACGTTAGTTATTTCTGGCTTCATACCGAGTTTTTACTCTCTTTCATATGCTGTTCTAGAGTAGGTCAGGTTAGGTTACGGTGGCTGAGCTGGCAGACGACTTGTACACTTAGGCCAGTGCAGGCCTGTTACTACATACTCTCTTTTGAACCTATGAGAATTTTCCTTCTCAGCAAACCAGTTGGAAAGTTTAATGAACTTTAGGATATGCTTGATTTCCAGGCATGAGACTTCAGCAAGTGCATTTAAAAAGGGATGGCCCAGAATTGTCATTTTCCTTTTAGTTAGCGCAGGAGATTCGCAGAGGAAGTGCTGAACATTTTCTACCTCTCCTTCACGTTTGTGTTTCTGCAAAAATCATTCGATGTAAGTCCTAAACGAAGGGCATGAGTTCCGATTAGACAGTGACCCATGAGGATTCTTTCTATTTTGGACTATCCTACATGTGGCAAAATGTTCCTGTTCTTGTGCAAGACTTAAAGATCTGTTCAAATTAAAGTAAAATTGGAGAAGTCCAGCCCTCTTTTACTTTTATATTCAAAAATTTTATCCACGAAAATCATTATCCGAGTTTTTACTCTCTTTCACATGCTGCTCAAGAGCAAAGATTTAAGTAATATCGGAGAAGTCACGCCCTCTTTTTCTATATCAAAAAACTTTATATTATTTTAAACCGTTGTATATTGGTGTACAAAAAAGTTCAAAGGAATTTTCTTTCAATTTTGACGCTTTATTGTTAAAAATTTGTTACAAATTCATTTTTCAAAGTATTGTCCATCGCTAGCTGCTATTTTTTTTCCATGTTTCTGGCAATATTTGGATACCATTTCGAAAAAACGATGCATCTTTTGATGCGATCCACGAATCGATCCAATTTTGGAGTTCTTCAAAAGAGCGAAAGTGCTGATGACGAAAAAAAATAATGGTCGGAAGGGGCATGTCTCGGCTATACGGTTATACGGCGGGAAGGGTAGGACTTCCTATTTCAGTGTTTGAAGGTATATTTTGACCGGCTCCGCAACATGTGGGCTAGCGTTGTCATGTTGCAAGATTACCTTGTAGTTCCTTTGGTCGTATTCTGGCCGTTTTTGATTCAATGCTCGGCTCAAATTCATCAATTTAGTTCGGTAGAGTTGCCCTGTAATGACTACACCCGGTTGTAGGAACTCATAGTCCACCACGCCCAATTGGTCCCACCATATACAGAGCATGACCTTGCCACTGTGAATATTCGGCTTTGGCGTCGATTTTGGCGTATGGCCGGGCGAACTGTATAATTTTTTGCGCATGGGGTTATCGTAATGAACCCATTTTTCATCACCAGTCACAATACGATGCAAAAATCCCTTTCTTTTTGGTGGTTGGACAAAGCTGTTTACAAGTGTAAAATCGGCGTTCGACGTCTCTCTGCTTCACTTAATACGGCACCAGAATATCCTACCTTTTGGATCATTCCCATGGCTTGTTGAGTCACTCCAAATGCTTTTGCGAGCTCTTCTTGTGTTTGGCACGAGTCTCCATCCAATATAGCCTCCAATTCGGCATCATCAAACTTTTCAGGCCGTCCTTTGCGCGTACCTTTGTCTTCGGTATTAAAATCACCACTTCTACAACGTCTAACACCAAACCTCACATGTGGAAATAGATGATTTTTGCAGCATTCGATGGACTTCAGCTGCATATTTCTTCAAATGAAAGCAGAAAAGTAAACTTTCCCACAAATTGTGTTTTGTTGGCACAAAAGTTGACATATTCGAAGCACAAAAAAACTTCATTGTTTACACTTCAGCGAAACGACACATACTGAAAAAGAAAGCCTTATGATGAGGCTTCAAACTGAAGTTGATTGCAACATTGTCCGATTCGATTTAATACAAGTGATGCCATCTCAAAATAATCCTTTAAAACTTTTTTAATCCTTTAAAACTTTAGAGTTTATAATTTACCCCTAGAAGACATAAATAATTTGAGTTCAATGGGAGGTGCCACACCTTCCTTTTTATAATAACAAACCAGTCTTCTTAACCTTACCATGAAATTGTTAAGTAATTCCAGTCTTTATTCTTTTAAGATGATTTTGGCTGTAGCGGTGCATTGATAGACAACCGTCATATCCTGACTGCTGCTCACTGTGTCCAAGGTCATGGTGTACGCGAACGGCGTGGACTGTAAGTAAAATATCAAAAAAAAAACAATTTTAAATTTCATTTAGTAATTAATAGTATAATGATAAAATTTCTTGAAGCAAACATATACGACTTGGCGAATTCAATGTCAAGACAGAACCCGATTGTATCGAGGAACCAAACTATTTGAGCTGTGCCGATGCAGCTGTTGATATTGGCTATGAACAAATCTTTGTACATCCGAACTATGACGAATACTCTGCGGAAAAATTTGATGATCTTGCTATAATTCGACTTAAGCATGCTGTCTCTTTTACACACTTTGTTATGCCGATATGTCTGCCGAACAAGACCGAAGACAGCCCATTCGACGTGCATCAAATGTTCTCCGTATCTGGCTGGGGCAGAACGGATTTATGTAAGTTAGCTATTCGATAAAAACTTTTTGATGTTCTTCTCAATCACTTTGCCACATCTTTCAGTCAATAAGTATTTCATCAATATTCACAGTCCGATCAAATTAAAGCTACGTATTCCCATTGTATCCAGAGAGAATTGCACAAAACTGCTGGAGCAGTTTGGCACTACATTGGGACCTAAACAAATTTGTGCTGGTGGTGAATACGCCAAAGATACATGCGCCGGCGATAGTGGTGGACCGCTTATGTACTTTGATCGTAAGCATTCACGTTGGGTGGCCTACGGAATTGTTAGCTATGGTTTTACACGTTGCGGCATGGCAGGCCACCCAGCTGTTTACACAAATGTTTCAGAGTATCTCGATTGGATAAACGACACTATTAATTCGGGTAAAAAAATGTAAATCAATAAAGTAGAGATATAAGATTAATTTATTTAGGATTTATTATTATTTTCTGTTAGCAAAATTATTATTTTTTTTTTTTTTTTTTTTAAATTAAAATGTACAAAATTAAGAAGAAAAGAAGAAAAAAGTAAAAACATACAAATATAATGAGAAATCTTTCAACGAAAACAGTTCTATGTTTTGCGCAAAATGAAAATGGTAAAAACCGGAAAGAAATGACGAAAAACGTTATTGAAATATTTAGTTGTTGATTGTTTAATAAACACTTGTTCACGTGCAAACAATAAAACGTTGGAACTTCGACTGAATCCCACTAAACATTTTAAATAAAAACAAAATTCGCTCATAAAACGAAGTTTGCTGAATTCTAAAGAATTTCGTCATCTGTTGCTTAAAACACAATAAAACGATATGGACACAAGTTTCTTGATCGTTATACTAGATTTTCGTCATTGAATGGTATGACGTCTATAAATGGCAAAGCTCGAAGACGACAATATTTGACAGACTCCACGTCTGGGTTTTAATATTTGCCAGTTAAAAGCTTCAATGTAAAAAAAAAAAAATGTAGCTTTTATTGATGAAGCAATATTTCAATGAAAGTTAAAATACCAAATAATGGAGCGTGGTATTTATTTCGTAGTTTTTATTCGACGAATGGTAACTTTAAACTAAATAAATTTATTGTGTTTACTGCAAATTTTTAAAATATTTTAAAAACTATTAAAAGAAGTCAAGTTCCATCTGTCTGTACGAATATTTATATTTAGGGGAAAATAAGACAACATTTTAGTTTTTTACGTTCTGACATAACAACCGTTTTTGGACGTCTTTCACCGAATTTGTTATGAGGCGAACAACGACCACGTTAAAGTTCGAAAAATCAGCGAAAGTGCTGTGAACATCACTAAAAGTCAAAGCGAGTTGTTAGGCATATTGTGGTTGAGCACATCTTCGTCGAAAAGCATAGCAACTCATCACACGAAAATGTTCACGATTTAATTATATTTTTGGCCGAGATGAATTCTTTAACAGTAGAAAACGTCGTCGTATCAAAAAACGTTCTGAGCACGTGTATTATACAAAACTTCAAACTTAACGGTGCTGCTGTCGTATTTGATATATCTGTACTGGTTTTGCTATATTTCTAAACGTAAGTACACTAAGGGAAATAAAGCATATTAACATTATCCACGCCTGAGTATAAATTTTATTTAAATATTTTCGTGGATAAATGAAATATTTTCCTTAGAACTCATTTTTTTCCCGTATTTTAATTTAATTTATACCACACACCTACATACATATTACATACAGCTGAAATAGCCGACAAGCAGCAACAGCATCGCCCACTGTTCCTGCAGTTTATTTCTTGCAGTGGCAGGTTTCTTATAGTTCTCGTTTAGTTTTTGTTGCAAGGGTAATATAGCCTGGATGTTTGGCCAAGATGATTTGTGAGTGCGATGGGTGATCGCGCGATGAAATTATGTACGGTGGAATGACAACTCGATATTTTCTCACGAAAGTCTTGCTCCGGTTGTCATTTACCTGCATATTTGACTTATTATTTTCAATCCAATTTTTTCTTTCTTTAGTTTATACTATTTTTGACATTTCATGCCATAATATTGCACCAACTATAGACTTAACCGACGCTCAGGGGATGCCCCCTATAAATCCATGAGAAATATTTAAATATGTTGTTTTTAATTTCAATATTTTTTTATAAATTTTCTTTAAATGCGATAGTTTTATTTTCAAATAGTAAATATTTGAAAGATATTAAAAAAAAATTCGTGCATAATTTAAATATATTTTTTATTAATTCTGTTTAAATAGTTTAATATTTTATTAAATTAAAAAGTATTTAAATAAATTTTAAATATTTACGTAGTCGATTTTAGCAAATGAGTTGGTGCAAAAATGACTCGCTTTTTGGATAAATTAAAAAAGTTTTTGGAGTCTTAAAGAACGAAATTAAAGACCTTTTGACCGACTCTCCAAACATCGAGCTTTATCAATAGCTAGGATGGTTACATGATATTTATTAGAAAGAGTGGATGACACAAAGGGTCTAATGCATAAAAATTAGATGTTTCTCAGATATCATTCGTGTGAGATCAATCTCAAGAAGTGATAAGAACATTCTCAGTCTCAGTCTCAAAATTGTATGCATAAAAAGGAGATCAAGCTCATGACAAACAACTCAACATAAGTGAGATCGATCTTAAAGCTTCAGTTGAGCTTTAGTATATTTAAAGCAAGCTAAAGCAATTAATCGTTAAAATTGCTTCTTAAAATTTCAAAAAAATGTCCGAAAGCGAATCTGGAAGTGAACAAAACTGTAGTTTATCAAATAATAAAAATAATAAGCTGGCATAATTTCTAATTGATGAGTTAAAAGAACTCAAATTTTACTACAGAAATCTAATCTGCCGGTGCACAAATGAAAAACAGAAGCACTTGAAAGGTTTCGAATTGTCCTAGAGACTGGTGAATTCCTATGTCCTCACCAATTCCATTTTGAAATCCAGGATCAGCCAAAAATCTTAAATATACTCTCATTTTTTTAGAATTAGTAAGAGCTCCACCAAGGGATTTCAATGTTGGCCCTAGGAAATGCTCTGCTAACCGATCGATGTTTTCTTTATTAAAACGAAATATAAATTTACTGCTAGATTCTTCAAGATGTCTACGCAGTTTAAACATTTTTTTAGGACTATAAACGCGAAAGTATTCTGCCATTTCAGATGCTTTAAATAAACTGTGAGATCACTTGATAGGAGACTCAACATTTACCGAGAAAGTTCTCAGACATGTCAGCTTCATCTCATGATTATGCATACCATTTTGAGAAATTTCTCACAAAGAGCTTTCGTTTTAAGAAGTTTCTCAGGCCTTGAGATCCATCTCAATGAGCGAGATCTTTCTAACGAGTAAATAACTTTTTATGCTTACGACAACGAGTAAATTCTCAAAATAACAAGTAAAAAGTAATTTCTCACTTTTATGCATGAGACCCATAGTGTTGAAGGTGAAGCAGTACATCAGATGTGCTTTTATTTCTCCTAAATCTAATCTTATTGGGACTCACTAAATTATTTTTGAACATTTTGAACCACATCATTCTTTTGGCGACAATTTTTTTCACACCTGGCAGTAGTGAAATTGGTCGGTAGCCACTGATTACAGAGACAGTCTTGTTAGATTTTGGTATTAGGGCAATTTCGGCAGTACGCCGAAAATATTTTATAGAATGCATTGCAATTTGTGACGAACCAAAATAAAGTAAATGCAACAGTAAGCAAGTTATTTTTAATTATGCATATGCACCAAAATCAATAACAGCTTTTATTCAATCAGCTTTTATTTTTAAAATTGATGTGTAACTGTAACTTTGCAATACAGTAGACTCTACAGTGTAGAGTAAATATTTGTGCAAATTATTTGCAAACATGTGCGTACGAATGTATATATTTTGATGACTTATTTTGCTCACAAAACAAATACATTTACAGCTAAATCAATATTGCATATTGTTGATGCACACAATCAGCTGTTAATTTGTACGAAACCCACACGTTTTTATAGACAATTTAAGTTATTGTTTAATAACAAAGCTGTCGCCATAGCTTGCCATACTTTGTATGCAGCAAATTTGAGCATTTTAAGCATGCCCTAAAAAAAATCAGTTAAAACAGTGTCAACTAAATTGGTAACATAGCGCAAACAACCAAATTGATGCATAAAATGATGCAATAAACTTGCTCATCAATTCACACACACACACAAACAACCAATGGAACATTGGCCGTTGGCAGACCATTCAAGTTTATGCTAATTTTAATACCATGCAATGTAATAACCATCCAACAATGGCAATAGCCGTTGTTTGAGCTGCAGCAATCGTCGTTGACAGTTCGTGATTTGTTTGTTTTTTTGTTTTTGTTTCAACTGTAGCATTGTGGGATTGAGTGATGGAAAAAGCACAGCCTACGCATCGAAAAAGTTACACCGAAGTGCAATTATAGCAAAAAGGCAATAAAAACAATGAACAAACAGAGAACAGCTGTGCTTGGTCGCTGAAGAAAAACGCACACGTAAATTCGTAGCAGGTAACATTGGGCGATCGACACTTGATCGGCCGACTTAAATAAGTGAAAGTAAAAACTCGTTTTGAACTTGACTCTTTTAGCTTCCACTAACATGGATGATGCTTTTTTGTTTGGCTATTTATTTGTTGTATGTTTTTTTTTTCTTCTTCTTCGTTTGCTTACGAACAGTAGAGACTCTTTTATAGAGTTACAGAGAAACCTCGTAGATCATGTTAATCAAAGAGAAGACTTGTTGGCGCCAACCTAGGTGTTGAGGTTGTTGCTAACTATTATGTAGCTGTTTTTGTATTTCAGTTCGTTGTTTTGGTAGCTTATATACTCTTTGTTGTTGTAGATTTCGATAGACTGATTTTTTTTTAAATTCATGACTAACCTTGAACTAAATAGCACGTCAAGTGGGGCTGCAGTGAATTGAAGACTTTATCAATAATGCTTGGAAAAAAGATTTAAGAACAATGAATCTTAAAGGTTTGTGTAAGGAAGGTTTTTTAAACTGTTTTAGGTAAAGTTGAGAGTATAAACCTATTAATTCAAGTCATAGACAAACGTGAAGATGAACAAAATTATCTCAAATAATTACAGAAGTTTACAAAATATAAAAAGAAAACTACAAAAATAGATGATTTTAATACAAAAAAAAAAAAAAACAATCCGTTGGTGAAGTGTTTTAAACTCTTCTGCCCGAGTGGAAATCAGTTAAGGAAAACCTTATTTTGATCCGATTTCAATCCAGATATGATACGGATAGCCCTTTTAAGGAAGCCTTATTAATATCTGATCAGGTGCGTATCATGTTTTCCTGAATTCATCATTACTCAAGGAATCCTGAAGAATGGATGATCAGGTTAATACCAGGAAACCTTTTCTTTTTTTATAAGATATACCTTATTTTATTCTTATTAGGTTTACATCATGATTGCCTTTTCTGATCCTTACTTACGGCACTATTATGAAATACTCATCAGGTTGACATCATAACGACCCTTTTCTGATCCTTACTAACGGCATTTTTATGAAATACTGATCAGGTTGTGATCAGGTTATCTTTTTTTATTCACTTCAAGTAAAATCAAAATAATTTTCTAATACAAATCTGAATCAGGGTTCCTGATCAGGAAACCTTGTTCATGGTTAGTGCTCAAAACTGATAAGGCTTCCTGATAAGGTTACCTGATCAGGTGAATTATGCCAAACTGATTAGACTACCTTTTCAGGTTACCTGATCAGGTTTAATATAGCAACCTGACAATGCTACGTAGTAAGGTTACCTGATCAGGATGATTATCAAAAAGTGCGTCACGTTTAAAATCAGCAGCTGATCTGGTGACCTGATCTGATCCTTATCAAAATAAATTTAAATTTTCTTAATATATTCCTGAACCTCTCTGCAAGGCCATAACATATTCCAATGTTAAATCATCTGTATAACCAGAATATGTCATCAGATTTTTTTAAAAAATCCCAACAAAAGTCCTTGACCCAAAAGTGGTCTACTTTATTCAGACTACTTTCTTCATTTCCTAAGTTTTTCTTTCGCTGGCGTCCGTGGCATAGTGTGTAGAGTGCGTGCCCCATACGACAGAGAACCATGGTTCAATTTCTATATGACACAGAAAGTTTTTTCAATTGAATCAATTTTTCTGTTCGGCCGTCCCCTCTCTGCAGACAATGGCAAACCTCAGAGAGTTATCAAAATGCCATGTAAATCCCTTCAATATTTAGGGATTTTACAAAAAAAAAAAAAAATAAAACAAAAAAAAAAACGAAAATGCCTCCAAACAGGAAAATTTAGCTTTATACAAATTGACGTCATCAAAATGGTAAAATTCTTGAAATCTTAAAAATTCCACAAAAGTTAAGCTTAAACCTTAAAATTCTGCAGATAAGCTTTGATTCCAGATACGCACTCTATGTGTGAAATTTGCCGCAATTGAACTAAAACCACGCCTACCTCTCACACAAAGTGACATCATCGAAATGATAAAATCTTTAAAATTCCACAAAACTTATTCTAAGAACTTGAAATTTCGCATAAAAGCTTTGATTTTAAATACGCTTACGAAGTTGGAAATTTGGTCAAATCGAATGAAAATCACGCATATCTCCCATACAAAGTGACGTCATCAAAATGCTACAATCTACAAAAATTCAATAAAAATTAATAAAAAACCCTGTAGTTTTTGCACATACCACATTGATTGTAAATATGAACTCAATTATTAAAATTTTTCAAAATCGCATACATCTCCATATACATATACATATATCTTCCCAAACTGACGTCATAAAAATAACAAAATCTCCACAAGTTCCGATATATAGTACTTAACAGGAGTGTGGGGATACTTTAACCACGGTCAAGTCGAAGATAATACATTCCCTTCTAGTTTTATTTTAATCTTATAATTTTCTTAATTAGAAAATTCATAAATGAGATAACTATATTCTCGATCAATTTATTTAAGAGTTTTTTACATCGTTATATGTTTTATGTAGTATAAAAGTTGTGACCATAAAAAGCAAAAGTTTGTATATTGAAGGTTAAAAACTTTTATTTGTTTAGTTGGCTATTTCAAAGTTTATAATAAAAAGAGTGGACTTTAAATATTAATTGAAAGTTAGCCTTTTGGAAAATACGTTAACGTTTGTTTATTCGTTAAAGGCCTCCTTCAAGCTCTCAAGTATAGCATATTTTCATACAAAAAAATGTAAATTTTCATACAAAATAATGAAAGAGTAATTTTCTTCTGTCAAAATTACTTGAAAGTGAATCCAGCTCGTAAGAAAATATTTTTTATTTTTACTATTTTTACCCATTGACCCAGTGACAACGGCAGCACTGTGAATATTAAGAAATATATGCCAGGCTCATTATTACTGCAAATAAAATTTTTGCAAACAACATATAGAGGTAAGCTCGAAAATAATTTTTCCGAC
Source organism: Pherbina coryleti (assembly GCA_943735915.1). Lineage (NCBI taxonomy): Eukaryota > Metazoa > Arthropoda > Insecta > Diptera > Sciomyzidae > Pherbina > Pherbina coryleti. The sequence continues at coordinate 16,531,279 of OX030949.1, forward strand.
AAAATTACTGGCCTACTGCTAGTTTACACCCAAGAAATATAAGTAACAGTTTTTTCATTCATTACTGGAGAGCTGGATAGAGGTCTTAACGGTGAAAAAAGTACCGAATTACGTGAAATCTAACTCAATCACGTATACTATAGTACCAAATATACATTTTTAAGTAACGAGGTATACGTTCACGGAACAGACAATTTGACCCCTGACAAAATGTAAGTATTTAACTGAAAATAACATTGTGTAACAATAAATGAAGTCATGTCTTCCTGACGTTTGTCACTTATTACTTAAAAATAACTTGAAATCCCACCAAATTCACCCCTAACATGAGCACATGTGACAACTAACTCACCGAATTACCACTCAATTTAATGTAATTTTCCTCCTTTTTTTTTTTCGCCCGATACTATCAACCAAGTACTATAAAATTTTATCTGTTGCTTGAACTTCTCTTATCGTCTAATAACAATAAACAAACGCATTTACGCCGGTGAAGCTGAAGCTAAAAAGTGACATAAAAATGCCAAAAAACATACTTTACCGTAGATAATGTCAATGACAGACAGGGGGTTATGTCAAAATGACATAAGAAATAACAAATACAAAAAAAAAAAACAAGAAAACAAAACAAATAACATTTTTGGGTGATTTTGTTAAAGTAATTTAATGAAATTAAATGAAATCTTACGTAAAGAAGATATAAAATAAAAAGGATAAAAAAGGAAATAAGGAAAGTAGTGAGGCTCATAAAGTATGCGTTACATGGCTGTCAATAAAAGATCATTTGTCAATTAGTAAATGAAGTTGAAATGTCAGGGTTCAGAAAAATAAAATCTAGAATGTCAACATTTAGGCATTTACGAAGTTTAAGCCTTATAATCATTCAAGAAATTTTAATCGCATTTGTTGCACATGAAAAAGAAAATTAATAAAATTCGGCACATCTGTCGCTTTATAGCATAGGTTTCAATAATAAGAAAAAAAAACAAGGTACATTTATATTGACCACAAAGACGTTCCCCCTTTGAACTCACTCCAACTTCGAATAACACAAAGATTAATTTTTCTATTACATTTTTTTAGCTTTTTTATAATTTTCAGTTTTTTTTTTTTTTTGTTCTATAGCGGTATTAGCTTTATTTTCTTTTAAACGCACTCTAAAGTGGAAACCTAATCAATTTACATGATGTTGTACGATTACTCTGTGGTATAAGCAACCCTCAGCATATATTTTTTTTTCCTTGGTTCCACGCTACCTTTCCATATAATTATGTTAGCTTGATTAGGGTTCTTGCCGTGGTATGGGTAGTTGTTGTGCTCTACTTGCTTATTATATTGATGGGGTGTATATTCAACAACAACAACAGCAACAACACCGATGTCAACAGTATAAAAAGCCAAAGTCAATTGTTTGTAAAAGCAAAACAATAACATTTGAACGGTAAAAAAAAATGTATTGATGCTCTGGGATATTTTAAAAAAATATAACCTATTAAAAAACAATTTAGGGTGGTTTTGGTTAGTAAATTAGTTATGAGTCTGTCAGGCGTATTTAAGAGATCTTTTTGTTACAGAAGATATGTTAAGTTTAAAATCTGAAATTGAAATGAAATACTCGTATCAACAAAAAAGTTCATAACTAAAGGCCTGATCAATAAATCCTTGGTTTCATTAAAAAAAATGTAATTTCTCGGCATAAATTGATTTTTGTTATTCAACATAGTCTTCTTTAAGCTGTATACACACATATATACACTAAGTTATGAAGATCCAGTGATATTTCCATATTTCAAAAGGTTTTGTATATTACGGTCTCACCAACTCTTCAAAATATGAGTATGTTACATACAAGGGTTGCTACATATATATCGGGAATAAGTTGTCAGACTGAGTTTTTCTTTCATTGAAAATAGCTGAATTGTTTTTCGAAATATTTTTCTTTATGATTAATACATTTTTGCATACGTTCGAACTACGATTTTGTCATAACATTTATCCCATTCTGCTTGAGGCAACTCTAAAACATAGATAGTTTTTTAACGCATTTTGGACACCCTTCACAAAATTCATCAGGGAGCGAAGTAAGACCCCGCTTAAATTCTGTATACAACCGACAAACAGAGGTTTTTGCTGGTGCTTCATTGGCAAAAGTCGACTTGAGTTCATCGATACACACTTCTTGAGGTAATTCGCGTCGAAAGTTGTAAAAAATAAACACACGAAAATGTTCACGTGCTTATTGCACTTTTTTTTTTTTGCTAAAATACAATTTTAAAAACACTGTTAGCAACACAATAAGCGCACGCACACCAAAACGTTGTGAGTAGGTAAAAGATAGAAAAATATCAAACTTTCCAATGGAAACGTCAGTTTGACTGGAATGATATTAGAGTTACGAGATCCCGAAATATAAGTAGCACTATACTTATGTTCTATGATAAAAGTTATGACACGACATTAAAGGTTAAATCTTCGACTTTATAAAAAAAATAAAATAAAGAATGAAAACATCATCGGAACGCGTTAGGTGCGGCATAACCAACGAAACTGCACATTTGTTGCATGGAATTACCAGTAAAGGCTGGTTCTTATTAAAAATTTCTTAGACCTCATGATAAAAATAGAGAAATATTTTTGGCGTCATGGAGCAGCGCAGAGAGCCGCTCAAAAAACGAAAATTCATCAATAATGCAACGGCGTTGCATGGAATTATTACTCGGTGAGTACATGCGGCATGGTGTAAATTATATGCAATAGTAACGAGAAATACTTGGCCTTACGACAAAAATAAAAAATTAATTATGACATTATTACGATGTGGACGTAGCTGCTTATGCAACAAAAATTAAATATTGTTGCATGGTATTATTACTCGCTGAGTGGAAGTGCTACGAAAAATCTTATTTAACGATAAAAAAATAGTTCTTTGACCTCATATCGAAAATGAAAACAAACTTTTTGGTTTCAAGGAGGCAAGGGTTTGATCCAGTAAAAATCTAACAACAATGAAAAAACGTTGCATGGAAATATTACTAGGTGAGTACATGCGGCACGGTGCAAATTATTTGCAACATAAACGAGGTATTTATACTTGGCCATGACAAAAATAAAAAATAAATCATGACAACATTACGATGCGAACGTATGTAGCTGTTTTGAAATAAAAATTAAATATTGTTGCATGGAATTATTACTTGCTGAGTAGAAGTGCTATAAATAATTTTATTTTACGACAGCAAAAAGGGTCCTTTGACCTCATATCGAAAATGAAAACAAAATTTTTTGGTGCAACGATACCAAGGAGGCAACCGCTTAATCAATTAAAAATGAACAATTAAAAAACGTTGCATGGAAATATAACTGCGTGACTATTGACGCTACGTTAAATTTTATGGAACGAGAGTAAAGCTGAAGTTGTCGGTCACATAATAAAAATAAAAAATCAATGACGTCATGACGACACTCAGGGAGCCCCCTCTAGGGAGAACCTAGATGAATCAAATGCAGAAGCAACAATAAAAAATAAAATAAAAAATAAAATAAAAAATTAATTAAATTAAAATTAAAATAAGGTCAATTATTAGGATTTCAATAATGATTAAGACAAGGATTATAAGACAAGGATTAGGACAAGAATCCAGACAAGGACTAAAAAAGGTTTAGAACAAAGATTGGAACAGGGATTAGGACAATGATTTAGACACAATCAATAAAACAGTATTTAGGACTTCATTGCGAAAAGATTAAGGACAAGAAATATAGTAAGAAATAGAACAAGGATTTGAACACACTAAGGAGAAAATTAATAACAAGGATTGGAAAACGAAGTTGGACAAGGATTAGTAAAGGGTTTCGAACAAGGATAAAGTCACAAATTTGGACATGAATTAAGACAAGAGTTTGGTCATAAAGAAGGACAATCATAAGGTCATATATAAGAAATGGGATAATGATGAGAAAAAGTTTGGGAACATAAGAAAGAATAGAGACATGAATAAGGACAGGGATAATGATACGCTGTAATGTCAAAACCCACGGGTGTGTATCCGATACAACCAACTTTCTTTTTCAGTAGAATTTACTTGGGATGACCACAGTTTCTTATAAAAATGTTTCAATGCGTCAATAAAATTGCGAACCATATCTCAATACTACATACAAATATATACTTTTATTGATATGTCTTATCAGTACTCGTTTGCTTCAGATCTGTTTTTAAGAATTGATTTTTAATAAACTCAGTTGTGGTTTCACATATTAATCAACTGTTGACAAGATTGTTTTCTTCAAAATGCAATTAATCGAAGTGGAAGCTTGCTTTGCCATTGTATTGTTTATAATTTTCTTGTTGGTCGGTTACTCGGTTGGTGTATCAATATATTTTTTTCTTATATTGCTTCTATATTTATTTTAGTTTTATTTTTTATTATTAAAAAAAAAAAACAAAAGGTGCAAGAGTTGAACTTTATGGAAGGCATATCCAATGAATCCTCCACGAATCTACAAACAACTTCGCAGGGAAAGACTAGTCATTGAGACAAAGTTCGTGAATCTATGTATAAAACGATAAAATTGTTGAGAATATAAAGTTTTTTTCCTTAAAAATGATTTTTCATAACTTTATGTTAGAGGGTGTCTTGAAAAAATCCGCAGAATTTAGAAATTTCTCAGATCTATAACTTTTCTCTTCTCAGTGTACGAAGAAGAGCATTTCTATTCATTGCTACAAATAAATCTACATTTTTATACAACTATACATTCGAGGTTTGATTCATATTTGCTGTGTTCACTTACATCCTTATCAGTCTCCTGGCATTGACTAACGAGTTCAGATCAGATCAGATGCTATACTTTTGAAAACAGAACGCGTTTGAAAAATGTTTTCTAAAAATTCATTAGTTTGGTTGCGTATTTTGTTGTTTTTGGCATGTTTATGGGCTTTTGTAGATTGTGCTGAGATTAAATTAAAAGAACCAGTAACAGTAAGAAAATAAAATTAATTTTTTAAGTGAAGATGCCAAGATCAAGAACTTTTAATAATTCAAATTGTTTCATTTTATATACATTATATTTTTGCAGATTCCTAAAGATTCGGTCGTTATAACATCAAATCTGATGATATATGTACCAAAAAGGCCACGCTATGTTACGCATACGGGTGAAGTTATAAGACGACGTAATTTTCACTAAAATGATGAAGACGAGTAAATAAGTCTATAAAAATTTAATTGATTTTATTTATCAGTTTCTTTATATTACAGTTTAATGTGGGTACTATAGTTCTTATCATTTGTGTATACATATGAAACGTATTAAGGAAAGATTTCAAAACAAATAACAAAATTAAGCTTGCTGAGAAAAAAATCCATATTATTACCACAGCCATTACCTATGGACGGCTTTGGATGAAGGTTGTCATAAAAGACAGGATGACAGGCGGGAGATTTTTATGTGTAAAGAAAAAAGTTAATTCATATTAGCTTAGCGAGTTTATAAACCTTTAATTTAGGAATGAAAATTTGTTTAAATTAAATTTTTGAAAAAGTCAATCCTTTACAAGCAAAACAAACGATAACTTCTTTGAGAATAAACCGTTACCGGTGACATTTCAGTTTTGTAATGTAGTTGTCAGGGGAAACAAGTACCTGAGCGATTGAAAAATTGATCAGAACACATACATAAGAGCTCTGAAATATAATAGTTTAAAGTTAATATTATTTAAGTAGCGTAGTTTTAAAATATTTTCAAAATTAATAAAAAAAAAAAAAAAAACACCATATTTCCAATTAATAGATGGTTAATTCAAACCAGTTTTTGTGTAAATGGATATCTTATAATTTTAAAAAAAGCTCAAAACTGATTTTTTAGGATTAACGACGGAGTACAGAAAGAGTTTTTCAAGACAAAATCTTCAAATACAGAACTGTTCAATATTTTGCATCGTAGTACTTTACTAGACTACCACTTTTTTAAGAAAATGTTCGATTTTGTAAAGTATTAAAAGTGTTTGTTAAAAGAAGAAAAATTTTAAGGAGTTCCCATCGAAACAAAACTTTTATGTAAGATACATCACTTACCAGTATGAAAGTTATTCAACGAGAAAGCGGCTTTGATATACATATAAAAAATAATTGGAAAACGAAGCATAATTAACGAATAAATTTAAAAATATCCATAAAAATGCCATTTTGAATTTTGTATTCATTCTTTTGGACAAAAAAAAAAAATAAAAAAAATATATTTTTCTGACTGATTAATCTTGGTATAAAATTTAATAATTATATTAGATAATGTCACTGTGAAGTTATATATACGAGGGTTGTTATATATATTTCGGGAAAAAAATTAATAATGAATTTTTTTCATTTTGAAAAAGAAAGACAAGCATTTTTTTTCAGTTTTTGTTACGGTTACACTTGAAGAAGAAATAAGAAATACAAACAAGCACCAATAAGGCAAGAAGACAATGCGAACCCGAGACACTTCAGGGTGTTATTAAGGACTTGCAACATCGAAATAATGGGTCATTTCCCGCACAGTCCTGATTCGGCACCCAAGGACTCAACACATCAAGGATAAACTGCGTGGACAACGATTTTCGATGCCAAAAGCCGTTGTTGCGATCAAAACCTACATTTTGGAGATGTCTCAAGCGGAATAGGATAAATGTTATAACAAATGGTTCGAGTGGATGCAAAAATGTATTAATCATAAGGGAGAATATTGCTAAAAACAATATAGAAAATAAATGTATTCTTTATATTTATTCCCGAAATATATGTACCTAGTAATGGGGCAAAACAATAACAAATGTATAACTCTTTCAACTATGAAAAGGAGTGTAAAAAATGTATAGATCAGAGAAAATCGTGATTTGAACAAGAACAAGGAACAATTAAAAATTATTATTTTTAAAAAAAGGAGTTAGAAGTGCCGAGGACACTACCGCAGGTTATAACGTGACAACGTATTTTTATCTATTCATGACCCTATCCTTTCCTTTAGAACCCAACTTGTACTCATCCATATCATTATTCTTATTGTTGTCCTTATAATTATCATATTTCTTTCTGCTCAAACTCTTCCTGTAATCTACGCAAATTAATGATTTTTTTCCTTTTTCAAAACCCTTTCCGAATTATTGTCTCAATTCTTTTCCAAATCTTCTTTCTCAATGCTGTCATTACACTCAAAGAAAAAAAACGTTTTTTGCCAGTTTGCCGCAAACGAACTTCGTTTGTCGTGCTTGGGATCGTTATTTCCAAACGTTTCAACAGTTGTCATAATAATAGTTCAGTTGCGAGAAACGTGTCATTTAGTTGCAAGTAATTAATTTTGTTTGTCATATACGCGAATTATTTTTAAATTGCAGCAATTGAAAAATTGTTTTTCCCAACTGAAAACTTCCTTTGTTTTTCCCTTCGTTGAATACACACAACACTTATAGTTCAGAGTTACTTTATGGACAAACTGTTCTATATAAGCAAATTGGTAATTTGCTTAATACGCGGACGGAGATAGCAACTGAGGTGCGATGAGTACAATCCGTAAGAAGACGAAGGGACATAGGGGGTAAGACAATTAATATAATAAATAATAATGACCGAAATAGCTTGCGGTATTTATATATATATATATATATAAGATATATTTTTAAGTTGACAACTGAATATTCGTTTGTGGTAAATACAACTCGCAAATGAAGTGTAGTTGGCTAATTTTTCCTAGCCAAATTCTAGCCTTCTTCTATTCCTAGCCATATTGCTTTTCCTTATAATTTTCCTAATCCAATGTCCTAAAAATTGTTTTGGGTGTGTCTTATTCTTTGTCCTTATCCTTGTGATCTTTGTCTTGAAAAAATCCTTCGCAATCCTTCCCAATTATTGTCTTAATCCTTGTCCACGCTCAAATCTTTGTCCAAATCTCTCTCCTACTCCCTGTCTTATCCGAATCTTTCTCCAAATCTTTTACCTAATCATTGTCCTAATCCTTATCCAAATCCTCGTCCTAATCCTCGAAAATGTTGTTCATTTTCTTAATTAAATTTTAATATTTTTTTTCTTTTGCTTTTGCATTTGGTGAATTTTGATTATTTCAGTAAAATGTCTCATTTAGACGTTTTTTAATTTTTTAATTTATTTTTTTTTTTGTTTTTTTTTTATTTTTATCATATGACTGAAAACCTCAGCCCTATTGTCGTTCCATAAAACTTACAGTAACAGCAATATAAACCGAGTTATAATTCCATGCAAGGTTTTTTGTTGTTATTTGATATTTACTGCGGCCAGCAGTTATTGCGCCAAAAAATCTTTTTTATTTTCCTTACGAAATCAAAGAACCATGTATTGTTTATTTGCAAAATATTTGTTACATTATTTACAAAAAGTTCACTAAGGAAGTCTATCCCTCAAGTCAGGGCAATTTGAGGATCACCAAATTACGAGATTTTGCTTCCGGGATCCCGAGATTTTGATATTAGAAAAATTTACGGTATAATACAACCTTTTATATTTCATTTCATATTCAATTAAAAAAAAAGCTAGAAAAGAATGAGTTATCTTTTGCTTGATCAAATTTAAAATACCCCCACACTCGTGTGTTATGTAAAGTATCCAAAGCTTTGTGGGGTTTATTATTTTGATTATGACGTCAGTTTGTATGAGAAGTAGGTGTTGTTTCTATTAGATTTCGAAAAATATCAAACATAGATTGTGTACTTAAAATCAAAGCAAAATTTCAAATTTTAAGATTAATTTTTGTGGGGTTTTCTGAGATTTCACCGTTTTGATGACGTCACTTTATATGGTAAGTAGACGTAATTTCTCTTCTTTATTAAAAAATTTCAAACTAAAAGCATTTTGATATCAAAGCTTTGCGTAAAATTTAAATTGTTGGAATGCCTAATTTTTGTGGAATTTTTAGAGATTTTACCATTTTAATGACGCCACTTGGAAGGGAGATTTGGTTTTCATAAAACTTCTAACAAAGACATTTCAACATTGATATAATACATCTTAAGCAGTATGGTGGGGTTATAAAAATAACCTTTAAAATAAAACCTCAGGAGAATCTATAATTTTTACAATAAGACAAAATCATTTATATTGGGTTATTTTCTCTAGAAATTTTCACTGCTTTAACAACAGGGTGATCTCAAGCTCCGTACGCTATTTATATCGCCTATTAGCCTCACAGAAAAAAGACTGGAGCCTTTGGATCGGACAATGGAGGCTGCCATCTCATGCTGCCGCTTTTTGAGATGACACGATTTGGATATTATTTCCGCAAAAAGTTCATTGTCGCACGATCGGCGTGGGCCGTAGCACCACCTTGCTTAAACTATATGTTCTCATTGTTGTTGTTTGCTCATACTAGTGGAAAGAGGAATTCCTGAAGCATTTATTTGTATAGATCTCTATTGATAGACATGCTTGCACCAGCAGCATCTTCAAAGAAATACGGTCTATGAATCTTGCGAGAGGTTATGCCACACCAGTCAAATGGGTGCAATGAACGTTGGTGGAGATTTTTGGAATTATGTCTGCCTCAAAATCTACAGTTTGGCTTGTTGACTTCAGTAAATCTTTTAAGATGGTGTAAAATCTCCCAAGTTTTATGTCTGAAATAAAATATAAAATAAAGGAACTAAAAAATTTTGATTTTTTTAAATAAGGCAATGACTTTTAGACCATCCTGTACTTATTTGCAGTTTGTACTTGGACAGTACAATAACAGGCAGCTCCTGCTGTAGCTCTGCTCAACTGTACCCCATCAATACAATGCGTGCGTATACCATTCACCACCACTTTTCCATCCATGAAGCGCGATTTTCCTGCACACCCTAAAAGTATGCCTGTTTTTTTTTCTTTCTTGTTGAAAGCTGTACGAGTGGTTTGGTGGGTGTACGAAGCCAATCTAATTATGTATCTTCCAACTGAACTGTTGATTTTCTCATTTTAACTACTCGCATGCTGCTAACCCATATTTGCCATTTCGTCCTTTATATCCGGAATGTTTTTTCAACGCTCGTTGAAGTCACGTGTCGCTGTCTCAACAGCTCCTGTGCTCGAACTCTACTCGTTAATGTATGAAAAACAATCATATTCAATAAATAAATATTACAAAATATGATAATCACTGCAATCTGGAATAACACAAAAAACAATAACAGCAACAACAACAACAACCAACAATCACTGATAATCACAGGCAATAATCGTTACCAGCGTCACGTTCAACGTTAAGGAAAAAAAAAGAATGCTCGAGCATGTGAAAGAAGTAATGAGAAAAAAAAGGAAATGCTATAGAGAAATTATTGAAATTATAAAAATTTGCATATTAGCAACAGGCAACTTTCAATATTTATTAAAAATTACCAACTCCAAATGTAAGAGAAATGGAAAAAAAAAATATAAAATTTGCAAGTGTTGTTAACGTGTGTCAGTCACTCACGTGGCACGCAATAGCATGCGAAGTGCTTCACTCGATTTTTTTTTCTACAGTCATGCGGTGCCAGCCACTCCCACTTTAGCGCCTTAATGGCCCGTTATCATTGTGAAATCTGCAATTTATTTATTTCTTCTTTTTTAATATTCGCGATAGAGTGCATGAAGTATAATTTTATGTTTCCATTTGAACAGTTCCGGGTTGTTTATTTTTTTTTTTTTTTTCAAAGTCTAAAATAAGTGAAGTGTTAAATATTGGTGATGAAGTTAGTCTAAACTAAGAATGAATTAAAAATTTAACCTTCAACGAGAAACAGTTACAAGGACAGTAAGTTGCATTTAAGTATATTGAAAAACCACACAAGTTGTAAAAATCATCACACGAAAATGTTCACGTGTTAATTCCATTATTTCCAAACCTCTGTAAAGAACACAATAAGCGTACATACACCAAAACGATGTGAGTACATTAATGCTACAAAATGTCAAATTTTCGAATAGAACTGTCAAAATTCATCAGGCAATGTTAAGTGTTGCCGATGCGCAAAACTTTAAAGGCAACCCCAGTACGAGTAGATTCATAATCTTCAACCAGTTTCTGTATAACTGTTTAGTAAATATTCAATTTTGAAACGAACTTTGCAAACAAGCTAGGAACATATCGTTTCAGCATAATTCAAGGACGCTGAATTTAATGGCGATAACCGTTTTTCAAACATTCGTACAATTTTCGAGAAATTCAAGGTTCAAGGTGAAGTACATGTTGATGCAGTTTTTGTTAGAAAAACTTTTCTTTTATTGACTTCATCGGCTTAATGTCGACTAGTGAAACATTTTCAATTACTTGAAGAATAATTTCTTAGAACAGTTTAACCCTCGAAACCCAACCTTTATTGTCCAAATTGACCCCGTTAATCAAATAAAGCCATTCTTTCGTATAAAAGCTTTGTTTTAACCATATATGTAATACTTCTATATTGGCAGCACACTCAAGGTACATTCGCCAACATTAGAGTGTAGATATATTGTTATATGAGGGAGAACAAAATTCATTTTTTTTGCATGAAATTGAAGGCTTTATTTATCATAATGATTCGATTTAGGTCAAATATACACCGTTTATATCGAAAACTTGTTGCCATTTTGAAGGTAGTTTCATTATGCCTCTCTCATAAAAACCCTCGCCCCTATTGGCAAAGAACTAAGAGAGTCGATTTTCACATGATTCCTTTCAGGCGAAGTTCTTACCAGCAAAATCATTCGCCATAGACAGGAACTGGTGGTAATCACTTGGTGCCAGGTCCAGACTATAAGGTGGATGCATAAGAACCTCCCAACCTAGCTCCCTTAACTTCTGACGATTCACTATCGATGTGTATGGCCTGGCATCGTCCTGTTGGAACACAATTCCTCTCCTACCTTCTGTGTGGTTGCTTCCTCCAGACGGTCCAATTATTGACAGTACAGGTGCGAATTAAGAGTTTGGCAGTAAGAGAGCAGCTCATAGTAGATGGCTTCCTGCCAATCCCACTAAACACACAGCAAAACCTTCCTGGCCGTTTGCGTCGACTTACCGCGATTCGACCACGATCGTTTTCACTTGACGTTGTCGTAAGTGACCCACTTTTCATCACCAGTCACTATCCACTTCAGACATGGGTCGATGTTGTTGCGATTCAGCAGCGATTCGCAGATGAAAACTCGGTACCTGAGGTTTTTTGCGTTAACTCGTGTGGTACACTGAAAAAAAATATTAGCTTAAAATTAAACACAATGTGTTAAAAAAATGTGTTCATAATTTTTTTGTTTAAAAATGAAATTTGTTGCAAACTATTTTTTAACCCGCATCCATCGTTTGCATCAAATTGATGCAAATTCTTGAAACACATTCAAATAGTAAAAACAAATTTGCATATTTAAATTCAGAATTTTGGCTACCATCCTAAAATATCAAAATAAACAAGTAAGCAGTTCTACAGTTAGAGATAGTCTTATACTTATCGCGCTAGAATAGTTAATAAATTGAAAATATTCCAATGAATAATATTGTCCTTTTGAATCTGCATCAAATTGATGCACAACGTACTTTTTGTTTCTAGAAATTTCCGATGGATGCGGGTTAAACGTAAAAATTGTCAAACTAATAACAATTGTCAATTCTAAAACATTTTTTTTTCTGTGTACCCATACATCGAGCTTCTTTTTGTATCCAGCGTTACTCAAGTGGTCTCAAACGGTTTTTTGTGCAATGTTTAGCTCCTGGGCAATCGAAACTGTGCTTACATGACGGTCGGACTCGACGATTTCCATGATTCTATCGACATTTTCGACAATTGGTCTTCCAGAGCGTGGAGCATCTTTGGCATCCAAATTACCGGAACGGAATCGACGTAACCAAAATTGCTCATTATTGTCTGTTACAGTATCAGGACCATAAACACTATTCATATTTTCAGCCGCCTGCCTTGCGTTTTCGCCTTTATCGAAAAGAAACTGTAAATTATGGCGTATTTTCTCTTCCCTGAGGTCCATCGTTGACGCGCGCTCAAACAAAACTGAGTCAAGCAATAACAAAACTGTTTGAGAAGTTTTTTTAGTACGACATCTTATTTTTCTAACGCCATCTAGCGTTAACCGATCGCACTTATGCCAAGCAAGTTACAGATTACTAAAGCCATCTAGTGAAAAAATAATGTATTTATTTTTACTTTACCAATATTATTCCTGATCATAATTTTTGTCCAATTCCTTGACGGCTTCCTTTTTTCTAATTCTTGTTCTAGCCTTTATCTAAATCCTTGTCCTAATACTTGACTTTGTTTAATTTTATTTTAATATATTTTTTTTCTTTTGCTATTGCATTTGGTGCATTTAGGTTACTTTAAGGGGTTCCCTTTCGTTCTAAGGTCAAGAAACCCATTTTTGCTGTCGTGAAGTAAAATTTTTCGTAGCACTTCTACTCAGCGAGTTATAATTCTATGCAACAATTTTGCATTTTTGTTGCATAAGCTTCTACCTCCAACATCAAAATTTATTTATTTATTTTTGTCGTAAGGCCAAGTATAAATCCTTGATTTATCTTTCATAATATTTATTGTGCTGCATATACTTACTCGTTGAGTAATAATTCAATGCAACGCCGTTGCATGATTGATGTATTTTCAATTTTGTAGCGGCCCTCTCGTCTATTTTTTCATGAGAACTAAATACTAGCCTTTACTGGCGTGTAATATTTTTTACTGAAGCACCTATACAAAGTGCGTTATAATTCCATGTAACAAATTTTCAGTTGCGTTGCTTAACTAGCTCCATCCGCGCCGGAAGACGCCTTAGGTTTGTTTTTATTTTTGTCATAAAGTCATCGAATTAACCTTTACTGTCGTATAATTATTTTTATCATAGCGATCATACTGAGTGAGCAACAATTACATGCAACGCCGTTGCATTTAAAAAAAATGCCTTTTTCTACTTTTTTTGAAACCTTTTACCGTTGGGTAAAACGTATCGTTATCACATCAAAACAAGGTGCATTGTTTGATACCAATTCATATCTGAGATTCATTACTTTTTCGCGTAATGGAAACTTTTTAGGGGGTGTCCAAAATCATTTTGGCATTTTCATGAATAATGACTACCTTAGTAAAAAATTAAAATTTTTTAATTTTATGCAGCATTTTTAAACATATTAAAAAAAATTTACTATATTTTCATTGCTAAACTGAAAAGCTGACAACATATTCACAAAATCAAACAATTTCTTACTGAGTGGTGGTTGCAATCATAGCGAATGATTTAATATTTATTTAAATTTAGAACATCGAACAGAAAACTATCTAAACTTGTTTAGAATATTATGTTGCGTTGATTTCCAAGCAACAATTCCAAATCAAACCCTCCGCACGCAATTCTGTGCCTATGCAAATATTTTGATTTGAAACAACATGTGGTAGTTGTACAAAGCCCGTGGGGATAAATGAAAATGCTGCATGGTATGGTAAAATAGCCTTGGGAGGACATGCAGCTACCGCGCTTGTAAGCGATCAAATAATTATTGATATACGTGCTGTGATAATTGTTTTTAAATATTTTAGTCACGAAAAAAAAAACTGATTTCCTTATCAACTTTCCCATTAAATTAAGCAAAGAGCAAAATTACATGGAAGTGGGGGAAAAGTTTAGTTCTGGTGAAGTTGTGCACAATTGCATTTGATTGCTCAAATATTGCATTTGTAGAGTTTAAGTTTAAGTTTATCATCATGCTCATCAAGTGTGTGCGTGCTTCATGTTTTCTGAAGTGTGCTCAAAAAGCACATTATCAGCTACATGAACTGTTAAATCTGCTGTATTAACCACGTTGGGTACATATGTGAAGTGTTTCTTCTATACAAACATACACGCATTCACAATTGTAAGAACCAACAAGCATTTTCACTTCCGTTTGCAAATAACTTTTAATGTATGGGTTGTCTAACGTGTTAATGCGCAAAAAATGTCAGGAAAATCTAAAAAAAAAAAATCCACTTGAAATTGTGAACCCAGGCAAGTGTCGTCTTCACATATTTTGGTGTAATTTTGCAAATACTCGAACTTCAAGTTTGAAAGGAAGTTAATACGATACAAAGGCTATAAACTTGAGTTATTTTTCAACATAAGCGCATTTAAGTGGTTTTTTATAGCATTTAGTTTGACGTGCCGTGTAAAAGGACATTTTCTCTCAACTAATTGACATCTTATCGTTGCTGTATGGCAACATAAGTTTTGTAGAGAAATTTCCTCAAACTCTGCATCCTTACCTATGTCATTTTAATCCATATTCCATCAAGTTGAATGATTAAATATATTCTTAACCCATAGAATGGCAACTGTGTTACACATTTGCCATAGGAAAAAAAAGGTTATTTTGACATATGCTGCCAACACTAGCGCCCCTTGTTTGTTTAGTCGAGTATTTCTCTTAATTATAAAATTTCAATTAGATGTCAAACAACTGCTTATAATTAGTGTAGTATGCAAATCCATGCTGAGTGTGTGTGTTTGTTTTTTTTTCTTTTTTCAAGTAACAATTATTTTTCCGACATTTTTAGATGAGTGTTGGCAGGAAACAAGTTAATATTGTCCCATTTCGGTATGCGTTCACCATTTTTTTTTTTTACATTTACAGAAGAGCGTTTAGGGTCAGGATACAATGTTCAAATGTTTGTTTTAAAAATAATAAAAATTAAAACTTCAAAAATAACATTTTGATTTTGAAACATATGTTTTGGCCTTAAAAGGCGAATCATTATAATAATTTTTGGAACATTAAACAATGTTGATACTTTTTTTCCGCCTGCAAATGAATACAATTTGATAAGTCAGTAGGGCAATTCACAATCTTGTGCAAATGGTCTTGAATCCAAGCATTTGCAAAATGGTAGAGTCTTTTTTTTTAATCAACAATAACAAAATATATAGAGATGCATTTACTACGCTTTTGTATAAATACAAAATTAAATACCCATAGTTTTCATTTACTTTACGAATGCAATACCGAATTGCAAACTGAAATCTGACTGGGGGAAAAAGAAATTAAGACAAAAAGAAGTGATACGGAATATAAACAAATAAAAAACGAACTTTTAAGTAGAAAATAATTTTGCTTTTCATCAATCAGCTGTGAATTTCATATTTTGTAAAGTGTTGCAAAGTAAACCGAAAAAGAGCGCTCACGATTGATGGGAAATTTTTACAATTGCACAAAATTACAATCTCAAATACACAAGATTGAGAATTGTCCTAGTGACTTTTTGAATAAAAGTTTTTTTCTGGTAGAGTCTAACCATTAAACAAAAGAAAAATTTTATTAGTTGTGTGTTTAGCACAAACAAATAACAAAGTTTTCAAAACAAATACCTCCACACCGCTAGGTGTACATCAGCCAAAACAAGCTGAACCCTAAAACGGAACTGTAGAAAAAGAAGAATAACAACAAAGAAACATAACTACAAGCTCTGATAGCAGTAAAAGTTGTAGTCGATCTTCGAAAGATGCGTACAAGTTAAGGGGGCATATAGGTTACAAATTTTTAAAAAAATATTTTTTCGGGAATTATTTTCATAGAAGGAAAAAAGATATCTTTTTCAAATTTTGCACATATATTCACTAACATTTAAAGAATACAAACAATTTTTTCAGAATTTTTGAAGCGGTTTTTGACGTTTAAAAATGTAAATTTAATTTTTGAAATTAAAAAAATGCCAAAAAGTTGACGGTGTTCAGGATATCATAAGTCTGGAATATCTGAGGAAAAAATAAAAAAAACCCAAATTAATTCTTTTTTAAGTGGCTATCGCCTGAACTAGGATCATTTTTATACGCCGAAAAAAAAACAAAATGGCGACCGATTTTGTAACCTCGAAAATCGATTTTTTTTTCAAATGGCCACCATTTTGTTTTTTTTCAGCGGAAAAAAATTATCCTAGTTCAGGCGATAGCCACTTAAACAAGGATTAATTTGGTTTTTGATTTGTTTTCCTCAGATGTTCCAGGCTGGTGATATCCTGTGCACCTTTTTTAAAAAAAAAATAATAGCTTCAAAAACCGCTTCAAAAAATCTGAAAAAAATTGTTTGTATTCTTTAAATGTTAATGAATATATGTGCAAAATTTGAAAACGATATCTTTTTTCTTCTATGAAAAAAAATTCACGAAAAAAAATTTTTTTTTTAAAATTTGTAACCTATATGCCCCCTTAAGGCTATGCCTAAAAGTATGATACGATCAAGGTTAAACTTGACAGTGTGCATCAAAAGTAGATAAACACAATACTGACTATGGAAAGCTTTGTTCTCTCTGCCATAAATTACGGGAACTTTCTCGGCAAATTGGCAGTATTAGTAAGACTTAAGTAGTTAAGTGGATCACAGTGAAAGTCATGAAAGACTACTGATGAGTTGGTGGAGCGGCCAACAAAAGACTCTGTCTAGTCTGCTGTATGCTTTGCTCTATTCAAAGCTGTTTGTTGTTGGTTGTTTTCTTCATTATACACACTCTGCTACGAGCTCAACAATTAGTCTCAATGTATAATTGAATGCATAAAGGTTACATTAAAATTTAACCAAAAAATTTTATATTTCCCAACATAGTCTTCTTTTAGATCGATATATTTAGTCCAACGTTTTTTTTTAATTTTTATTTTATTCCTTCCACATTATAGGTTTTATCAAGATTCTCAAAAAAGGCGTTTATTTCAGTGATGACTTCTTTATTCGACCCAAATCTCTCAGCGCGCTGAGCCATTTTTTTAGGTATGGAAATAGGCAATAGTCGCAAAGTACAGAGACAGACTTTCGACAAAGTAGGAATTTTGCTAAGACGACCTGCTTTTTAGCATGGTCAACTCTATGTTGCCGCGTGTCGAGTGAAATCGTTTGACGGTCTGAGCTTTTATATATCTGATAATGATGGACATGGACATATGGGTGTTTACAAAAAACTAAACCACAGAATGATTTAATAGATAGAAAACCAATATAATTATTATTACCTGTGATCATTGTGAAATTTATCCCTTCATTCTGTATCACGAAAAAGCACACCAACGATAAGCAAGACACGATAAGCAATAGATTTTTGAATGCAAGAAAGTATTGCTGATCGTTTCTATCTTGTCGTTCATGTCTGGTTTCGTGATAGTGAATGATGGGGTAAATGTAACTTTTTTTTACGTGATAAGGTTACGTTTTACGGCGCAGGTTTCCAAAAAAGTTGAAAAGTGCATTTTTTTTTGCATTGAATTATTATTCGCTGAGTATAAGTGCTATGGTGAAAATAATGATACGAACGTAAAGCGTAATTCCTTGACTTCATTATAAAAAACAAAAAAAAAAAAAAAAAAAATATATTATTGTGACGCGGTGGGAGTGACATTTAAGCTGAACTTTTTGGAATTCGGTCACATGACATGCATCAAAATACAAATGAATGACGTCATAAGGCCTCTCAGGAGACCCTTAGGGAGGTATTTTAGTGTAGAATTTTTAAAAAATAATGTTTTTTTTTGAATATTTTCGAAGATAAGACCTTTAAGAATATATCCTCAAAAGGATTTCTTAAATTGCAATTATTTACGGAGTTATAGCTATTTTAGTTACGGAGCTCAGATGAAACTCAAAATTTTAAACGGGTTTTTCGCGAAACTACTTTTTCCAACAATTTTGACATGATATCTCAGGACCGAGTAACTTAAAATGTGGTCTTTATATATCCCTCTATGACCCGGACTAGAATTATGTAAAAATATTGGGTTTTAAAATTTTTTCAAAATACAAAATTTTGAAAAAATTACTAAAAAAATACTTTTTTTCGAACAGTCGCCATTTCACGAAATTATTTTCATATCCTAGTCCGACATTCTTACCAATTAAGGACCTTTTTTGTTCTTATGAGTAGAAGGGTTGAAATCGTGTCAAGATGGAGGCACCATTTTTATTACCACCCCCCTCCCCCCTACTCTTTTGTTAAAATATTTTTTTTTTTTTTAATTGAATTTTGAAAAAACACCCCCTCTTTCCTCTTTCTAAAGACTAGAATACTGACTTAAAGTATCCTGCATACACCAAATGCAATAGGAAAAGCACGTTAAGGCCAGAATTTCAGACAAAGATTGGGAAAATAAGTAAGATAAGTATTAGGAAAGGGATTTAAAAAAGGATAAATTAACAATCATGTCAGAACATGGGTTAAATTCAGACTTTGGACAAGAAGTAGAACAATTAATTGAACAATTATAAGAATAAGAATAAGGAAACAAACTACAGTATGGGAATAAGAATATAAACAAGGGATAAAAACATTGCACGTCAAAACTTACGGGGGTGTCCACGATACAGCCAACTTTTTTTAGTTTTGTCTAATGGTACGAATTTAACTTAAAGTTTTTGTTGTAGATTTTATGTTTTTATTTAAAATTCAAAAGTGAAACTGTTTGACCTGTGAATGTAAAATACGTTAAATTCTTTTAATGATAAAAAAAAAATTGTTGCCTTCCCAATAATTGTGTTGCCTTCTTTGTCTTCATATTGTCTTGTTGTCAACATACTTGGCCTAAAGCTCAAATTTGTTTTCAATATAAATAATGAAAGGTCATATTCAAAATATTAAGATTAAAAAAAAAATTGTAATTATGTGCTTGTTATTCAGCCCTATTGTCCAATTTTTCTGAGCTTATTTTCAAAATTTTTTTCACTATATCCATTTTACAATTCTTAATTTACTTGAATCGTGAGATTTGAAATTCAATGCCTAAAGACTAAAACATTCAAAATTTTAATGATTTATTATGATTTTATAACTAGGAGTCTGTCGACTTTATTTGAATTCCAACTCACTCGTGTGAAAACCTCCTCTTGTAATCTTTAGCTCACTGTGCTGAAACAAAAGAACTTAAAAAAAACATATCCATCAATCAATTATTCAGCTTTTCATGTTAAATATAAGACCGACCCATACACTTTAAAAGCTATTAAAAAACAATCTAGCTATTAATTCGAGTTTCTCTCTCAGAAAACAGCAGTGATAGATATTCAACTAAATTATTTAACATTTTTTTTTTTTTTAGAAGAACGTTTCCTGGAAGTAAGGAAACTCGCATAATATTTATATAAATGCTATTTAACTGACAATACAAGCAAACTGACAAAACAAGGAAACTTCTCAAGCTTTTCATAATAGTTTTGAACACGTTTTGTCTAAAGCAATAATTTAACCCAACCAAAATTATATCAAGACAACTCACTCAATGTTTTGCTCCTTTTAACCAACATAATTATTGATATGGATCTTAAAATTTCTGTCTAATCCACTATTGCCCAAAGCCTTTACATATGCTTTTGTTTATTTGTTGCTTACAAACCTTGATATCCTTTGGGATTCCCATTAATTTGAAATCAAATGTAAGACACATGCAACGTGATACAAATGAAAGGCCAAAATCAAGCAGGACGGCTAAAATTATGTTCTAGCTAGTCCTAAAGTCCACAATCAAAGTGAAAAGGACAACACACGCACTCTTACACACACACACACTCACGCACAAAGAACAAAGCAATACCAGCGAGTACAGTCATCAACTTCATTTAAATCGTATGAAATGTTTTGCGGCAATTCGCGGGTAGTTGTTGAATATACGAGGAGCTGGTCCTTATAAACTTGCTTTGAGTGCGTTGATAAGCGGCGCCAGGATGTGCGCATAGCCTTGGTTGTTGAATGTAAAGAAGGTTAGCCTCGTAAAAAGGCACCAGTCAACAACAAGGTATTTGATATATGTAAGGATATTGTGAAATATGTATTTTTAAGTTTGGAATTTCAATTGGAACACAAATGAAAAGTAAACCCATTTTAAGCTGGGCACCCTTAAGGAAATTATAGGCAGTCTTTTGACATAATAAACAGCTATTGTGTAGAAGTTTTAATCGCTCACAGCTAAATCCGCTATAATACACTGAAGCCAAGAAAAAGAGAAGCGAGTTTTTCTTTCATTTATACTGTGAAGAGCAATATTTAAATTTTAAAGACTTTCTTTGTTGCGTCATAGCGAAAAAGTGGTGTGGAAAGTCTCAATATAAATAGAAAGGGCATTTTTTGTTAATACTTATTTCTTTATTTTGTAAAATTAACATATGAATAGCAGTAAAGAAAGTTTATAACATATGTGTGCGTGCTTTTGTAATTGAAGGAAAAGAAATGGGGATGAAAAATGAGGAAACGAATACAAGACGTTCTTAAGAAAACAGAATTAAAGCGAAGGTAGGGTAATGAAAAATTAAAATATATCTAAAGACGGAATTTTATAAAACGAAAATTCTTTTGATACGAGTACAAGTAGAAAACGACATAATTTCTTCCATGGCAATCCTTATAACTGCTATATTTTCTTTTATGAAGATAATCATATGTTTATTCATTCACATTTTTCTATTCATATTCATATTCATAAACATATTCATATTCATATTCATATTCATATTCATATTCATATTCATATTCATATTCATATTCATATTCATGTTCATATTCATATTCATATTCATATTCATATTCATATTCATATTCATATTCATATTCATATTCATATTCATATTCATATTCGTATTCATATTCATATTCATATTCATGTTCATATTCACATTCAAATTCATATTCATATTCAAATTCATATTCATATTCATATTCATATTCATATTCATATTCATATTCATATTCATATTCATATTCATATTCATATTCATATTCATATTCATATTCATGTTCATATTCATATTCATATTCATATTCATATTCATATTCATATTCATATTCATATTCATATTCATATTCATATTCATATTCATATTCATATTCATATTAATATTCATGTTCATATTCATATTCATATTCATATTTATATTCATATTCATATTCAAATTCATATTCATATTCATATTCATATTCATATTCATATTCATATTCATTTTCATATTCATATTCATATTCATATTCATATTCATATTCATATTCATATTCATATTCTTATTCATATTCATATTCATATTCATATTCATATTCATATTCATATTCATATTCATATTAATATTCATGTTCATATTCATATTCATATTCATATTTATATTCATATTCAAATTCATATTCATATTCAAATTCATATTCATATTTATATTCATGTGAATATTCATATTCGTATTCATATTCATATTCATATTCATATTTATATTCATATTCATATTCATATTCATATTCATATTCAAATTCATATTCATATTCAAATTCATATTCATATTCATATTCATGTGAATATTCATATTCGTATTCATATTCATATTCATATTCATATTCATATTCATGTTCATATTCATATTCATGATTATATTCATATTCATATTCATATTCATATTCATGTTCATATTCATATTCATATTCATATTCATATTCATATTCATATTCATGTTCATATTCATATTCATATTCATATTCATATTCATATTCATATTCATATTCATATTCATATTCATATTTTGTGCCCGTTTTACTACAGAATGTTCTATACTGGATATTGATACTGGAAAGTAAAGTTTCACCAGCTATTTGTCATAGTCCTTAAAAAGATCATCAAATTATTTTTTTTTTTTTGCGGAAGCATATTTGTCTTTGTTGTTGATAATTATCACTCACTCAATCACGCAATATTATCAAATATATTAAGTGTCCTCTAGACCACAACAAAACACACTTGAATTTCACACATACGACAACGCACTTCAAAAGTGTTATCAATCATTTAACTGAAGGGGACTATTTCAAACCAAAAACAAGGAGATTCCAAAACTTGAAAAACTTGTATGGCGCAAAAGGTGCAAAACTGTTTTTTTCATCTTTGAACACGAACAAACGCAATTAGTGAGAATCATAAAAAGGTTCGTCGTTAACAGTACAAAAAAAACAAGAAATAAAAAACGCAGCTTTTCAACTCTGCTAAAAGAGTGAAGGATTAAATGCGTAGCTAAGCAAAGAGTCAGAAGAAACGCGTCATCAAAATTAAGCTTAATTTCATCTGTTAAAATAACCATCCTTTCAAATAATAACCTTGTAGCACATTCTGCTCATATGCTTATAATTACTTATAACTTATTATCCTTAGCATGCGCTGGTCTCAACTTAAAAGAAAAGGTCAAAAAAATGTTCCGTATTAGTAGAGAAAATTCTCTCAAGCTACATTCACATAAAAAACACTCGTTTAATGTTTGAAACGTTTTCACAGTTTTCCGCCGTTTTTGTGCGCTTCCCCTTAGTAGTCCTTTTTTAGCATTTTCGTTTTTCTTTTCATTGGCTTTCATGCAGTCATCCCGAAGAAAGGATAATATTAACATTTCCCATACATTTTCCAATGCATTGTATAAAATTGAAATATCCATTACACATCAATAAAGCTGACCAGCAGCAGCAGTAGCAGCATAACCAACATCGACTCATTCACGGACATCTGCGAACCGGAAGGCATCGATGGATCCAAGCGTGAGTACTGTGGCAACATCAACAATGAAACCATTCAATCAGCGGGTAGAAAAACATAAAGAGATTTTAATTTTTTGATTATCCTACAAGAATGAAGACGATGATGTAGTCAATCAAATAATGCCGCATATGATGAGAATGAGGATGTGGATGCGAATGATGGTGATGTGCCTGCGTCTCTGGAGACTAGAGTAGTGAAAGTAATCGGTAATCAATGAAGTCACTACCCCTGGCACTAGAACGACGACCCTTGGTCACTTGGCCAGTGTATGATTTTAGCATAAGTAAATTTTTGTATTTGGCAAAGCAAGTTGATTAAATACCGTTCGGACGCTTGACTGACGTTGTGTTTGACAGACGTTTGCCTTCCATTTATGTTAGTTTTTTTTTTTCCTTTTTTTGTGCGGATTGATTTCTATTAATGCGTCGTAATTTAACGGATTTCCGTTTTTTATTATGCAATGCATGATGTCCAGTTTTTTTGTTTCGTCCTTCATCCTATCATAGGATAATTGAAGTTAATCATGTGTGCATCGGAGGCATTGATTTGATAAGTTTTTTTGTTCAGCTGTCAATAACTTTTAGTAAAGAAGTCATTGTCGGAAGCAACAATGATGAAATCAAATATGGAAATGTTGCCCGTCGTGGTTTCTATTCATTCGATTCATAGGTTTGGAAAAAAGTAGTGATTACTATGGTTTATAAAGTAAAACTTGGGTTATTATACTTAGATTTTTCTGTGTTATAGTAACATTGGTGTTGAATTTGGAAAACATTGACACACTTTTTCTCCATATTTCAATTAAAAGAAGACACAGGTAAATGCATTTCTACAGACACATCATTTTCTCAACAATAATTTGAAATAAAAACTTCGAAACTCGAAACCAGTCTCTATGCATAGAACATTTCTATTGATGTATCGTTAGCGCTAGAGTTATGGCAGAATATTATATTTATGTAAAAAATACTCCTCTGAAATATGGTCTCAAAATTTTGTCAAAAACATGAATTAAAAAATACCTTTTTTATAAAAAGTTATATGATAAAAATTGAATTTTAAGCAAAATAGTGCCCATAAGAAAGAATACTTGATCTTAAAATGCCCGATTGATCCTATACTTAAGCATTTTTAAAATATTTACTATTACTTACTGACAACTTCTTAAAATTAAAAAAAGGTCAAAGTGTAAAAAAAAAATGATGTTAAGTTATAAATTCTCCTTTTTTGAAAAAAAAAAAACAAATAAATAATATAAAACGACAGGAAAGATCTTAAAAATTTCAAACCTTTCTCTATATTTAGTCTATTTTGAAAAGCCCACAGTTCAAAAACTGGGCTTCAGATAGATTCAAAATTTTGCACACAAGTTGGGGTCTAATCAGATGCTAGTGATACACAGAACCAAAAACGTACTTAATAACAAAGAAAAAGTTCTTTGTCCCAATGTATTATACATTAAAATTGGTCCAAAGTACGAGTTCCTTGATTCAATGAATCTTTGTTCTTACGTTATTTCTTTGATATGTTATGAAGAAAAATGATTAATTAATGACACATACAACCGTTACAATAAGTTAGTCTGTCCTTAGAAATTTTAAAACAATATCAAGATATATTTTAAAAAATCATTTTCTTATTGAGATAAAATTCTCTAATGGTTTTTTAGATATTACAACACAAGAACTCGAACAAAATTTTAATGAACACGAACAATGAACTGTTCCTTAAAATTAAGAACAACGATTCATTGAACCAAAGAATTCGTTCTTTGGGCCAATGATTAGTTCTTAAAAATCAATGAATTTCGCTTTATGAACGAGATTCTTTGATTTTAAGAACAATATTTGGTTCAGTGTACTAGTCCCATTTTTAAAAATTTTTAAAGAATAAAAAAATTTGCAAAACACTGGTTCCTATGACTCTCTTACACACTGGCTCTCTTACAGGAATGGCCATAGTCGTCAATGTCGATTTGGAGATTAATGGGACTGTAACCGGGCACAGATCGTGTTATGAATTAGTTTTCGAGTACCAGTTAAGACCGGGTACTCATTTTTACATTTATATATGTATATTTCTAATCAAAGAGATTTCAATACATCGCAATTAAGATATGCCGGGTGCTCTAAAAATACTTGACATTTTGATGATACGCCATTTTTTTGTTGACAAGCATAAAGAACTATATCTTCGAAAGTGTTATTCGGAATCATGGAGGGTTAATTGTGGACAATTACACAAACAAAAACTACTTACAAATCTTATAAACATTTTACAGAGACGTATCAGTATAATTTGTTTAATTTTGGGGTTCAAAAGGTCCAAAAAGTATCACTTCTTGGTGTGGATTTTGAGCTCATAATTAAGATCATAATTTGGGTGAATGATTGGAGTGTAGTTCTTTGAAAATGAAACGGTACAAGAAACGGTACTGTCAATTCGAAATTCAGACATGACAGACAGTGAACCCACGATACAGCCAAATTTTTTTATATACATTCATTTTTTTTTTTTTTTTTTAAAAGACGAAGTTACGTTTTACAGCGCAGGTTTCCAAAAAAGTTGAAAAGGGCATTTTTCCAAAATGCATCGGCGTTGCATTTAGTGGTTACATGCTTAGTATGTTTTTAGTATTAGGATAAAAAATATGATACGTTAATAAAGGTCTGCTCTATGCCCTCACAATAAATTAGCATATGCATATAACATATATATAATGCTATGCATAGTATGCAAAAAAAATGCTATAACAATGAAAAAACGTTGCATGGAATTTTTACTCTGTAACTACTCACGTTTTTCATAAGAAGCTAGGTCAAAGTCCTTTCAAGGGTTGAAATGGCCAGTTATTTATTTTTTTTTCTACTCGCGCAACGGTGAATTTTATGGGATTAACCTGAAAGTGAGGTCTTCGGGCACATGATAAAAATAAAAAAAAAAATTGACGGCATCATGAGGCCACTCGGGTAATCGCCTTATGTAACTTAAATATATAACCAATATTATTGTTGCATGGATAAATTTCATGCAGCTAAGGCAAAGTTAATGAACGACAGGAAAGCACAACCAATGGGGAAGCAAAAGCAAAGGCAAAAGCCAAAGCAAAAACAAAAACAAAAGCAAAAGCAAAAGCAAAAGAAAAAGTAAAAGCAAAAGCAAAATCAAAAGCAAAAGAAAAAGCAAAAGCAAAAGGAAAATCAAAAGCATAATCAAAATCAAAAGCAAAATAAAAAGCAAAATAAAAAGCAAAAGCAAAAGCCAAAGCCAAAGCCAAAGCCAAAGCCAAAGCCAAAGCCAAAGCAAAAGCAAAAGCAAATGCCAAAGCAAAAGGAAAAACAAAATAAAAAACAAAAACAAAAGCAAAAGCAAAAGCAAAAGAAAAAGTAAAAGCAAAAGCAAAATCAAAAGCAAAAGAAAAAGCAAAAGCAAAAGGAAAATCAAAAGCATAATCAAAATCAAAAGCAAAATAAAAAGCAAAATAAAAAGCAAAAGCAAAAGCCAAAGCCAAAGCCAAAGCCAAAGCCAAAGCCAAAGCCAAAGCAAAAGCAAAAGCAAATGCCAAAGCAAAAACAAAAACAAAAACAAAAACAAAAGCAAAAGCAAAAGCAAATGCAAAAGCAAAAGCAAAAGCAAAAGCATAAGCAACAGCAAAAGCCAAAAGCCAAAAGCAAAAGCAAAAACAAAAGCAGAAGCTAAAGCAAAAGAAAAAGCAAAAGCAAAAGGAAAATCAAAAGCATAATCAAAATCAAAAGCAAAATACAAAACGAAAGCAAAAGCCAAAGCCAAAGCCAAAGCAAAAGCAAATGCCAAAGCAAAAGGAAAAGCAAAATAAAAAGCAAAAGCAAAAGCAAAAGCAAAAGCCAAAGCCAAAGCCAAAGCAAAAGCAAAAGCAAATGCCAAAGCAAAAGGAAAAACAAAATAAAAAGCAAAAGCAAAAGCAAAAGCAAAAGCAAAAGCAACAGCAAAAGCCAAAAGCAAAAGCAAAAACAAAAACAAAAACAAAAGCAAAAGCAAAAGCAAATGCAAAAGCAAAAGCAAAAGCAAAAGCATAAGCAACAGCAAAAGCCAAAAGCCAAAAGCAAAAGCAAAAACAAAAGCAGAAGCTAAAGCAAAAGAAAAAGCAAAAGCAAAAGGAAAATCAAAAGCATAATCAAAATCAAAAGCAAAATACAAAACGAAAGCAAAAGCCAAAGCCAAAGCAAAAGCAAAAGCAAGAGAAAAAACAAAATCAAAACAACAACAACAAAAATCTAACGAAGTTCCAACAAGCTAAAAACAAAAGTTATGATTTCAACAGTATTTTTGTGGCAACCAACAATGCTCACAAACAACAAAATAAAACAATGAAACCGGACTTTGCACCGGAAAAGGACTAGATATAGGTAACAAAGAATTAGGACATAGATTAGGATAAAGATTTAGATACACCTAAAACACACCTTTCCATCCAAACTAGGAAAAGGATTCGGACAAGTGTGCAGTGAGGAATTAGGTCATGAATTTAAACAAGAGTTTGAGCATGAAGTAGGAAAATTATTATGACATATTAAAAGCAACCGGAGGATGAGGAGAAGTTTGGTTGGATGGGGAAAAGATAGAGACAAGGATACAGAAACACTGTCACGTTAAAACCTACACGCAAAGAAATTTTTCGTTTACCGCAATTGAAAAATTCATCAACTACTTTTCGTTTGCTAATTGTATTTGCCGTTAACGAATATTCAGTTGTCATCAACTTAAAAATATATCTTATAAATATCTTCCGCAAGCTATTTCGGTCATTATTATTTATTATATTAATTATCTTTTTCCTTATGTCCGTCCGTCTTCTTATGGATTGCACTCATCGCACCTCTGCTGCTATCTCCGTACGCTTATAAAGTAAATTATCAATTTGCTTATATAGTAACGATATGTCCAAAAAGTAACTCTGAATTATAAGCTTTGTGTTTATACAACGAAGGGAAAAACAAATGAAATTTTCAGTTGGGAAAAACAAATTCTTCAATTGCTGCAATTTAAAAATCACTCGCGTTTATAACAAACAAAATTAATTTCCTGCAACTTAATGACGCGTTTCTCGCAACTGACTATTATTATGACAACTGTTGAAACGTTTGCAAACAACGATTTCAAGCACGACAAACTAAGTTCGTTTGCGGCAAACTGGCGATAAACGATTTTTTCTTTGCGTGTACGGGTTGGTCCACTACACAGCCAACTCTATTTTTTATAATATTATTACTATTGATGTCATCAGCTACAACTTCATTTCTAATTTCCCTATAAGTATTGAATTTGGGTCACACAAATTTTATGTTTTTGAAAATTATTTTCATATATCAACTTTTAATTATTTTTATAAATTTTAAATTAATGTATAATTACTTTTTTAGAATCACAACATTTCAAATAGATTTCGTATCATCCCATTGATGTTTGATAATAAAATTTCACTATTTTAAAATATTTTGATAATATATCAGAAAATCATAACAAATCTGACACATCGAATCGATAGCAGCACTGCACGTCAGCAAAAAACTTACCGAGAATAACTCCCCACACTACATGACAGTCGTGGTATGTTCAGAGTTGTTCTAACAGCAACGAATCTAAACATTTGTTCTGCTTGTAACTTTGTGAAAACTTAATATCCTATAGATATTTGACTTATAAAAGCATTTGAATACTGACAGAATTATTAAAATTTGGATCAGCTTTTACAGAGATCCATTACGACAGAAACGTCGACAAGAGATGTATGATTTGTTTTCTTAATTAAAACAAACAACTGTTCGGACGTCTCTACAATTTTTATTGGATTACAAAGTAGACACATGGAGATTTTGTATAAAATACAATATCTTATAAAACTTTCAAGTAACCAGGCTTTAAATATTACGCCTTTGCATCACACAAAAGTAAAAACATTCGCCTATTTTCAATATTAAAATGTCAAAATGTTATGCCTACAAAGCAATACCAATTATGAGAAATAAATTCGTTAGAACCTTGTCTAACGTGAACAAAATACCACTGGCATATTAGCATTTCGTCTGGGTTGAATTAAAAATGGATGGCAGTATTGTGAAGTTTTGTTGGTGCATTGAATGAAGAGCTACCGAACGAAGTCTGATGGCCTAGCGAATATGGATGGTCAAAGAGGATGCGATGAGATGAAATAGTAATTTCGGAGTATTAGAGAGATGCAGTCTGCTGTTAGCATTCGACAAAGACAACAAAGTGATGAAAATAGAGGGGCTTTTGAAAGTTGATTGATGGCTCAGAATTGATCTTAGTGTAAATAGTGACAGAGATTTTAGATCGGTACCAATTTCCACCAATAAATGTGGATGGCGATAACTCCTACCATCCATAAATTGGTGCTATTGCTTTCCAATACTGGTGACTATTTATTCAGTATATTTATTAAATTAAATATACAACAAAGTGTGGTGTGTGTATCCGCTATTGAAACTACTATAATAGGTTATTGGTTGCATCTAAAGCAGTGGTGTTCACACGCATACTACCACAATTTTCAACTTTTGTGTTTGTGTTAGTAGCTCTCTCGTTCCCTGCACTGGTAAAATTGTTGTGCGTTAAGTATTAAGCAGGAATTGCTTTATAATCATAATCATCATTGTTATATATCATTGTCATCATCATTATCATTATCAGTATCATCATCATTATCACGATCATTATCATTCTCACTATCATTATCATTATTATTACTATTATTATTCTGAAAATAACGCATATTCATATGCCTCAAACATTTCGTGCAGTGCAAAACACACGACCAAGAAGCGCGAGCCTTCTCGCTTGAAGTTTCAGCGCCAACTGATTGAGAGAACTTCGTGCATTCGATCATGTACGTGTTGCGATTCTCTAATAAAGATTTCGAGTCTCACCACGCGTGGTACTGCGTGAACATCACTGATCTAAAGTCATGGAAGTGACTCCAGGAGCTGATTGAGTGGATATTAGTAAATCAATGTTGCTTGGTATTTACATCCGGAGGACCTATCTGTTGACGTTAATTTCTTGAACATCGACTCCTTGCCAAGTGGCACCGTAGAATTAAGAAAATTCATAAACAACTTTCATTCACAAAACAAAAATTATTTTCATGATCTTTAAGGTGGATTCGAATAAATTTTCCACTTGAACTGTAATGCTTACGCCCACCCATAGGTAATCAGATGAGTGATAAAACCCGTGTCACTGCTGTGCAAAACTCATCAGAACTTATAAAAATGTCTCATAAATTGTTGAAAGTCTCATTGTTGCAAATCTAATAAGCAAGTGCTTGCAGTGTAAGTGTTTTCCTCCACATGTTGCAGCTCATCAACATCTTAGATGACTAAGCTGCTCAGGATGATGGTACCATCTAAGTATTCAATGGCAAAACAAAAAAAACAAAAAATACACTAAATGACAAAACACAAATGTTGCCAAGACCTGGATAAGAACCCTTGGCAATTGTTTCAAATACTCGGCCTAACATTGTGTTGCTTGTTTTTATTACAATTTGCAAAATTTCCCAAATGCGCTAAAGCAAGAGCCCTCCTCATCTAAACTATTGGCAGCAATTTAAGTGATGTTGGCTTCGATGGAACCCTTGTCATTGTGCGCTGTCATCAAATGTGTTTGCCAAAAAGCAACAGCAGGAAAATGGCTCATAATGAGTTGACAGCCAAAAACGCAACAATTCGAGAGAGTCAATAATGAATGATAAACATAAAGATAGCGCTCAAGCGCTGATTGTCTGGGATTGTGAGAAAGGGCTTGTGAGGAGATACTGAGGATGAGGTTGGATGGCTCTAAGCGTCATAATCGCTTTCATGATGGGCCATCATAATTTCAGTCAGTCAGTTTGTTCGTTTGAGTTCAGATGCCAGTCACATTAATTGCCAAAATCAAATTTATTTCATTCATTAGGTTGCGCCATGCCATGATGCAAAATGTCAAGCAATCAAGCACATCCTGTCGTTGAGCATCACAGCTAACGAACAGCTACAGAGACAGAAAAGAAAAAGCCGCCTCGTCATGCTCTTTATTAAAAGCATAAATAAATTTCTGTTCTGATAAAAGGAAATGCGAAATGTTGCAAAGGATGTGGAATGCCAGAGCGGAATTCCGGTGTCACGGTAAAATATTTTCTTTATGTTTTGTTTTACTCATGGTCAGGCTAGAGTGGGGGGTAATGAAAATATAGAATAATCTTAAAGCAGAAGAAACCCGTTGTTTAGTTTCGTAAAAAAAAACATTTTAAAGAGCACTACAATCTTTTCTAGTTATAATGAGAAAATTAAGTAAATTCACTCGAAGAAGTTTGAAAACTGTATAAAAAATGCTCAGAGTTTTCATGCAAGGAAGCTCCAATATATAATTTATATGATTAGATAACAATTTTGCCCCCATATCTTTTGTCTATGGTTGTGATTTAACAAGTTTTTTTTATACATCCTTCAAAGTCCAAATATCCTTCACTCATAACAAAGCAATGCCACGGTCGTTCAACAGGCCATGCACCAAAAAAAAACAATGTCCAACAAATGCATGTCCAATTTGCCAAGGACAATGAACAAATTGCTCGACCCAAATATTGAACTCTTATTAAAGCTATGCTGCAGCAAACCAACATCCATTGTCCCATAATGGTCAGCATGATGTCCCATTGTGCCGCTGAGGAATACTCGTAACAAATTATTGTGGTTTCTTTTATGAAAACCGAAACTAAGAAACGAACAAATTGTTATTCTAAGGATTCTTCGTGTGGTGATATTTGATTAAAAAAAAAAAAATAACAACAATCAGAAGGATGCTTTATGTGTGTGCACCACATTCATTTATATATTGAAATAAACATTCAGTCATATTCAGTCACATATCCCTTGATGAAAAGTAGTCTACAATTACCAGAACATGTGCCGCTTTTCACAATTTAAGGATTTGCAAAAAATTTTTCAACAATTGTCAAAAACTCAATTCAACTAAACTGAGAAAAGAGAACAGCGACAACGTTGTCCTCAATCAATTAAGCATGATTTTTGTTGTTAACTCGATACACTTATATGGGCTGCTGCTGTCCCTGGCGGATGATCCTGCTGAAAATGATTCATATCCTTTTTGTTTGCTTGACCACTTCAATATGTCAACAAAATCAAACAGAATGTTGTCAACAACCACTGCTTTGTTGTTGTTGTAGTTGTTAGTTGTTGTTGTTGTTGTTGTATAGCTGAAATTGAAAAATTGTACGTTTCAGTGGTACAAATAAGTTCCTCGAGGATTTATTGTGAAAGTTTTGTAATTTATTGTATTAAAATACTTTTTTGGAGTTTTGTTGCAAAAACGAGGGTTGTTCAATAGCAGAGAACAATTGCTTTAGTCGTACTTGATAGATTTGCGGAAAGTTTACACAGTGAAGTAATAGAAATACGAGGGCAATTTGATAAGTCGGTGACTTTTTGAATAGCAAATTGATTTTTTTTTTTGTGGGCAAAAAAACATTTTATTTCTCAACATAGTTTACTTTTAAGAACGATACATATAGTCTTACGTTTTTCTATTTTTTTTTTTATTTCTTCCAAATAATAGTCTACAGCGCGGACCACATTGCATTTTGACTGTGTGTGACAGTGGTCACCACTAAATTGCATCTTTTCAATCTGGCACTCCGAGGTTACTAAGATATAATTTTCACCTCGGAGTACCCAACTCTGACACCTCATTGTAGACCAATTTAAACACCATATATCACCGTCTTAACCATCCTTTAACAAGACCATACACCGTAAGATCAATGCCAATGTGTCAGTGAAATTATGATCGTACGCCTGCCGAGCGTAACTACTATCCCCGTTCTTTCAAATTTTAAGGATCATTGCTATTCATAGCTAGATCATAGTTGATCAAGTAAAACGGTCCACCTACTCCCCAGATTGAGCGACCAACTCCAGAGTAGTCCCTCTAAATTTACACAGGATAGGGCGTACTCGTTGCCTGCGATCATCCTCTTTTATCCTGGCCTTAGACAGGATTCTCGTGAGTACAGACAAAGTTAATTTGCGGATTGTTGCCATGGCGACTACAGAGATATGCATCGACGCTTTTTCATGGTGAAAGAGCACTTTCTTCTTTGCAAAAATCTGTCCAACAGCAAATAATCTTTTTACCCTTTACAAGGGAATCAACGCGAATGACTCCGCATGCATCCCAAAAAACTGTCACCACAACTTTATTAACCAACAGAACCATCTTGACTTTCTTTGATGCACGCTCACCCGGAGAAATTCAATGCTTTGACTGTTCCTTGATCTTCGATGTGTTGTGATGTAGTCATGTGTTGTTTACGGGCACGAAAAGCCGTAAAAACTTCTTCGGATTACAGTTGATTACAGTTGATAAACTCCTTTATATTTAGTATGTAGAATTCCAACGCTTTAGGGATAAAGTGGAGATCTGGCTTTCGAATCTAAAGTCCACTTCTCTCAATTACCTCAAGTTCTCTCATAATCTGGGCCTCAATTACCTCAAATCGAATGAACGGAGTCTCAAAAAAAAAAAATATAAACCTAAATGAATTGGCCATTTCAGCCCTTGAAAGGACACAAAAGACCAAAAAAAAGGTTTTGTACACAAATCACAGAGAACTGAACCTACCAGTGCATATGGACATGTGCATGTTCTCAAGAAGGTTTGCATGGCAATATTTACAGTGCAACCTAAACAAGTGTGATATAAACAAAAAATGATAGAAACAAGATTACGCGTTCCGCAGTCCCGTTATCTAATGCTCTCTTTCTCAATTGACTGCATGACGTCACACAGCACTTCTGCATTACAAAATGAATGCAAATGTGCGATCACCTAGGCTTCTGTATAAAAAATTTGATATTTTCGTATACGAAAAAATTTAAATTTTTCAAACTTTCACGATTTTTATCTCCTAAACCATTTGAGATTGATAAAATTATATTACACCAATAGGTTTAGGAGGTTCATATACATATTGCAAAAATAAGAAAAAAGAAATTAGTATATAGAACATAACTGCATGCAGTTAATGTAATCAAAAGTGCTGTGTGACGTTAGCTCTCTCTCTCTCTCTCTCTCTCTCTCTCTCTCACATTTGCGGAACGCATAATCTTGTTTCTATCATTCTTGACCCTAAACAGTTGCGCTGCAAAGTAAAAAGGAAATCAAATGTAACAACAACATCTCATTGATCTTTGCCCTAATATTTTTATTTTATGCAGCCAACTTCACATCCGAACGCATTGTCAAAATTGGAAATTTTAATCATGTTGCGGTAGTTCGGTGCGTGTTTCGGTAAGCTTCACACAAAATGTATGTGCATGAGCCGATTTTAAGAGTTAAACCACGCAACGGCACTTGTTTAGGTTGCACTGTTCTCTGAGGGTTACCATCTTTGATCCCGAATATCTTTTAGCGCATACATGGTATCATAGGGAACTCTTGACATGTGCATAATTTATGCATTAATGAAGAGGCTTGCATCAAAAAATTAGGAACTAATTTTCAAACTAAACTTTGGATTTAAAAAAAAAAAAAAAATAATAAGTCTGGCATAAAATATATAAACCCTCGGGCGCAGTCAAAGTTATGTCGCAGAAAAAAACTAAAGATGTAGAAATTGATTTTTTTACTCGTAGTTTTCAAAAATATATGAAGCCCATGAGGTTAAAAATTCATTCCACTCTAATATATATATATCACGAATTCCACGAAAAAGTCAACCTCATAGGTCAAAAATCAAATTGTAAAGAGAGAAGAGAAACTATATACAATATATTCTATCGAATTCGGACAACACGTTTTAAGTTGAATTTTTCAAGATAACGGTAGTTTTTCTGTGTTTTTTTTACTTTCGCGTGGTGAATAAATTGAGCGAAAATTTTGCAGTTTTATTTTGATATTTGCCGTGAGGGCGTGCGCTGTTTATTACAACAATAAAAAAAAAATATTTGCTTCAAATTTTTTAATATTTTCCTAATAATCATACATATATATGAATAAATAATTATCAACGACATACCGTGGTAAGAGCAGTTAAATAAATTTAGAAAATATGTAGCAGGTGCGTGACAATATTGATATATGTTTCAATGCAGACTCTAATATAAGAAATTTTTTGCGGAAAATGCTGTTATGTGTGGATTTTGAGATGGAAAACCAGATTGAAAAACATTTTTTTTACTATTTCCATTGAAAAAAATTCCACGCGTTTCGCACATGTTACACTTTTTTCTATACAACAATGTAGTTTTTATACACTACGGGGTCGTTCATAAATAACGTTACCAATTTAGGGGGGAGGAGGCGCTTTAAAATGTATTACGATCAGTAATGATATGGGGGGTCTCATATATAGCAAAGTGACCAAAAATAAAACAACTCGAAAAAATTGAAATTAATACAACCTTCATTTAAAAAATTTCCATCCTTACATCAGCATTAGACGGTCAAACGTCTAAATTGACGGTTAACTATTGACAAGTGTCAATATGAATTCTCATAAGTGAGCTATATTTAATTTAACCCTTAAATGCCCAGTGTATCGTTTTGGATACAGCCGAGAAAATAAGCTATTTATTTTAAAATATTGCAAAAATTAAAATGCTGGATATGTAATTTCACTCAGAAAATTTCAAATATAAAACAAAAATATTATTGGCATAACTTTGTTGGTTTGGGAAATATGGACCGCCAAATTAAAAAGTTTTTTCATTTTTACGGAAAGTTCGGTTTTTGACATGAAATACCTTTTAAACTATTAACAATTTTAGAGTATCATTTAACAAACAAATTTAGAGTTATCATACAAAGAATCTCTTTCTACGTTTTTGCCAACCAAGCTGATTGATGGTATACGTCGGAATGTACTGTATCTATTTTGATACAACCATGTTTTCTTTAAACAAAAATTTTTTCCAAAAAAAATAAAAACGGGGTCGTGTTCAGGGGATCATTTAGCACAACATAATTTTAATGATATCGGTGTTGTTGGGCATTTAAGGGTTCAAATAAATCGGAATATAAATTATTATTCAAATAAATCCATTTTAAGAAATCATATTCACAAAAACACTGAACTTGGTGATGTACGGGTGCAGCCTTTACGGGTACTCTCTCAAAGGCCAGGCGAATTTCTTTGCATAAGAAATGAGAATACACCTGAATAGGTCCACATGGAATCTGTTGAAGAATTTGAAGAGTCCCCAAAGTTCCAGCTTCTTCAATTCCAGTGATTGAGAGCATCGACTTTTGGATCGAATAGAATGGAATAGTTTTTATCGATTAAAATAATTGATTTTCAAATTTTTTTCTTAAATGTATCTAGTCATGACATAAAAGAGATTAAAAAAAAAAGAAAATAAGAAATTTTTAATCCTTTTGTTTTGTATTTCAGTTTTTAGTAAATATGGTCGAAGGTAACAGTAATATGAACGTACGGTGTAATTGTGCGTGACGAATGTAACATGTGCGTGACGGTGTTTAAAGTTGAAAAAATTGTTTTATAATTTTTTTTTTTTTGAAATAATTTAACTACTAATATAATCTAGGATAACCTCTTATTGCTGTAAAAAAATATGAAAATTCTATTTGGAGTCAATTCGCAGAAATTTCAGATAGAAGCTGACATCAAATTTTTAAGGGGAAAATTTTGTAGCACGTGCGTACGCTACATTTTGCTTAATATCACCGAAATTCATAAGTGGATTCATAAAACCTTTACACATTTTAAATAGACCGTAAAATTAATTAATAAAAATTGCAAACCAGTT
Source organism: Pherbina coryleti (assembly GCA_943735915.1). NCBI lineage: Eukaryota > Metazoa > Arthropoda > Insecta > Diptera > Sciomyzidae > Pherbina > Pherbina coryleti. The sequence goes on from OX030949.1 coordinate 16,568,594, forward strand.
TTCGCAAAAATTTCTTCTTAAGTAAATCAGTTGCAATTATTCGCAAGCTGTAACAGTGCGTGACATGGAATTCATGATATAATTAAATGACAAAAAAAAAAAAAAAAACGAAATGTCCTTAACTGATCCCTTTCACCATTGAACTCATTTATTTCTTCATTAACTTAATTTTCGCTAAAATGCAGAGTCATTGAAGCGCAACAGACAGGAAAAACACACAAAATATTTGTTGCTAGTCAAAAAAAAAAAAAAAAAACCAAAAGAGCCAAAACTTGCCAGAACGCTTAACACAATAAATTTATCCTTATTAAGAGTGAACATGTTGCGTCTGCGAAAAAAGTAATTGCGAAATGGTTTCTTTGTTTTTTTCTTATAATATTTTACTACTTCTAGTTCATTAGTCAAAATGAGCGAAGAAGCCACTGAAGAACGACTGGGTGGGTTCATCCACCCATTGATTAATGAAAGCAATCAGCGCTAAAAGTAGCGCCGTAACACTACTACGGGATATTAAAACTTAGATGAACGTCCTTTTTCGAACAACATTGAAACTGGCCTGCTTCATCATGGTTTTAAGCAGATTTCTTAATGGGCGCTGAGTGTTAAGGGTACACAAATGGAGCAACACGACCGCTTGTCGCCTGAAGCCCTTGAATATCTCCTCACTTGTGGTTACATGAGTTGGGCGTATGTTCGCAGCTTGTCTTAACATAATCCGCTTGACCAGCCCACTCAGTTTCATCGAACCATTCCATTCAATTGCGAAATGAACGAACGAAATCAAGTATGTGTTGTGGTCACAATCAGAATCAGAATGTGACCAAAGGCGTTCTGTTTTTACTCCAACCGCTTTTGGCTGTCTAAGAGCAACCAAGCAACCAACCCTATTTCAAGCTGAATGAATCCCTTCAACCATTCAAAAAGTGGTTTAATTTCCTTTGGTTAATCCACTGTTGCTACTTGGATCCTGTTGCTTGCATCCTTGCTGCCCAGTGTTTCATAGATGAATTGATGAAATCAATTTACTTGTACGGGTTATCATCGGTAGGAACAACAACATCATGTTTGCTTCAGGATATCACCACCACCACCAACTGGTGTTGTCTGGTCCCTTTAACTGTCTTGACTTCGCATGGCTTTTAATTTAGTTATGAGTTAAGAGGTAAGAGGCAAGAGTTTCTGTGTGACGGTTGAGTTGTTCGAATATTTGGGTGATTTGCCGGGATTGATAACCATGGCAATGGTTGAAGATTTATCAGAAATTGTCTCAAATTGCGTTCATAACTCATTCTAATTGCATAATCCTCGGCACAGTTGCTGTTAATTTGATTTCGTCATAGCTGCCGGGAGTGTAAGGACGAGCCCTTAATGAGCATTAAATTTATAAAAATTTCAGACAACATGAGTCAAAGTTCTTATTAAGACTTAAAAAAGTAGAATTACTCCAACAGCTGAAAACTGCTTCTTTAAAACTCTAATGTTCCTTTTTTATTTACAAACAAATGATACATTCAAAACGACTTTTTCCTCGCTAAACAACCAGAAATTGTTGCTCGAAATGGTCACTTTGGCATTGCCATAATGCTGCATTACATTTCTGATTCAATGCAATAATAATGGAATTATTAAATTATTACAATTGCCACTTATTGAACCCTTTTGCCATCCAACCAGCCATTCATGAATCCATCTATGGCCAACAATCCCATCAACATAAGTGACAATCACTTTACCGCCATACAAACGGAAACACGCACATGTGTTGACATTTACCTCGCAAGCCGGAAAGTTAAACTCTTCAACATGTCCAGCTCAGAGCTGCTGAGAGTGTTGGCTCGAGGATACCCTAACTATTTGATAACTACTCACGTCTTCAACACGAATTTCAAATCCATTTCGGTTATTGGGTGATAAAATTTTATGAACACAATTTGCAAAGATTTGTTTGACATCGAGTGCGAATCGCTCGCACTGTCACATGTGTTGACGTTACTGCAATATGACGAAATAATGCTGGGTGGGTCAAAACTAACCAACATTTTCATGCATTTTTTATTAAAAAAAGGAAGAAATTTAATCTTTTAATGCACTTACTTAATAAAATAGCGAAAATGGGTTGAGAATGTATGATGAAATAGTAGAAAAAAATAATATGTAAAAATAACCAATATTTCCTTTCAATAACCATTAAACTCCACTTTAAGGATAATGACCTTCTTCAATTTTTGATATTATAAATAATGTGTTTTGAATTTTTTCTCCTTCTCAAAAAATTATTTTGATTTTTCTTGGTTGTTATAAATTCCATGTAAATGTTTCATGTATAATTCCAAATAAAACATGGAATTATAACTCGCTGCACCGAGAAAAAACTTATACAAAATTAACAAAAAACCTAGTATAATTTATACGATGGCTTTGGCAGTTTTCAGCCTACTAAGTTTTGGGTCAAAACACCTAAGTTTTACATGTTAACTTATCGATATTGATTTGGATGATAAATTAGCGAAGTGTTTTGTAATTTACACATTAGCTTCGACAATTTATATGAGCGTTTGCTTATTCTGCTGAACATAGTGTTCAAGTTTTCAACAAAAAACTTTGTTGAACAATCAAAGTTTAATTAAGTTAACAGGGATATTTATATTTAAATTAAATATGTTATTAATGGGTTGTTATAGTTCCCGCAACCAAAGCGGCGTTTCGACTTAAGGAAGCTAAACTTTGGAGGCACTGGACGTATGGACACGCCTCTATACTCACAAAGTATAGTCCTGAGGATCTCGCCACCACCTTCGATTACATCACCCTGGAAATAGACTTTCGGCAGAACATGTCATTCGCCTTTCCAAAAAGAAAAGAATGGGATTCGAACCACCCTTTTAGTGACCACGATATCCAGATCTTCACTGATGGATCCAAAATGGAGAATGGCACGGGAGCCGGAGTCTACTGTAATGCACTACAAATATCCCTGTCATACAGACTTCCAGATTACTGAAGTGTTTTTCAACCAGAAATTTTTGCGATCGAGAAAGTAGCTACGACAATCCAATCAAGGAACATCAATCCATCAAGGATTACAATCTTTGTGGACAGCCAGGCTGCGATAAAAGCACTCCGCAGCGAAACAACAAAATCGAAATCTGTACTGAGCTGCCGGCAAGCTCTCACCAGAATCAGTCCTCCCCACAAGATCAATATCTGCTGGTTCCCCCCGGTCATCGTGACATAGAGGGAAACGAAATAGCAGACAGATTGGCTAGGGAGGGCTCTGAACTGGAAAGTAGTTCTGTGATTGGGTCGATGATGGCTCCAATCGGAGAATTCAAGAAGAAAATAAATGATAAAGCCAGAAATAACACAAATAACTCTTGGTCAAATAGAGACGACTGTGTTATCTCTCGCCATCTCTGGCCTAAACTCTGCGAAAAAAGGACCCAATCCCTACTTTCAATGAGTACAAATGAAACTCGCATCTTAATAGTCCTCACGGGGCATTGTTGTATAGGCACACTGGCCTCGCGACTAGGAATCCCGCACCCAGACTTCTGCAGAAGCTGTGGAGATGTCAAGGAAACAGAAACCATCAAGCATCTACTTTCCGAGTGTCCCAATCTCCAACAACGCCGGCTTCGCCACATGGGAAGCAGAGTGTACGGAGAACTGCAAGAGCTCGTGGACGTACCACTGATGGATCTTTTCAGATTTATACGGAGCACCGGTTGGTTCGACCAACCTTGCTCCAGTGACTAAGATTTTTATTTTGGTTTTGCCACATTTAGGTCCACAGACATAGGGAACCACAATGGACCAATAGGCCCGGTTGGTTCGACCAACCTTGCTCCAGTGACTAAGATTTTTATTTTGGTTTTGCCACATTTAGGTCCACAGACATAGGGAACCACAATGGACCAATAGGCCCCCGTGTAGGCAATATCGGGTTGCCCTTCCCTCTTAACCTAACCTATAGTTCCCATTTGGTTTTTGTAATGAAAATTACATAGCCTAGATGTTTAACCAAGATGCTTCGTAAGTGCGATGAGTGAGATTTTGAGCACAGATTCCCACAAAATCGCACTCACGAAACATCTTGGCTAAACATATAGGCTATATAATTTTCATTACAAAAACCAAATGAGAACTATAACAAATCGGGAGTATTCAGTGATAAATTTTGCTCATACCATTTTGATGAAGTGTCAATGTTTTCGGTGGTTTACCTACACTATTGGTTAAAATGTTATATACTTGGCTTGGGTGAATCAAACATTTTTTATTGACAGAGTGTTGAAGTGCTGCTTTCAAAGCAATGTATTAAACAATATATTAATTTGGTGAATAATCATAAATTTCTATTTTCCATCCAATTTTCTTTACCCAAGCCGGCTTAGGTGATTTTACTATTGCTTTTTCTCTCAGTGTATGTATATAGGTGCCAAAGTAAAAATTATTATACATACGTCAGTAAAGGCTGGTTCTTTGCTTCTTAGCCCATACGATAAAAATAGACAACAATAGACAAAAAATGACGTCATAAGGTCATAGAGAGAGCCGCTCTAAGATTAAAACTGCAGCTATCATGCAACGTCGAGGTTTTACATTGAATTATTACTCGGTGAGTATATGCACTATGGTATATATTATAAAACGCAATTGAAGGATTTGTTCTTGAACTTACGACAAAAATAAAGAAAAAAAATGACGACGCCGTCCGGTCGCGGATGTAACAGCTTTTGCAACAAAAATGCAATATTGTTGTATTGAACTATTACTCGCATACTAGAGGTGCTACGGTAAATTAAATTTTACGACAACAAAGCTTGGGTCTTTGACCTCATAACGAAAATATAAACAAACATTTGTACGCCATGACAACATGGAGATAACCTCTTAATTCAGTAAAAATTCAACAACAATGAAAAAACATTGCATAGAATTAAAACTCCGTGACCATTGGCGCTACGATAAAGTAGAAAATAATATTGTGGCTTTAAGATGGTATTTTAAAATAATACTTTTAGACAGGCTGTTGTTACGAAATATTTGAAGAATCCAAATTGAGCAAAGTTTCTTCGGTACCATTTCTGGTACCCGAGATATAAAATCTTATATTCATTTTTTTTAAAAAGTTAAAAAATTGCATTCAAGTATACATTTCTCAAAAATGGGAAAATGCATATGCATAAATTATGCTAATTATTAATTCGGCAACTTTAAGGAATACGTTAACAGTATAATCAATACCACCAAAATTTAGACTATTGAGTAACAATCAAAAGTTCTTTGTTATCTCGATTACTACTTTTGGTTCGAATATCCTTCACACAGGACACTGTGGATAAGAATCGTGAGTGGCATCGTATTTAGCAATATATTGTTAGTTTAAGCCCATACCTACTTTTACTTTAAGACATACGTAGTTTTTTTATAAAAGTCAAAGCATTTTAAGGTCGTTATTTTTTACTGTTTCCTCAAAAAACAACTTTGTCCTTGCGGTGCAGGAAGACATCCTTTTTTTTCCTTAAAATTTTTTTAGGGTGATCTGGACAACCCCATGCAACTTTTGAGACCTCTTAGAATACGATCTAAATTTTTTGATACGCCCTAATGTACATTTCCCAAAAATCTTTCTCTTGATTATTAAGGAAAGATTTTAAATAAACCTAGATTTGAGTTGCACTCAAAAAAATAAAATTAAAAAAAAATTTGTTAACTTTTTATTTAAGGTCATCCAAAAGGCTTTTTTACCGTCTTTCCGTTGACTGGATTGTATGGCCAACGCAATTTATGTCAAAATATTGGCCCAAGAAAGATAGAAACAAGATAACGCGGTCCGCAAATGAGAGAGAGAGAGAGAGAGAGGGAGAGAGAGCATGACGTCACCCAGCGCTTTTGTTTACATTAACTGCATGCATTTAAATACTATATGCAAAATATTTTTTTTTTCTTCTTTTTATAATATGTATATGGACCTCTTAAACCTATTGGTGCAATAAAATTTAGGCGATCTCAAATGTTTTAGGAGATAAAAAAAGCTAAAGTTTGAAAAACTTACATTTTTTCGCATACTACAATACCCATTTTTTTATACAGAAGAATAGTTCTTTTTACTTTACTTTTTCGCAAGAATTTATTTTCAATTTAGTCAATTTACCTAAGTGATCGCACAGTTGCATTCATTTTGCTATGCAAAAGCGCTGCGTGACGTCATGCAGTCGATTGAGAAAGACAGCATTAGATAACGGGACTGCAGAACGCGTAATCTTGTTTCTATCATTCTTGGGTCTGGCCAATATAGAACTGAGCCTTGGTGCTGATGTATAAAAGGCAACAAACACCGCACCAGACACTCTCTGCAGTAAATTTCGGTGTTGATGGTGCGATCTGTCACAAATTTTTTACTTCGAAGGCAACATTTGCAAATGGCCTTCATGTATTTCTTTAGAAATTTAATATGCTTTTGTGTTGTATATTTTGAGGATACTCCACTCTTATTAACCGCAGTATAATATTCATTTCTAGGTAACTTTTTTAAATCCGCTTTGCAATACGTTTCATCGTCCATGATCACGCAGTCAAATTTGGTCAGTTACTCGCGATATAGTTTAAAATCCCTCTTCTTAGCTTCAGCGTCTTTTTCTTCTGACAAGCAGGTGCTTTTTGCATTTTATAACTCCTCAGGTTGTACAATTTTTTAATCCGTTGAACAGTTGATTTCGATGTTCCCGCTTTTGGCGCTGTATCACGTACCCAAGTGCCTGTATTCTTCAAAAACAGCCCCTTAACTTCTTGAGCAACCCCTTGGTTCCTTATCCCTAGTTTTCTTGATAAAGGGGTAGCCCCTTTATTTTTCTTTATTATCTTTCCGACAGTTTTTACGCACACCCCAGTTTCCTGAGCGATCTTTCTCTACGTGGCGTCGGAATTTTCTAGGCATTTGGAAATAATGGCAAATAATAACATTCTGAGTAAACTGAGGAAGTTTTTTTATTAAACTTCCTTTGACAAACTTCAAAATAATCCGCCCTCAAGCAGGCCATTGAAAAATGCTGCCTGTCATTGCCTCCTATTAAGTCAGCAGATAAAATTGAAGAATCTTAAAACTGAGCTTAAGAAATTTTGCATATTTTACCCATAAAACTGGCAATAACTCAAAATTGAGCAGTTTAAACTTGGCATAAATTTAGGCGAAAATTATGTATAAAACATTAAGTATTTTGAATAAAGTGAAAATGTGCAAATTATTCGCACTATTCCGACAACAATGATGTATTTCACAAGAGAAAACGATAGAATTTGGAAAATGTCTGGAATATTTTATGGCTTATTTAGGCTAAATAGCCGAAGATGTGGCGGCGAAATATAGGACAACCCATAGAAAAAGGTAAGAGCATGGCTCATGGTGCATTAACCTCTAATGTAGCTAATTTAAATGGCATGGGACGTGAGTGTGTATGTGTGTGAAAAACACGCATATTTTTAAATAAAACAATGATTTATATTTCACAAAATGTGGGTTTTGGTGAATGTCATTGAAGCATGTCTCATGACGGCGCATAGATGTGTCGCACAGAGGAAGGATGCGCACATGTTGCCAATAATGCTTTAAGCTTTGAGGTACATCACGTGTATTTGTGTGTTGATCGTGAGGTCCTTTAATGTGATTTATTAGCATGTCTTTCGAGAAAAATTTTCTGCCAGACTCTCGAAGCGACAGCCGCCAACTTGAGTGTGTGTGTGTGTGGGGCGCGCTGCTGCCTTTGAAGGCACTCAAAAGCTTGCAATTGATTTACTTTGATTTTGCATTTTAAATTGGCTAAGATTAGGCAGGATAACAGCTAAGGGTACTCTTACAAATGAGACATTATTTATATATGTGGCGATATCCTTGAGAGTGATGGGTGCGTGTGTGTGTGTGTTTTGCATTGTTTTTTTTTTCTCTGCAAACAATGAGCTACGCAAACAATCTTGTGTGCTGCTGATTTTTTGCCCGCGTGTTTTTGTTATTTCCGCGTTACCGTATCCTTGCAATTTTTTAACCACTATGCGGCACTCATAGCTATTTTTGTTTTTGTTCTTGGATTTTGTTGTCAATTTTGTAAACTCGGCGAAGCATGTAAAACCACAAAAACATGAACCCAAACAGAGTCCGCAGCAAGCACCGGCCTGGCTCTACGTCTTCCTCTATTCCATGGGCTTCCGTTAGTCTTTTGTTAACATGTCCTTTTTGTGAATAAAAATTTTTTTTTTTCAATTTTATCTGAGTCAGCATCAAACATAAATGAAAAATTGACAAATTCGCACGCGCTGCCAGACTCAATTTGAAATGGATTTGTTGCGCAATTTTTTTTTTTTTTGTGCGTTTGATTTTCCAGTTCTTATTTCATATCCTTTGTGTTATTGTTTTGTTCTCGCGTTTGCAAACAAATGCCTTTTACTTCACTCTATTTCAATTTACGCTGCAATCGTCCCACTGGTTGCGCCGTATTAACTCATCAAGTTAAACAGGGTGGGGTAAAAAAAAAAAAAATTTGGCAGCTACTATCTAGGTAAGCCTCTAGTTCGTGCTCAACATTATCCTCACGCTTCAGTTGATGAGAAATTGCCGCTAGTTTTTTTATAACTGTATGATAGATATTTCTGGTGGCAATCTCTATAGCGGTTTATTATGCGCATCATTTGCAAATTTTGATTTTAATGATTTAATGAAAAATTGTGACAATCTTAAATTGAATTTTGATTAGTTGCTTAAATGATGCGTGTTTTTGGTAGTTATAAAAGGACCTCAGCCGACTGGTACACTGGCAAAATTAGGGTGACAGTTTTTTCCGTAGCTGTTGTGATTGATTTCACTTATTTGTCATCGTGTTTAGTTGGTGGAAATGAATTCATAAAATGTTATGTCATCTTATTTTGTTGGGGATGCCCGCTACTGCTAGATGTATGAGCGATATACATAGTAATGATAAATCTCGCCAGGACATGATGTGAATTTTTAAAACATCAATCCACTGATTAGCATAATTATTTTGGAGTAAAAGCGTTGCGTTAAGAATGCAAACTTCAACTTATTCAAATCTCTTGTTTTCATTTTTTAATGTTTTTTTTTAGATACATTTTGAATTATGTTAAAATTTTTTTAAAGTGTAATCTTAAACCAATGATCAATCATTGGTCATCAATCATTTTTTGAATTTGGAATAAGTTTGTATATAATCATTAAATTTTAAACTTAAAGTATTCTGAAAATAACGGAGAAAAATTCGTTTTGAGATCTATACATTTCTAAGTATATCCCTGATATAAGCGAAAGTCTATGAAATCCTTTTAATCTTATGAAATTTTTTGAAATTAAAAATCTTAATTTTATATTATTATCAATTTCACATTGAAGTGTAATATTAGTAATATGGAGATGGCCATATTACAAATTGTATTGAAACTTCATTAACACTTCATGTTTTACGGTATTACTTCTGAAGCCTTCAACAACACACTTTCATTTTATATCGTTAGAAGGGTAATGGTACATAAAACAAAAAATGAAAAAGTTATAGCACCTCTTGCTGGAATGGTATTGAACTTTAAAATTAAAAATGGGTCAACTTATTGTATTTTTATTCAAAAGTTTTATTTTATTCCCTTAAAAAAGACAAAGTAAACTCTCCAATGATACCCTATTTTCGAAAATCGGATTTAAATCGGCCGCGAAAAATTATTCTAAAAATTTACATATAACTTCGGATTTGGTTTTCTTATCAATAAACCAATCCAATAATGGTCAGATGGTCAGTGCAACTGATATTACATTTCAATGTGAAATGAGTAATATTTTTAAAGCGCAGTTAGTGGATATACAAAAGAAACAAAAATGAATTGGGACAAAAATGTAGAATAATATGTAGCTGAATTAAAATACAAAAATCTAAAAACAAATATAAATGGTTTTGAGGACATGAACAAAAATTGCACATTAAAAAAAATAAATTTAATTTTCAGAATCAACATGTGTTACTTAGGTTGCTACATATATTTCGGAAATAAATATAAAGCACGAATTTATTCTAATTTTGAAAAACAGACAAACAATTTTTCACATCAAGGACAAACTGCGTGAACAGAGATAATCGACGCCAGAATAAGCTGTTGATGCGTTCAAAAACTATGTTTTGGAGAGATCTCAAGTGAAATGGCATAAATGTAATGACAAATGGTTCGAAGACATGCAAAAATAAATCAGTCGTGAAGGAGAATATTTCGAAATAAACGAGGACATGTCGCGCAATAAAAGACTTTTTTTGTTTAAATATTTTTTGGTCGATTTTTATTGAAAATTATAAAAACTCTATAAAACTCGCGTTTGAAATAAATATAAGACAGACGCAATTTTCAACTGTTTTTCACGGGTAAAACGGAATATTTTTTTTTTATTTTGGAGAAAAAATAATTGGTCTCTTTCAGACAAAAACATCAGACAAAACCATTCAATACGATCAGACTTTTAATACCGAATATATGATGAAAATGAAAAAAGAGAACCCTACGTTCGGCAAAAAATTTACAAAAATTTTTTAAAAACAGTTCTGCTGGAAATATCGATATACTTTTTAATCAAAAGATTAATGATATTTTAAGAGCTTTATTTTTTTGATATTTTGGTGGCACATTGGGATGGTAGGAACTGAGATCTGGAGGGTAAGTACTAGAACGGTACACCTGAGGTAAATGACCTCTATTGAGGTCATATTGTTTTCCTTACGACAAAAACATTGATATACTAAACTTGGAAATCCGACTGCAAACACCAGAGATATGAAGAAATATGTCAATGTGCGACCCCTACATTCGGTAAAAATTGGTACATTTGTCTGATATCTTTCGATTTATATGTAGAGAATTGGCTTTTCATCAATCCACTTAAATAATTAAAATTTTTTTTTGTGAATTGATCTATTTAAAATAAATTACTACTAATAAAAAAAAATCAATATGAGTTCTATTTTTGAGACAAAATTGTTAAGATAAGTCTGTTTTTTTATGATAATTTTTGTCGGGTTTGGCTCACTTTGAAAGGCCCAAACAGTCAATTGCTACTTTGTTTCGGGCACATAAGTGTACATTCATGATTCGTCATCTGTAGTTCGTTTCTGTAACTTATATCGATCGCAGTTACCGACTCATATTATCGATTTGACGTCACTCTGACGTCACTCTCACCAACACTGTTCCTGTCTCCTGTTTCAGAACACTGAAATCTGAATCGATTTCTGTTCTATTCGTTTGTTTCAAATCGATATTTTCTTTGTTATAAAATATTTTAATATTAAAGGCAATAGGATTTACAACTAATTCTTTATAAGTAAAATTTCAATAATTTTTTCCGAGTCTTTCATTAATACTTACTTACTTATCTGGCGCTTACAACCGTAAGTCGGTTTTGGCCTCGTATAAGAAATTGCGCCAGCCATTTCTATTCTGCACTTGCTGGCGCCAGTTGGAAACACCAAGCGTGGTCAGGTTATCCAACACCTGACCCTTCCAACGAAGATGTGGGCGTCCTCTTCTGCGTTGACCACCACCGGGCACCGACTCGAATATTTTTTTCGCTGGAGCGTCGTTTTCCATTCGCTCAACATGACCTAGCCAGCGGAGCCGCTCGATTTTAATGCGCTTAACTATGTCGATGTCAGCGTACAGCTCATACAGCTCATACAGCTCGTGATTCCATCGAATTCGGTACTCGCCATTGACGCAGATTGGACCGAAGATTTTACGAAGGATCTTTCTCTCGAAGGCTCCCAGAGTCTTTTCATCAGAACTGCTCAACGTCCAGGTTTGTGCTGCATATAATAGGACGGGCATGATTAGTGACTTATAGAGCGTGAGTTTTGTTCGTCGAGAGAGGACTCTGCTTCTCAATTGCCTACTTAGCCCAAAGTAACACCTGTTGGCAAGAGTTATCCTTCGTTTTATCTCAATACTGACATCGTTGAAAGAGTTAATGCTGGATCCCAGGTAGACGAAGTCCTTAACAACCTCGAAGGAGATGTTGTCAACAGTGACGTGGTTTCCAAGACGCTGGGACTGTTTATTTGTTGACACTAGGTATTTCGTCTTATCTGCTCACTGCAAGACCCATTCGACTCGACTCTTTCGCTAATCTGGAGAATGCTGCGCTGACTTCGCGCGTATGGCCAATGATATCGATATCATCAGCATACGCCAGCAGCATAATACTTTTGTAGAATATCGTGCCACTGCGTCTCAAATCAGCAGCTCAGATGATCTTCTCCATCATTAGGTTGAAAAAGTCGCACGATAAGGAATCACCTTGTCTGAAACCTCGTTTGGTATCGAATGGAGGAGTGAGGTCCTTCCCGGTGTTGCTCAGTGTCATTCTGTAAAGGCGGATGAGCTTTGCAGGAATACCAAATTCAGACATGGTGGAATATAGATGATTCCTTATTGGACTGTCGAAGGCGGCTTTGTAATCGACAAAAAGATGGTGTGTGTCGATTTGTTTTTCTAGGGTCTTCTCCAAGATTTGTCGTAGCGTAAATATCTGGTCTATGGTGGATTTGTCAGGTCTGAAGCCACACTGATAAGGTCCAATCAGCTGGTTTACGATGGGCTTCAGTCTTTCACATAGTACGCTCGACAGGACCTTATATGCGATATTCAGAAGGCTTATCCCACGGTAGTTGGCGCAAATTGTGGGATCGCCTTTCTTGTGGATTGGGCAGAGCACACTGAGGTTCCAATCGTTTGGAATGCATTCTTCCGACCATATTCTGCATAGAAGCTCATGAATGCATTAAAATAGAGCTTCGCCTCCATTCTTGAAGAGCTCAGCAGGTAAGCCATCGGCTCCTGCGGCTTTGTTGTTTTTAAGCCGAGCTATAGCTTTCAAGACTTCACTATGGTCGGGCAGCGGAACTTCAATGCTGTCGTCCAAAACTGGGGATTCCGGGATATCATCTCTATTGGCGGGATTGTTGTCGTCGTCGCCATTCAGAAGCCTAGAGAAGTGTTCCCTCCTCATCATCAGTGTACTCTGGATATCTGTCACTAGATTCCCATTTTCATCCTTGCAGGAAGAGGCCCCGGTCTTGAAACCATCGGCCAGGCGTCTTATTTTTTATATATATAAGCGCACATAAAATAAAACGAATACAAATACATAAACAGCTGTTCGTCATTTGTTCCATATCGCAACGTTTCTTCTCGATTTGTTTTTTTTTTTTCATCACCGAATTTTTAACGATTCTAACATACAGAAACAACAGTTTTCACGAAATCGGTAACTAAGGGTCGATACAGTGTGACTTCACACAAACCGGTAACATGCCGATTTTTTTTACAGAAACGAGCTACTGTGGTGATGTCGTAGACGTGTTTCGAATCAACTCAACTGTATTTGTTCTGCATTTTTTTGCACCAATCGACGCGATCCTTTTTTTTTTTTTGAGAAAATATGGGGTTTCCAAAGGGAACAAATTTTCCTAACACCTAAATTCTAAACAAGTAAAAGCGAATGTATGCTAGTCCAACTAATGCCCAAGAATAACTCTATCTCTATAGGAGAATTTTGAAACCACTGCAAACAACACAATAACCGCACATTCACAAGTACTGAGTACTGAGTACGGCAAAAGGTACTGAGTATGACTACATTCCCAATAAGCATTGTGGCAAGGGGTAATTCGTTAGCGAATCGCTTAAGAACCGTTTTTTTTTTTTTAATTGTTTTTGAATAGTTTTGTTCCGACTGCATCAGAGGTTGGCTTGATGCTTAAGAAAGTACCGATTGAAATCATGGTTTCGTTCAATTCCATTGAAGATGTTCTTAGCACAATTGAAACAAAGAAACATTTTTTTTCAAAAAAAAATTTTAAATAATTGCTAATGAATGAAATGTACGAGAATACGATTCTTAAACGATAACATTAGTGAATCGAGGCGCAAGACTTGAAAGGCAGCCCCCGTATCAAAGAAGCCCACACCGAGTAAGTTGTATAATATTGTGAGTGAGTTGATAAAAATAAGGGGGAGGTAGGAATAAAAATACACGTGTATCTTCATTTTTCATGTCATTTTAAGTCAGAATTTTTTTTTATTTCATGTTCTGTGGTGTTATACAGTAGGCTGTCCCAAAAAAAAGCTTTTTTTTGCTCAAGCTTTTTTTGAAATTTTTGGAAAAGTTTCAGAGGTCGCGCTATTCGGATTTTCCCTCAAAATCAGCTTTTTCGGAGATTTTATGGATTTCAAGCATAAGTTGGTCAACAACAAACATTTTTTAAGTCTTTGATTTTTAAGTCATCATTTCGAAAGACAAATATCCAAACTTAATTTTAATGCACACATAAATCAGAAGTGTTGTTAATTTTTTGGACATTTTGGTGTACTATATTTTATTTTTCGTGAAATTTGCTTAAAATTTTTAAAAAAGTTTCATAACTTTAAAAAATTTCATCAAAATGAAGAGATAATTGATGCACTTTGAACTTTGGTAAAATTTTAAACAATTAAAAAAAAACAATTTAAAAAAATTCTTGATGTAACTCTTGCCGTGCTGAAGTTATAGCCTTTAAAGCTTTGTAACCGTTGGTTGAATCGTTAAATCGTGGGTTGGTGCCTCGTTTATAAAATTGCTAAAAATTTACAACGTGTAAAGCTGCCCTATTAAACAGATTTAACAAAAATACTCAATTTTAACCAACCTAAAACAGCACAAAAAAAAAACCGATACCAATGTTGGAACCAGCGTACCATAATGCTTTTAGAAATGAAGTTTCATCAAATTCCAATAACTCCTTCTATTTTTTTCCAACAAATATATAGAGCCATCCGACTATATGGCAACACAAAAAAAAAAACAAAAAAATAAATTCTTCCGTGTGCATGAAAAACGAAGATATACTTGAATTTTTATTTTTCCACCCTTTCCGAAAAGGTGTATCTGGTTCATAGGACAGAACAAAAGCTCATTTTTGTAACACCGTATAATAAGTTTAAAAATTAAAGATTTTATTCCAGTGATTTTGCAAAATTTAGAGTTAGTGTGTTCTGGTGATTTGAAATAAGAAAAAATGTGCAAATGTTAAAAGAATTTTTAATTTTCAAAAGAATAAAATTCTCGTGCAAAATGAAGTCCTTAAGACTAGCCATCATAGTGAACGACATATTTTTTTTGTTTTTTGTTTAAAATGTCACAAAGAAATTATATTTTGTTATTCTAATATTTTTAAGACAATAACAGATCAATTCTGTCGCGGTAACGTTAATATTGTTACGGTAGAAATTCACCTTTTAGTAACTTGAACACTCTGTTGGTACTCTGCAACCAAGCGTTAGAAGTGAATATTGTTACCATCTCTTTAGGTTACCATCTCTTTACCATTTTTTTAGCTTGCATTAAAAAAAGTGTTCGTGTTTTGAGCAATTAATTTACTTTTATAATCCTTAAACCGAAATTGAAGAAAAAATAAATAAAAAACTATGTATAATTCACTGTTTCTGCTTCTTCAGCACTTTTCAATGAATAACAATTTTAACAATTCACTGTGTTACATAAATTTATATAAAGTTAATATATAAATTAAATATAGATATCACCGCAGCTGCGCTGGCGTAGTGCGTGCATATTTCCTGCCAAGAAAAACAACTATTGTATAAGCAAACATGCCCACGTAGTGGCCCATATGGCCCGCGTGGCCCTTCATACAAATTTTTTTCCATCTTGATTTTGTCTTTGCGATGAGCCAAATTTAAAGAACGCATGCAAAAAACAACAACACAAACCTCACTCGTTCAGTGTTCAGCACATTTTCCAGAAATTCCAGCAATTTTACAAAAACAAATGCATGCAAAGCCAAAATAAAAAACGCACACTCGATGATGTCGATGCTGAAGCTGATTGTCCCGTTACTAGTGTGTCGAGTAATTTTTCATGCAAGCATTATAATAGAAATTAAGACGCAGTGTACTTCATGATATGTTATTTGATTGCATTGTAATTGTTTTTGTTTTGTTTGATTTTTTGTCAAAAGCAACGATGAGTAATATTCTGTGTTTGTTTTGTTTTTTTAAGCATTGGCCCGCGCTTAAAATTTCTTGGGCCCCACTGGTATAAAAAGTTAACAAAATGCAACAAATTTTTGGTACTTACTAATTCTCATTTTTCATTGTTCATATTTCACCACACAAAAGAGAGAGCTTCATTTCAATAAGGTGAGTTTACGGAGTTGCACAGAATACCAATTTCTAAGACCGGTAACGAGTTTCGGTAACAATATTGCTGTTACCGATAAAGCACAGAATCGATCTGTAAGAATGTTCAATTTGAAATAAGCTTAATCTTATTAATTTTCAGGATACCTGTCATAATAGTTATTTTGTTCAAGGGACTGGCAATCGGTAGTTGAAAAAAATGTTATCAACATTTCGTCGTTGCGCATACAAAAAAGCTTATGTGAGAAATTTAAATTTTTTTTATTTTACCATTTAATAGCCATATGTATGCCCCATCTACTCACCTAATGGTTTTTTTATATTTTTATTGGTTTTATTGTGGAAATAGTATTGAAATTGTTAAAAAACAAAAATGTTTTTGTCGTCTCCTAAAAAATTGTTCAAAAACACATAACCTTTTTTGTATGCGCAACGACGATTTTTTAAAAGTGTCCCTCTTCTTCACATAAATATTTTTTATTCAACTGTTTTTTTTTGACGTAGAATACGTCGTTCTCGGAGGTAAGTAGGGTGGTTGATAGTGATCAGGTGTCGGTATTTACATTACTTTTTTGCCTTTGGTGGGCCTAAAGTACTAATCGTACAATGTTGATCTTAGCACTTGTTGGTCTGCTTGATCCTCAATGCGACAAAAATTCATGTTAGAACTGTCTAACTTATATCAATTTTACACAATTACATGAAATATAAAGCCAACATTTGATGTTTTTGTTTGCTTAAACTTGCTACCTATTTATCTACGGCTTCCGGTTTTTTCGACGGCGAAGACAGCGCCATCTAGCGTGAAGACATAAATCTTATAATTAAAAAAAAGCATACTTTTGGGGGCATATTGTTTTTAACAGACTCGCGTAGCCCAGTAATACTGAGTTATTTTGAGGGGCATGCTTTTTTAACAGAATCTGTTATTGAAATGTCAAAATTCCGCAGCCAATTAAATATCCGGGCATATTATCGACATTGAATTTTGACACATGGGTTGTTGAACTTGATAGCATTGAACAAATTTTGTTTGCTTGTTTAAGTTTTCTACCTATTTATGGACAGTTTCCGGTTTTATCGACAAAAGCATAAAATTTGTATGGGAGCGCCCCTAAGGAGTGGTCGGAGGGAATAGGTGTCAAAGGCAAAAATGTTCCTTTTTCAAAAGTAAGGGGGGTTGGTGATACATATTAACCCTCTCCGGCACTCTCTTAAAGGTCATATCCTCAGGTGTATGGAATAAATATTTTTAAAAAAGATGTCATCAAAAGCGAATTGAATAATTCTACGTCTTGTGTTACGACATAGTCGAAACTACTGTATCTTTTTTTTTTGTTTTGCATTATATTATTATTTACCATTACCATTGAAATTAAATCCCCGTAGAATATTGACACTAACAAAAAAACAGAAAATAAAAAAACACGCATTTACAATCTTGAGTCCGCCGCATGAATCAACAAACAGAAAAGATGTCAAAAATCTTTACTCCAAGCATTTTTCTAAAACTTGTTATAAATTTATTCTTGGATGTCAATACAAACAATTCAGGATATTCCAGTGTTTTCTTACTGTATTATCAGCAGGTAACCATAAGAAAATGCGTAAAAAATACATGGAACAAAACAACGAGGAACAATTGAAATACGTAATGCAAAAGTCACAAGGGGGACGAAACCGAACAAACCTTAAGAAAAAAACACTCAAAATTAATGGAAAATGGCGAACAACAATAAAATTCAAATAAAAATCTTAGCGGTCTGTCGAAGCGTAAAATATTGTGTCATTATCATGCGCGCCACACACTTAGCAAAGCGAAATGAAACAACACGCAAACAGCAGGCAGCTCAATGTCACAACGTCCATCAAGGCTACTCTCGTCCTATTTTATTTTCGTAGTATTTATTACGTATTGAAGTGCGACGAACATTATTCCCCGCGCGTATTAGAATTTACAATTAGCTTTTGAATAAAATTCCCAAGCGTTGAAACCATGACATCTACGGAGTGTTTATTGCTTTTGCCTCGGCGACTTGGCGAGCACTCGATATGGCAGTAGCCAGCTCAAAATTGATAAAGTGGAATTCGAAATTTACATTTTGTTGGCTCTATTGTGCTGTTGCTGCTGTTGCTGCTGTTGCTGTTGCAAGGTGATGTAAGCTTCGCTGATTCCATTGTCTGTTGCAGTATCCTGCTCGCAGGACCACCACGGCGTTATTATCTGTGGATTAGAAAGCGGCGCCGAAATTCGATACTACGCAACGCACAGGATCTAATTACATTTTTTTTTTTCTCAAATGCTTAATTTTTTAAATTTCTTGGAGCTAACAAAGCGTATAGCGACAGAGCAAAAGACGGAAGCTGTAAATGACATTCGTCATTCGCGCTGGCAGCGTCTTTATAGGAAAGGACACGTGGACTGGGTCAAGTAGCGGCACTACGCGTTTATAACTCGTGGTTGTCATAATGATGGTAAATTTATTTAGCATTTCAATTGTAATTTAAATATTTCTGTGCTATTGATGCTACTACAAATATATCAAAGGAACTAGGACTTTTTATTGTATGTTTTTTCTTTTCTGTGCGCTCTACCCTATCCAATTTTAGGCATGACACCCTATCGTCATGCCATCAGCGAATACGAGTAAGTAACCAACAAACACATCACAATAATGTCACAAGTCATTAAATTTCTTAAATTGCTCATATAACATTTTAATCCTAATACAGTGCCATACAGTAGATTATCGTACTCTATATGCTAAAATATCATCACAATAAATATCCACCCCCTTCAATTTTATTGACTGAACGAACTTATGTGAACCCTAGCGCGTTGGCCAGACGCTTTACTCTCTCACTAAACTTTTACCATTACAATAAAAGTCCGTCATAAACGTGCTGTCAATTTAGATGTTTGCATCCTTGCAAGGAAATGACATCTTTTCCTTGGCTCCTTTTTTGTGTTGTTTCTTTTCGCTTTTTATTTTTGACATTCATCACCTCAACCTTAACCATTCCAAGCATAAATGTTTAACGTTCCGAGTTTCCGTTTTGGTTTTTCCTGTTGAATGGATTTTTTCTTGCGAGGACTCCATTTTTTGTTTGTACAAACTACGCACACATGTCTGTAGGATATGCGTCGTCGGTTTAGGCGATTATACTAGAAGGAAATGAAAAGCCATAAAAGTCCTTTCCTACGGTGATTAGTTAACATATTTTCATGAGAACCCATGCGAAGAGGAAGCAATTATTTATGAAATATTATTAATGTTAATAAATAAAAAAAAAGAGAAAGAACGAACGTTTGCAAGCTTCAGTGGGGAAATCTGTGCTCATTGTAAATGATGCTTTTATGTCTCGAGAAAAGATATAATCTTCAGAGTCTACAGAAAAAAAAATTAACATTTTACTTTTTTTTAACAAACTTTTAACATTTTAAAGCCATTCTAAGAGTTTACTTAAAATGCATTTATCAAGATATTTATGAAATTAAATTAATTTCTTGAGAGCTGATTAGTGAATAGAGTTTGATCCCTATTCGTTTCAACAATTTTTATCCGTATACCCGGGGACCTTATGAATAGGCCTATGATTACTATAGATCGGGAAAAAAGCAATTGCAATTGCAAAGCAAAAACATGAAGCAATTTGTATTATTTGCTTGTCTAAAGTCTAGGAATTAATTAAAAAAGAATTTAAATTTTCTTAAAATATTTACAATAAAAAGTTTTGTAATTTTTCGGTTATCAAAATTGGATTCGAAAAGACAAATGCTTAACAATATTTGCTGGGAACACTTCTATCTATGTGACAAACAAACTATCAAACCTAGAAGAGATATTATTTTTGAAAAACTGATATGGTGATATGGTTTTCGAATTACCGGAACATTGCTTAAAAAAAAATCTCGAAAGATTTCTAAAATAATTAAAACTGTATATGAGATACAAACTACAAAAAACAAGATACAAGATACAAATTACAAGAAATAAGATACAAGATACAAGATGCAAGATACAAGAAACAAGAAACAAGATACAAGATACAAGATACAAGATACAAGATGCAAGATACAAGATAAAAAAAAAACAAGATACAAGATAAAAAAAAAACAAGATACAATATACAAGATACAAGATACAAGATATAAGATACAAGATACAAGATACAAGATACAAGATACAAGATACAAGATACAAGATACAAGATACAAGATACAAGATACAAGATACAAGATACAAGATACAAGATACAAGATACAAGATACAAGATACATGATACAAGATACAAGATACAAAATACAAGATACAAGATACAAGATACAAGATACAAGGTACAAGATACAAGATAAAAAAAACAAGATACAAGATACAAGATACAAGATACAAGATACAAGATTCAAGATACAAGATAGAAGATACAAGATACAAGATACAAGATACAAGATACAAGATACAAGATACAAGATACAAGATACAAGATACAAGATACAAGATACAAGATACAAGATACAAGTTACAAGATATAAGATACAAGATACAAGATACAAGATACAAGATACAAGATACAAGGTACAAGATACAAGATACAAGATAAAAAAAAACAAGATACAAGATAAAAAAAAACAATATACAATAAACAAGATACAAAATACAAGATATAAGATGCAAGATACCAGATACAAGATATAAGATACAAGATACAAGATACAAGATACAAGATACAAGATACAAGATACAAGATACAATATACAAGATACAAGATTCAAGATACAAGATACAAGATATAAATACAAGATACAAGTTTCAAGATACAAGATACAAGATACAAGATACAAGGTACAAGATACAAGATACAAGATAAAAAAAAACAAGATACTAGATTAAAAAAAATAAGATACAATATACAAGATACAAGACACAAGATACAAGATACAAGATACAAGATACAAGATACAAGATACAAGATACAAGATACAAGATACAAGATACAAGATACAAGATACAAGATACAAGATACAAGATACAAGATACAAGATACAAATTACAAGAAACAAGATACAAGATGCAAGATACAAGATACAAGATACAAGATACAAGATACAAGATACAAGATGTAAGATACAAGATAAAAAAAACAAGATACAATATACAAGATACAAGATACAAGATATAAGATGCAAGATACAATATACAAGATATAAGATACAAGATACAAGATACAAGATACAAGATACAAGATACAAGATACAAGATATAAGATACGAGATACAAGATACAAGATATAAGATACAAGATACAAGATACAAGATACAAGATATAAGATATAAGATACAAGAAAAAAAATGCAAGATACAAGATACAAGAAACAAGATACAAGATACAAGATACAAGATACAAGATACAAGATACAAGATACAAGATACAAGATACAAATTACAAGAAACAAGATACAAGATGCAAGATACAAGATACAAGATACAAGATACAAGATACAAGATACAAGATACAAGATACAAGATACAAGATACAAGATACAAGATACAAGATACAAGATACAAGATGCAAGATACAAGATAAAAAAAACAAGATACAATACACAAGATACAAGATACAAGATATAAGATGCAAGATACAAGATACAAGATATAAGATACAAGATACAAGATACAAGATACAAGATACAAGATACAAGATACAAGATACAAGATACAAGATACAAGATACAAGATACAAGATATAAGATACGAGATACAAGATACAAGATACAAGATATAAGATGCAAGATACAAGATACAAGATATAAGATACAAGATACAAGATACAAGATACAAGATACAAGATACAAGATACAAGATATAAGATACGAGATACAAGATACAAGATATAAGATACAAGATACAAGATACAAGATATAAGATATAAGATACAAGAAAAAAAATGCAAGATACAAGATACAAGAAACAAGATACAAGATACAAGATACAAGATACAAGATACAAGATACAAGATACAAGATACAAGATACAAGATTCAAGATACAAGATACAAGATACAAGATACAAGAGACAAGATACAAGATACAAGATACAAGAAACAAGATACAAGATACAAGATACAAGATACAAGATACAAGATACAAGATACAAGATACAAGATACAAGATTCAAGATACAAGATACAAGATACAAGATACAAGATACAAGATACAAGATACAAGATATAAGATGCAAGATACAAGATACAAGATATAAGATACAAGATACAAGATACAAGATACAAGATACAAGATACAAGATACAAGATACAAGATACAAGATACAAGATACAAGATACAAGAAACAAGATACAAGATAAAAGATACAAGACACAAGATACAAGATACAAGATACAAGATACAAGATGCAAGATACAAGATACAAGATACAAGATACAAGATACAAGAAACAAGATACAAGATACAAGATAAAAGATACAAGATACAAGATACAAGATACACGATAGAAGATACAAGATACAAGATACAAGACACAAGATTCAAGATACAAGATACAAGATACAAGATATAAGATACAAGATACAAGATACAAGATACAAGACACAAGATACAAGATACAAGATACAAGATACAAGATACAAGATACAAGATACAAGATACAAGAAACAAGATACAAGACACAAGATACAAGATACAAGATACAAGATACAACATACAAGATACAAGATACAAGATACAAGATACAAGATACAAGATACAAGATACAAGATACAAGACACAAGATACAAGATACAAGATACAAGATATAAGATACAAGATACAAGAAATAAGATACACGATACAAGATACAAGATACAAGATACAAGATACAAGATAAAAGATACAAGATACAAGATACAAGATACAAGATACAACATACAAGATACAAGATACAAGATACAAGATACAAGATACAAGACACAATATACAAGATACAAGATACAAGATACAAGATACAAGATACAAGATACAAGATACAAGATACAAGATACAAGATACAAGATACAAGATACAAGATACAAGATACAAGATACAAGAAACAAGATACAAGACACAAGATACAAGATACAAGATACAAGATACGAGATACAAGATATAAGATACAAGATACAAGATACAAGATACAAGATACAAGATACAAGATACAAGATACAAGATACAAGATACAAGATACAAGATACAAGATACAAGACACAAGATACAAGATACAAGATACAAGATACAAGATACAAGATACAAGATATAAGATACAAGATACAAGATACAAGATACAAGAAACAAGATACAAGATACAAGATAAAAGATACAAGATACAAGATACAAGATACAAGATACACGATAGAAGATACAAGATACAAGATACAAGATACAAGACACAAGATACAAGATACAAGATACAAGGTATAAGATACAAGATGCAAGAAATAAGATACACGATACAAGATACAAGATACAAGATACAAGATACAAGATACAAGATACAAGATACAAGATACAAGATACAAGATACAAGATACAAGATACAAGATACAAGATACAAGATACAAGATACAAAATACAGATACAAGATACAAGACACAAGATACAAGATACAAGATACAAGATACAAGATACAAGATACAAGATATAAGATACAATATACAAGATACACGAAAAGTAGCCATCTCTTCAGTACTAGAATCTTGAGGGTAACTCCAAAAACAACGGACATTGACCTATTTTAAGTCCTTACAAATACCTTTATTTTATTTTACTATTTGGATGCTACAGTTCCATTATTTTTTAGAACGACCCTCTTAATTCTGGCACCGGCGATGACGGCATCTACATTGACATGACATAGAACAACAACGACAACAGCAAGAACAATTCTTGATATTTTATCTATCCAATAAAAAAAGTTTGTCGATATCTCATATAATTTAATTTTTAAAGAGGCATAAAATTTTGGGTCGCCAAGGTATAGGGTGTCCTTAAATGTTTTATCCTCAAGTTATTTAAAAGGGCATTTACTCTCTGAGGTTTGTCATTGGCTGTAGAGAGGTGACGGCCGATTAGAAAAGTGAATTTCAATAGAAACTAGTAAGAAATGATCTTCGACTGGGCCGAAGTTAAAATACCCCCACGGCCGAACCAAATTATATTCAAAGTCTTAAGCAATCAATAAAATGTTTATCTGTAAAAACGTTTTCGTTATATTTTTAACAGAAAATATTCGCTTTTGTTTTTTGGTAAAGTCGCTTTGTATGGGAGGTGGGCGTGGTTTTCACTCAATTTGGTTGAATTCCATACACATAATAAACGTTATATATCAAAGTGTATATGCAAAATTTCAAGTCCATGCATTTGATTTTAGAGAAATTTTACCTTTTTGATAAAGTCACTTTGTATGGGAGGTAGGCGTGGTTTTCATCCGATTTGGCTCATTTACGAACTTGACCTTCATTTTTTAGATAAAAGCTTAAATATTGAATTTCGTGATGATAGCTTTAAAATTACGGCTGTAATCGTGATCACAGACAGACGGACAGACGGACAGACAGACGGACATGGCTAAATCAACTCGGGTGGTGATGCTGATTGTGAGGGATAAAATTTTGTCTTTACTCGTAATATTTTAAATTAATATTGGAAAATAAATATGAAAAATTTTAATTATTTTTAAAGAAATAGATATTGAAAATAGTTTGGCTAACTGTTGTTTCTAATGGGTTTTGAAACAATCAGGTTGAACAAGAAGTTGTCCATAACCCTAAATAACACTTCGACGCGTAAAAGTATCTAATGCGTGAACTTACATAAAGAAAAGTAAAAAAATACCTTCCTCCTATTCACCCTGTGCGTGGCTGCACTGATCAGTCTCACGTCAAAATCTCTACACACCTGCTTACAACACGTAATGTCAAAACCACCCACGCGGTTTATCACAAATTGACAGGGCCAAGATTTCCGCTCAACCGATCTCTTTCTCTTATCACCGTGCCACCATCAAGACGTTTTCAGCTCATAAGCTTAATTAGACAGAAATTCATACCGACAAAGAATTTTTATAAAATATCCTAAATTAGTGTATCTGTTTCACATACAATCATTAAATACAAGTTTTAACTAATCCCAAAACGCAAAAGATAAACACCGTCATCACGCGAAGTTGCACAAACTGGTTGTGGAGCGCTAGCTCCAGCAGCTCCACACAAGGTAAGCAATTGATTTAGCTAGTGGTCTAATTAAAGCTCTAACGAAAAGATCCCTAGGAATAAATCTGATCCGGCTAAACGCCGCTCTGGTGTTCCTCCTCAAGTGCCCTTCAAAAGAGCTGTACTCGAATCGATCGAGACGGAGCCATCAATGCTGTCTTTTGAAAAAGCCAAGTCACACCTAAGGCCGCCAAATAAAAATCCTTTTTAGGAACCTGACATAAAACCCAAATAATTTTGATGAAATGAGCTTCGTCTGGTGCTAATAGTCGACACATAGTCGCATATTTTTTTTTTTTCTTAGCTATGCCGTAAAAGTGAGTTAAGTGATAAAAGATCTTAAGTTTTGAAGAAAATAGTAAAAAAACAGAAAAAAAGAAAAAATAACTAAAAATACGCTTTCTTATTAGCTTAAATATTTTTCTTTTATATATAAATTTTTTTTTTTTTTTTCCAAAATATTTTTTTTATTTAACTTAATCTTAATTCGAATAACTAAATCTAAACTCTTTCTTTCTTTTTTTTTGTTGTTATGGTTTGCTTTGAAACCATTGATTAAGGCAACAAACCTTGTTGTTATTATATTTAATAAGAAAATAAGAAAAAAAAAAAAAAAAAAAAAAAGAGTAATTAATATCTGAAAAGAGGCAAGAAAAAAGAAGGAAAAAAAAAAAAAAGATCCACATATTCCAGCTGATTGATCATCAAGCGATTCAACAGGCCTGCTGCATCGCTGGAGCATCAACAACAACAAACAACCTCAACTCCAAAGTAAGTTTACTCTATTTTGTTCCTTAATTTCTTACTCAATTATAATGCTCTCCAATATATCTATCTGTGCTAAAGTAGAAAAAAAATTACAAATCAAATAAAATTATACCTAAACAGATCAGTTCATACAGAACATAAATAAATTTCATTCATAAATTTCGCCAAAACTATCAATTGTGGGAAATTTATCAATGAAATCAAAACAACTAATCTGTTGGTTAAGTTAATAAAGAAAATATAACGATAGTAAAGTAAATTTAGTAAAACAACAATAGTTAAAATCAAAACATAACAAAAAAAAAAAAAAAAAAAATGAGATTTTAAGAAAGAAAAAGAGAGTTAGAGAAATTCAAATCAAAACAAAGACATCAAAGTAAATTTAGAAAAACAACTATAGTTAAAAATCAAAACAAAACTCAAAATTCATTGATAATACAAACAAAACTAATAATGAACTATTAAGACGGCCTTGAAGAGAGATAGAACAAATTCAAACCAAAACAAAAAATAACAAAAGTTGAAGTAAATTTAGCAAAACAAAAGAAAAGAAAAATAAGAAAAACAAAGTTAATGTAGAATCAAAACAAAACGCATAATTCATTGACAAAAATGTGTCAATTTGAAGAACTTAGATCTCTTTAATCGGCATTGTTAACTAAGAGTTTTTATATTTTTTTTTTGTATGCAAAAATATTGTTGTTAGTAATTTAGAAAGCTTTTGTTTACATATTTTCACTTAACATATGATCGATGTTAAGAAACTAGAAAGTTGTTAATAAGAATTAAATAATAATATTAAGTGATTTTGAAAGAAAGATTATAAACCATTAATATGAATTTTGAAAAATGAATAAATTGTTGAAATTTATGAAAATGTTTCCTTAAGGTTTAATTAAATTTCTACAATAGGGCAAGGACCAATGAGGTAGAAGGGTAAGCTTGTCATGACGAGGGCTCACGAGGATTATGATATCGTGAGTAGGATGGGCGGGTACAGACGAGAAAGGAACATATCACCTTTTCCTTTCCACTGTTATAATCACCCCTGGGGAATGTCTGTGGGTAAGTAATAGAGTAGTTTCAGTGTGTTTTATTCATTTTAATCTTTTTTTTTATTGTGTTTTGTCGACTGTTTCCCTGTACCATATCTGCACCTTTTATTTCTTTTTGTAACCGGCTGTGTTTCAGTGACTTGAAGCAAAAACCCCCCCCTTTTTCCCTGAGCTACGCTGAAGCAGAGCTAGGTGTGCAGATTCGTTTCAAGTTCACAGATCTTGGCTAGTTTACTATCTTGGCCAAGAACAGTCAAGTTGTACGTTACAGAAGAATTTGGCGCCCAACGTGGGGCTCTCTCAGGTTAACTCTCTTAGGTTAACTCTCTCAGGTTAACTCTCTCAGGTTAACTCTCTCAGGTTAACTCTCTCAGGTTAACTCTCTTAGGTTAACTCTCTCAGGTTAACTCTCGTCTACGGATTTTTACCTTAATTTTCAAGCTTGAGAGTAAACTTAGATACAAGCTTTTTTTTTTTTTCCTGACCTTCTGAGCCAAATGTTTGCTTCATTCCTTTACTCCTTACCCTCTCCTTCACCTAAAAAGTTAGACATGACTTCAGTCATTCTTTAATTTATTGTTTTTTTTCTCTTATGTACATAGCTACTTGGATTTCTTTGTGGAATTGCAGTTAATCTTAAGATTTATCTTGGATTCTGACCTAAAGAAAAACCAAGCATTATGTTTTAGGTACTCCATAGTTTTTTTTTTCATAAAATATTAATTTTCACCTTAAATGCGCTCAAATGAATGATTTCAGAAAAAGATGGCTGGATATTTAAATATTAGTTTTAACCGATACTTTTACCGAATTTATTTCTGTGAATTGTTCATCTGAGTGGCTAAATATATTTTCGCCTTTTCCGTGCTTAGAGACTTTTTCTTTGCTTGGATTATTTCGAAGTATACTCGCATGGATAAGGATGATACCTTTTCTTAATTTTTTTTTGTAGCACGGATATTCTATTAGGTGGTGATCCATGATAACCTTATCTCCTCATTGTTCCTATGTAAGACCCAGAATTATTGTAGAATATATTTCTTAAAAAAAAAAAAAAAAAAAAAAAAAAAAAAAAAATTAAATCTTGAACATTTTTGTTGAAAATATTTAATATCAACTTAATAAATAGTTTTAGAGAGCTTTTTAGGCTTGGGTGTGTTACTTTTATTTTGAAAAAAAAAAAAAACAAAAAAAGATCCGGTCGTTTTATATTTATTTATTTTTTTTTTTATTATCGTTAATATAATTTTCTTGCGAGTAGTTCCAACTTTTATTATACCTTCTTGCAATATTGTTTTTTTTTCCGGCTGCGATGGCGATGGTTCCTCGTAGTCCTGAACGGCCAGCCCCTAACAATATCTCGTTAGTACTGGATGATACTTTTTGTTCAATTTGTAGTGAAGTTATTCACAATTGCGACGACAAAGTAGAAACTGCTTGCAAACATAAATTTCATCGTCATTGCCTATGCTCCTGGCTCAAAGATAATCAAACTTGTCCAGTCTGTAGGCAAGAATGTAGATTTTCAGAACTTGTTTCTGTCGGTCCTGCAACCGCGCTAAGTACGTCACAATCTACGGCAAGTGTAAAAAAATCACGAGGAGGTGCTGTTCCGCGTGGTCGCACTCAAACAAGGTTGCAGTCTAAAGCGCTAACAACGACAGAACAGGGAATTAATCAATCGATACCATCGAATTCCACTTCCAATTCAATACCAATACGTGGTCCGGCTGGATCCAATGAAAGTAGTCAAATTTCCGAACGAAGGATACAACAACTAATTTCTGACTCGTTGGGAGAATTTCGTCAAGAAATGTCTTCTGCCATAGCTAGTGAGTTACAAACAGCCTTCAGAAATTTGAATTTAAATTCCGGTAATCACAGAACCCCTGCAAATGCAGAACGGGCAGAAGCAGTCACCGTAACTCAGGACAGAGATGACTTGCGACCTCCTAGACCTCGACATAGACATTTTTATGAGGGTGTCGAGACTTTTTCTCTCAGTAATGAGAGGATTTCAAACATTATTCATAATTGGCGACTAAAATTTAATGGGTCCTCTGATGACATTACTGTTGACGAATTTATATATAGAATCGGCATTCTTACATCAACTCAGCTCAATGGTGACTTTCATGTTTTAGTGCAGCATATTCATTCGTTGTTCGAAGGGAAGGCAAAGAAATGGTTCTGGCGATATCATCGCTTAGAAGAGGACATAGAATGGCCCACCTTATGCAGCGAATTGCGACGGCAGTTTAAAGATCTGAGTACTGACTTTGATTTGAAAGACGACATTCGAAAACGTAAGCAACGACCTTCTGAACGGTTTGACGATTTTCTTGATACCATAATGGGCTTGGCTGATCGCTTAAGAGTCCCTTTGACTGATGAAGAATTAGTAGAAACAGTAGTACGAAATTTGAAACCCGATCTCAGACACGAGCTATTGCATATTAATCTCCGTAATATATCTGAATTGAGACGTGAAGTTCGAAAGCATGAGAAATTTTTTCAGGACGTTCAGGGCATCCCTATCTCAAAACAATTTCCTATTCGAAAACATGTGACGGAATTACACCAAGACCTCAAAGTAGTTGATGATCTATCTGAAGTTCAGGAAACCTATACAGAAATTGAGGCAGAAATCAATAACGTTAGTCAAGCCCCTCTAAAGTGTTGGAATTGTGAAGAACTCGGTCACGCATACCAAGTTTGCTTAAAGCCTCGTCGCATTTTTTGTTATGGATGTGGTACCATAGATGTTTATAAGCCGAGTTGTTCAAAATGTATTGCAAAAGCGGGAAACTCGTTGATGGATGTTCGACAACACCACGGCGGGCGTCCTCTACTACGGCCTCGGAACTAAAACATTATTCTATTCTCAAAAACTCTTCACCATTAAATTCTACCTTAACCAAACCAGTCAGTAATACACCTATTTCTTATTTCCAACCATATCATGTTCGACTACAAAAGTATTTAGAAACTCGCGCTAAAATATTTTCTACACCAAAAAGACAAAGTCGTTCATCAATGCGAATACGCGATTATTGGAAACGCCTAAATGCGCTGCGAAAATACGTTGTCTCTGCAATTGTTTATAAAGATTCAGATATTAGGCCATATACCAAAATAAATATTTTTGAAAAAACCTATCTTAGTCTTTTAGACAGTGGGGCTAACAAGAGCTGCATTGGTTCTGAGTTGGCTAAGCTTGTAATTGAAAATCACAAAATTCAAAAGATTGTGAGCAATGTTAAAACTGCCGATGGGCAGAAACAGCAGGTCGTGGGTTCGATCGTTATTCCGATTACTTATGACAACATTACGAGTCCCTTTGAATTTCTCTTGGTACCTTCGTTGAAGCAGGATATTATATGTGGAATGGATTTTTGGAATACTTTCAACATAAAACTTTCTTGTGGTGTTGAGATTAATGAACTGAATCAAGAAGATGAAATTTCTGAGTATGTTGACTTAACTTCAGCACAACGTGAAAATCTGAAAGCAGCCATTTCGGCATTCCCTTCTTTTGAAAAGGAAGGCCTTGGACTAACTTCGCTTATCGAGCACCATATTGATACTGGTGACGCAAAACCGATAAAACAACGTTTTTATCCGATATCGCCAGCGAGAGAGAAAATTTTAGGACAAGAAATTGATCGTATGATTGCTCTAGGAGTTATTGAAGAGGCTGACAGTTCTTCGTGGTCTTCACCAGCTGTTTTAATTGTAAAACCAGGAAAAGTTCGCTTTTGTCTTGACTCACGGAAGTTAAATGAGGTAACAATCAAAGATGCTTACCCACTGCCAAATATTGATGGTCTCATTTCTCGTTTACCACCAGTTCATATTATTTCCAAAATCGATTTAAAAGATGCGTTTTGGCAGATTAGTCTGGACCATACGTCTCGTCCCAAAACGGCATTTACAGTTCCTAATCGCCCTTTATATCAATTTGTTCGCATGCCATTTGGGCTGTGTAATGCTCCACAATCCATGTGTAGGTTGATGGACAAGGTGATTCCATACCAACTTAAAAACCATGTCTTTGTATATTTGGACGACTTGCTGGTCGTTTCGCAATCCCTTGAAGAACACATTGTACATCTCTTGGAGGTGGCATCACAGTTGCGTAAGGCAGGGTTGACTATTAATGTCCAAAAAAGTAAATTTGGTATGAAAGAGGTAAAATACTTGGGTTTTATAGTCGGTAATGGAAGTTTGAAAGTGGATCCTGAAAAGATCAGAGCAATCACGGAGTATCCTGTCCCAAAGTCCATTCGTCAAGTTAGACAATTTCTTGGTTTGACAGGATGGTATCGACGTTTTGTTAATGATTTCTCGTCAACAACTTTCCACCTTACCGAACTTTTGTCTAAAAAGAAAGTTTTTTCCTGGAATCCCTCAGCACAAATCGCTTTTGATTTGCTCAAGACCAAATTGTCATCCGCCCCTTTGCTAGCGCATCCTAACTATGACAAAGAATTTTTAGTCCAGTGTGACGCCAGTCGGTTCGGAGTAGGAGGTCTCCTTGCTCAAGTTGATGAACATGGAGTAGAACGTCCAATAGCATTTATGTCTCAAAAGCTCAACAAGGCACAGAGAAACTATTCTGTCACCGAACTGGAGTGCCTTGCAGTGGTTCTAGCGATAAAAAAATTTCGCCCCTATATCGAAGGACAAGACTTCCGAGTCATTACGGATCATGCCAGCTTAAAGTGGTTGATGCGACAAAACGATCTTAGTGGAAGGTTAGCGAGGTGGGCTCTTAAACTACAGGGGTTCAGCTTTAAAGTAGAGCATCGGAAAGGCAGTGAAAATGTAGTGGCAGATGCATTGTCTCGCGCTTTTGAAGATGTGCCTAGTGTTGACACCATTGAAACGGAAGTTTTACCAATTATAGATTTAAATTCACCTGCCTTTGATTCTGCTGAGTATTCCCAACAAAGAGAAAAATTTATTGTCGCTAACTTGCCAGACTTCAAAGTTGTTGATAAATTTATATATCATCGCACGAACTTTGATAGGTCTGACAGGTCTAACAACTGGAAGTTGTTGGTTCCAAGACAATTACAGGAAAGTGTTACTTATGCCGCGCATGACATCCCATCTGCTGCCCATGGAGGAATGGCTAAGACACTTGAACGTATAAGACGACACTTTTATTGGCCCGGTATGGTAGTATATGTCCGAAACTATGTTGGATCATGTGAGTTGTGTAACACCTCGAAAGCTCCGACACATCCACTAAGACCACCCATGGGAAAAATGACCGAAAGTGAACGACCATTTCAGAAATTATATTTAGATTTGATAGGACCTTTCCCGCGCAGTAAACATGGAAACATTGGTTTGTTAATTGTACTTGATCATTTCTCAAAATTTTCTTTTTTGAAACCTCTGCGAAAATTTGTATCTAAGAATATCATCGGTTTTTTGAAAGATGCAATTTTCGATTGTTTTGGTGTGCCAGAAACAGTAATAACTGACAACGGTAGTCAGTTTAAGAGCAAAGAATTTGAAGCATTTTTAACGAAATATGGTATTGAGCATACATGCACTGCTGTATATTCGCCTCAAGCAAATGCTTCGGAAAGAGTAAATAGAAGCATTAACGAAGCTCTGCGCTCCTTCTTACGAAAGGACCAGAGAGATTGGGACGAATATATCAGCAGCATCAATAGTGCCTTACGAAATAGTATTCATCAAAGCATTGGCAGTTCGCCTTATCAAGTTATTTTTGGCCAGAATATGACTTCACATGGTAAAGAGTACAAGCTTTTGCGAAGCCTGAATCTAGTGAACGAAGGAGCCATAACACTTAATCGTCAGGACCAATTTGATTTGCTTAGGGCAACAATCAAACAGAAAATGAAGGAATCTTATGAAAGAAATGTGAAAACATATAATTTAAGGACCAGACCAAGAAAATTCCAGGTAGGTGACGAAGTCATTCGACGAAATTTTGCACTTAGTAGCATGGAAAAACATTTCAATGCAAAACTTGCTCCTATAGGAATAAAATCTCGTGTAAAAGAAAAAATTGGTAATTCGTACTATGTATTGGAAGACCAAATGGGAAAAACAAAAACATATGGTCATAGGAAATACTGTAAAAACTTTGGTCTCTTTTACGTTATGCAATAGAAAATTTCACCCTTTTTCAGTCACTTGCGTGTAGCTGGCTTGTACAAGCGTCTGTTTTGTGAGGGATAAAATTTTGTCTTTACTCGTAATATTTTAAATTAATATTGGAAAATAAATATGAAAAATTTTAATTATTTTTAAAGAAATAGATATTGAAAATAGTTTGGCTAACTGTTGTTTCTAATGGGTTTTGAAACAATCAGGTTGAACAAGAAGTTGTCCATAACCCTAAATAACACTTCGACGCGTAAAAGTATCTAATGCGTGAACTTACATAAAGAAAAGTAAAAAAATACCTTCCTCCTATTCACCCTGTGCGTGGCTGCACTGATCAGTCTCACGTCAAAATCTCTACACACCTGCTTACAACACGTAATGTCAAAACCACCCACGCGGTTTATCACAAATTGACAGGGCCAAGATTTCCGCTCAACCGATCTCTTTCTCTTATCACCGTGCCACCATCAAGACGTTTTCAGCTCATAAGCTTAATTAGACAGAAATTCATACCGACAAAGAATTTTTATAAAATATCCTAAATTAGTGTATCTGTTTCACATACAATCATTAAATACAAGTTTTAACTAATCCCAAAACGCAAAAGATAAACACCGTCATCACGCGAAGTTGCACAAACTGGTTGTGGAGCGCTAGCTCCAGCAGCTCCACACAAGGTAAGCAATTGATTTAGCTAGTGGTCTAATTAAAGCTCTAACGAAAAGATCCCTAGGAATAAATCTGATCCGGCTAAACGCCGCTCTGGTGTTCCTCCTCAAGTGCCCTTCAAAAGAGCTGTACTCGAATCGATCGAGACGGAGCCATCAATGCTGTCTTTTGAAAAAGCCAAGTCACACCTAAGGCCGCCAAATAAAAATCCTTTTTAGGAACCTGACATAAAACCCAAATAATTTTGATGAAATGAGCTTCGTCTGGTGCTAATAGTCGACACATAGTCGCATATTTTTTTTTTTTCTTAGCTATGCCGTAAAAGTGAGTTAAGTGATAAAAGATCTTAAGTTTTGAAGAAAATAGTAAAAAAACAGAAAAAAAGAAAAAATAACTAAAAATACGCTTTCTTATTAGCTTAAATATTTTTCTTTTATATATAAATTTTTTTTTTTTTTTTCCAAAATATTTTTTTTATTTAACTTAATCTTAATTCGAATAACTAAATCTAAACTCTTTCTTTCTTTTTTTTTGTTGTTATGGTTTGCTTTGAAACCATTGATTAAGGCAACAAACCTTGTTGTTATTATATTTAATAAGAAAATAAGAAAAAAAAAAAAAAAAAAAAAAAGAGTAATTAATATCTGAAAAGAGGCAAGAAAAAAGAAGGAAAAAAAAAAAAAAGATCCACATATTCCAGCTGATTGATCATCAAGCGATTCAACAGGCCTGCTGCATCGCTGGAGCATCAACAACAACAAACAACCTCAACTCCAAAGTAAGTTTACTCTATTTTGTTCCTTAATTTCTTACTCAATTATAATGCTCTCCAATATATCTATCTGTGCTAAAGTAGAAAAAAAATTACAAATCAAATAAAATTATACCTAAACAGATCAGTTCATACAGAACATAAATAAATTTCATTCATAAATTTCGCCAAAACTATCAATTGTGGGAAATTTATCAATGAAATCAAAACAACTAATCTGTTGGTTAAGTTAATAAAGAAAATATAACGATAGTAAAGTAAATTTAGTAAAACAACAATAGTTAAAATCAAAACATAACAAAAAAAAAAAAAAAAAAAATGAGATTTTAAGAAAGAAAAAGAGAGTTAGAGAAATTCAAATCAAAACAAAGACATCAAAGTAAATTTAGAAAAACAACTATAGTTAAAAATCAAAACAAAACTCAAAATTCATTGATAATACAAACAAAACTAATAATGAACTATTAAGACGGCCTTGAAGAGAGATAGAACAAATTCAAACCAAAACAAAAAATAACAAAAGTTGAAGTAAATTTAGCAAAACAAAAGAAAAGAAAAATAAGAAAAACAAAGTTAATGTAGAATCAAAACAAAACGCATAATTCATTGACAAAAATGTGTCAATTTGAAGAACTTAGATCTCTTTAATCGGCATTGTTAACTAAGAGTTTTTATATTTTTTTTTTGTATGCAAAAATATTGTTGTTAGTAATTTAGAAAGCTTTTGTTTACATATTTTCACTTAACATATGATCGATGTTAAGAAACTAGAAAGTTGTTAATAAGAATTAAATAATAATATTAAGTGATTTTGAAAGAAAGATTATAAACCATTAATATGAATTTTGAAAAATGAATAAATTGTTGAAATTTATGAAAATGTTTCCTTAAGGTTTAATTAAATTTCTACAATAGGGCAAGGACCAATGAGGTAGAAGGGTAAGCTTGTCATGACGAGGGCTCACGAGGATTATGATATCGTGAGTAGGATGGGCGGGTACAGACGAGAAAGGAACATATCACCTTTTCCTTTCCACTGTTATAATCACCCCTGGGGAATGTCTGTGGGTAAGTAATAGAGTAGTTTCAGTGTGTTTTATTCATTTTAATCTTTTTTTTTATTGTGTTTTGTCGACTGTTTCCCTGTACCATATCTGCACCTTTTATTTCTTTTTGTAACCGGCTGTGTTTCAGTGACTTGAAGCAAAAACCCCCCCCTTTTTCCCTGAGCTACGCTGAAGCAGAGCTAGGTGTGCAGATTCGTTTCAAGTTCACAGATCTTGGCTAGTTTACTATCTTGGCCAAGAACAGTCAAGTTGTACGTTACATGATCAAGAATATATATACTTTTCTATACCTATCACGCCTCCTTATGGGCGTTACAAACGGAGTGACAAAATTAATATACCTCCATTTACGTTTTTTAAACGTGGGGGTATAAAAATTACCTGTGTCGGGTGAGATTTCAGCCAAGAATCCCCTGATTCATAAAGTTGTCATAGAACGGTTCAGCCAAGCTAAAGCGTTCAGGTCATTTACAACAACTATTATAATTTTTGTCTTACAACTTTTCTCTCGACTGTCTTATAGCCTCTTTCAATTCAATTCAACTACCTATGAAACCGCTCAATGAACAATTATTTGCATACCTTATTAAGAATTGTAGAAGAAAAAAGAAAGGAAAAAATTTTGTCAAAACATCCCATATAATGCTTATAACATTTTAATTTAAAATCCCAACTCAATCTTGAAAAATTTAAATTCATTGCATGTTTTTGATTTAAATAAACGCAAAGCAAATAAATAAACGCATGCATAACTCCTTCAAAAATTGATCAAAGGATTTTGAACATATGCATAAGGATGTCAATATATATCTATCCACACATGAAGACATAAGATAAAAAGAAGATAAAACCCCTCAAAAGGTAGATATAAAAAAAAAAAAAATAGCACAGAAAATCGTGACCTTAATTTGCTTAAATCCAAAAATTGTTTAGGAAAAGTAGCGAAAAAAATGCATAAAAGGATTTTGAAATGTAATTTAAAATGTTCAAAAAAGAAACCGCCAAACACAAATACGACCAGTCAAACAAACAACAACACATACACACTCACATATGTATATGTACTCCCACTCCTTGTATGCACTCGAACGCACACATCAGCGCATTTAAATTTACATATGAGCGGCGACGCATGCTGCTTGTTGTATGTTGTATTATTTGCAAATTAGCCACTAAGAGTCCTTTTTTATTTTGGCAATAGCAAAACCAATAAACCGTTAAGGACGCATACACACATAAAATCATGAATGTTGACAGGATGTTGATGTCATTTTGTCAAAACAAATTTAAATTGGCCAAAGGGGGTTAAGCTAGAATTTTAAACTTGTGCCTGTCGTTCGATAGCTGGCTGAGTGTGTCTGTGAGTGTGTTTGGTTTGTATGCTTGGGTGGGGTTTAGGTACGCTGCTGGTCGTCATCTTTGTTGTTTGTTGTCACTGAGCTTGTTGAATCGCAATAGCAATGTCGTTGCTCAACAACAACAATAACAATGTCAATAAGCAAATGACATGTGAGCCAAGGACACGCTTCAATAAATTTCTATAACGAGGATAATACGCGTTTATTGAGATCAAAAAGTACTTTTTTCGATTTATTATTGAAAAAAATGTCTTCTTACAGAATAAAATCAAAAACATTTTGAAAAGGGTAAAGGATATTTTATTTTAAGTTCATAGAGATAGATAAAGAGCAAATTGTATAATAAAAAAAAAATAAATAACTGGCCATTTCAGCCCTTGGAAGGACTTTGACCTAGCTTCTTATGATCAATTGTGTTATGCGTGTTATTAAGTTTGTACACAACTGACCGAGAACCGGACCTACAGGTTGAACACCGATTCCGAACGGCGATGAATGGAATGTTCTTGTTCTCAAGAAGCTTTACATGGCATTTTGATTACTCTCTGAGGTTTGCCATTGTCTGCAGAGAGGTGGCGGCCGTACAGAAAAATTATTTTAATTCAAATAATTTTCTGTCGCTGCTGGGGTTCGAACCTGGGTTTCCAAAGTACGTTGACATAGCGGCCACGCACTTTAACCAATTACGCCACGGAGGCCACATTGGTCCCAATAAACGCATTTTAAGTCAACATTTTACAATTTTTTTTTTAAATTGTAAAATTGAAAAAATTGTAAAATGTTGACTTAAAATGCGTTTATTGGGAGCAGACTTCATTGTACGTCAAATTTAAGTCCAGAATCAGATTCTTCAGCTAGTTAAACATAGAAGTAGGTACTTTTGGTTTTTTAAAAAAAATATGATATGCATTAGAAAAATTTAAATACATTTCATCTAAAATTACTCTCCGAAAATCGGATTTCCCACCACAACCGGGCTATTTTTGACAATTTTTGGACTTTTAAGAGCTCTAATTACTTCATTTGCAACCATCGTACTTTTCAGTGGGGGGGGGGGCACGGAGGATCCCAGATACTTTAACAAAATCCATACAAATGTGACTTGCTCTAATGTGTAGTCACTACACATTCGCTAAACATTGACTTCGTTTATTAGTCGGTGTTGGACGTATTTTGTGTAATTAAACGATTGCGTTTGTTTTTTGTTTGTATCTAGTATATCGTGAGTGTTTTTATAAATACAATTTATAAACGTTGTGATTTTTGTAAAAGTTAAAGTTTTCTTTTATATAATTAATAAATGTTATAATTTAATTGGACTGTGCTAATAATTTGTGCTAATAACATTCTTGTTTTAGTGTGTTTCGTCTGCATGCTTGCTTGCTTAGTGTGTTTTTGTTATTGTTTTAATTTTATTCTTCTTTGTGCTCTGTTTTGTTATTATCAAGCGTAGTGAGTGTTGTATTTGTTTTTTAACTGTGCGCTCACTGCATATATAGCAACAGATTTTTAACCCTTTAGGCACGTTCAGCTCAATTTGTAACATGGATTATTTTTCTGTTGAAAATATTGCTGCTTGTTCCCTAAACGAGCTATGCAAAAGCCAGAATATTCTGAACCCAATGTTCAGTTGTTCTGGCCCATGTGAGCAAATGTTTCATTCGAGATGTGCGGGTATTTCTAAATCGTGCTTAGACGATTTAATGTCTGTCCGATCAGGTCTTCGCTGGTACTGTGCTTCGTGCAGGGCCCTTTCCCCAGATGAGCTTTATTCTAAAATAAAGCTATTTGGAGAAAGTCTTAACTCGTTAAATAACAATTTTAGGGAAATTGTAACATTCTTTAGCGAAGTTAGTGCCGCACCCAGTATTAGCGTATATGATGAGTGTTCTTCACCGGAAAAAATTTCACCTTCTTTGTCTCAGACAATCCGGGACGCAAGCCTTGCGGATTGCATAGAATATATAATAAATCTACTTGACGTTAATGACGACATTTTACTGTTGGGCGATTTTTATCTGCCTGACTTAAAATGGCATTCTTCCGACGATGATACATATTTTTGTGCATCAAATTCGAAGACTCGCCAAGAGCATATATTTGTTGACAATATATGTTCTGACTTACAACAAGTTAGTTGTATTTATAATAGTCTTGAAAGACTTCTTGACCTGGTCTTAACTACAGACAGTAACAATGTGATTGTAAAGAGGGCCCTCCATGCTCTGACTATTGTAGATGAATACCATCCACCATTGAGCATTTGGTATAAATCGGACAGAGAGAGCATAGTTAATTCGAGTTCAATCGATAAGGTTTATGAATTCAATTTTAAAAAAGCTGACTTTTTGAAGTTGAATTTAAAACAATTTAAAAAATATCATCCGAACACAATTTTCCTGTTTACTTTAGAAGACAGGTAAAAAAGGTAAAGTGTGACTGAGGGTATCACTGTTGTGGGTTTAGGTTAAAAAACAGTCAGGTTAACATTTTCACTAATGGTAAAATGGTTTAATTTTTAATTAAATTTAAATTAGAAGAAAAAAATTACTATTTAACAATCGCTGAATGCGATCATTCCTTTATGACATTACGATGAGATATATAACCGTTACCAATTCAGATCAAAAAACATTTTATTTATGAGTTCCCTGAGGCATTTATACACTAAGAGAAATAACGCATATTAACATTATCAACTCGAGTATAAAGTTTATTTAAATATTTATGTGAATAAATAAAATATTTTCCATACAACTCGATTTTTTCCCGTATTTAAATTTTATTTATTCCACACACCTACGCTCAGGGAAAAAATCGTAAAACCAAAGAAAATACACTTTGCCACAAAGACTTTTATTGGTTAGATTGTGCCCAAAGATAAAACATCCTTACGGCAAAGGCACAAAGATTGTGAAATTCCCATGAAAAATATACTTTATATCAAAGACTAAAGTTCTTGTGACAAACATGTACGTCTTTAAAAAAGTCGATTTCCTTAATACTATTTTTGTATGTCCGCCTTTTCTTTCTATTACTCACCCCTTCTCCATTCTCCTTCCCACCCCCTCCCCCTTCCCCTTGACCCTTAACCCTTAACCCATACGATTTAATCTAGTGCTAATTACAACTTATACATATTAATACATCAATTGGCTTTTATAGTACATATTGCCCACAAAGTAACTGCGAACTATAAGGGTGTGTATTTTTAAGAAAAATATGATTTTGTAGAAAAGATTCTTTAAAGTTAAAGACTTTGTCTTTGAAACAACGATGCTTAGCTTCAAGAAAACAAAGAAAATTTGTTGATTTTGCGTACTTTTTTCTTTGTTAACAAATTCTTGTTATGTATGTATGAAATCGTTATAGCAAATAATTTATCTTTGCGGCAAATATTTTTTGAATGATTTAGCTTCAAAGAACTTCAACTTTTGTTTCAAAGATGCAGCAGTTGCTTAGTTAAAGAATAAATCATTTGTGCAAAGATCTTTTCCTTGTAGCAAAGATATTTTGGTTACAGTCTTTTAACCAAAGGCGTTAAATTTTCTCAGTGTACATACCTATAACATACAGCTGAATTAGCCGTCAAGCAGCAACAACATCGCACTCTGTTCATGCAGTTATCAATGAAGTTTTAGAATTAAGATTCTTGCTTTTGGTTTCTTATAGTTCTCATTTGCTTTTTGTTATGAATATAATATAGCCTGCATGTTTTTTCAAGATTCTTTGTGAGTGCATGATACAATCATGTAAGGTTAGAGTGACAACTGGACATTTTCTCACGAATGTCTTGCACAGATTGTCATTTGCCTGAATAGTTTTCTTTTTATTTTCTTTTCCACTTTTTCTTCTCTAATTTATACTATTTTTGACATTTGGTGCCATAATATTGCCATAATATTGCACCAACTGTCAAAAATAGTATAAAGCCGGGAGTAGAATGATTGCGTATGCGTTTTTCATCCGTTTACTCGCTAGAGCAATTTACGCAAGAAAATGATGGTAGAGTTCTGAGTATAAAAAAGTTCTTTTGAGAAATTAATAATGAAAAAATTATAGACATTCTTAATTCTTAAGATTTATTCACAAGAGCCATCCCTAAAAGTAATGAGTTTCTAACTCGTTTCTTTTATTTCTTCTATCTGTTCGTTATAAGTAACGAGCTGTCAAAAAACGCTAAAACGTAACTAGCGTTTTGCCAGCGTAACGTTCACAACCATTGAACTCGCTCCCATAAGCTTTCACATACTTCGATTTTATAACGCCAGCGAGTAAACGGATGAAAAACGCATACGCAATCATTCTACTCCCGGCTTAAATTAGAGAACGAAAAAATTAAACAAAAAAATAAAATATGCAAGCAAATGGTATTTGATGGACGCAGCTCGTGAGAAATATTTAAATATATTGTTTTCATAATTTCAATAATTTTATATATATAATCTTTAAACGCGATAGTATTATTTTCAAATAGTAAATATTTGAAAGATATTTAAAAAATTTGTGTATAATTTTAATATGTTTTTTATTAATTCAGCTTAAATATTTGAATATTTTATTTCATAAAAAAAGTACTAAAATAAATTTTAAATATTTACGTAGTCGATTTATGCAAATGCGTTATTGGTGCAAAAATGACTCGCTTTTTGGATAAACTAAAAAAGTTTTTGGATAAATTTAATATTTTTTTTCTCTCAGTGTAAGGGCAAGAGTTTGAGTT
Organism: Pherbina coryleti; assembly: GCA_943735915.1. Classification (NCBI taxonomy): domain Eukaryota; kingdom Metazoa; phylum Arthropoda; class Insecta; order Diptera; family Sciomyzidae; genus Pherbina; species Pherbina coryleti. The sequence continues at coordinate 16,610,628 of OX030949.1, forward strand.
GTATATCAGAGATTTGCAAAAAACCATTCGTAGTTTTTGGCACTCGAATAATATTCGTCCACATTCGTCGAATCATATTCGGACGATTCGCTTAAAACTCGAGTGTCTGCTGCTGCATGAAATTCTGCTGTTTTCATACTCCTCTGCCGTCCTCTAGCAGCGCGTTTCTCTTTGTGTCATTTGCTTCCTTTTGGTATAACATCACTACTTAACAATAAAAAACGAACCCGTGATTTGACGACTTTATTTAATGTTTTCGTGGTCGGTGAAACCGAATATGAAGTCAGTTTATTTCTGGTCCTGAGAAAGAACCTAAGAGTATTAATAGGTATGATTTTAATAGGAAAAATATACCTTTCGCAAAAAAAGTAATGGGGGTCGGACATACATATTTATCCTCTCCAGCCCTTCATAAAAGCCGCTTCCCCATGTAGTACAAAAACGTCGGTGACCCAAGGCAACTGACTTCGTATTCGGTTTCAGCGACTTGGAAAATATTAAATTAAGTCGTCAGGCTCTTTCAAATTAAGCCACATCCAACAAAAGTTGTTCGAGCCCGAAGGACTACGCAGCAAATGGATTCTTGTTTCTTCCAAAAAACTGGTCATGTGGCCACGGTACCACTAGGAAAACAAACAAGCACCGAAGCATTATTCTTCATCAAGACAATGCCAGCATCCCACACATCAGCTCAAACAAAGACTTTTTGAGCATTCAAAACATCGAATAAATTTGTCATCAGCCGTAGAGTCCTGATTTGGCATAACGATTTGTTGGATACGATTTTCGATCCCAGAAGAAGCGTTTAAAAACTATGTTTTGAAACTATCTCAAGCGGAATGGTATAAATGTTATGACAAATGGTTCGAACGGATGCAAAAATTTATAAAAACAATAAGTCAATTTTCAATAAAAAAAATCGGTCTTTATATAAATTCTTGAAATATATGTAGCAACCCTCATATAATCCTAGTAAAACCTTTTTCAGCCAAAAAAATTACAATATTCCAACAAAAATTTGGCTTCACGTATATATTTGCCTCATTTTTACTATACTTTCGAATAATATAAGATTTTCGTAAAAATTAAAGTACATTTGACATTAGCGGCCTCGGTAGTCGAGTAGTCGAGTAGCGTGCTCGACTGCTACCACAGAGGTCCCGAGTTCGATTCCTGGCCAGGCCATGGTCCTAAGCTTGAAACCTTTCTGAATTTTCTATCCTTATTTCTAATCAACTGAAACTGAAAATTCATCAATATTTACGACTTCAAGTTGTAGTTGATGGTAGAAGAGTTTGTGGATGAGTTTGCCTTATAACTTTAATTGACTGAGGTAAAGGCATAACACTTGCCTCTGATTCAAATTCACATGTTTCTTTGGCTTTCCACCACGCTTAGAACATCCTACACATGTTTCACTTGACTGCCCTTTCCTTCCCACTAATCTATCACCCTATTTCGAACCAAGGCAGACATGACTGAATAGGTATTCCACCTGAAATCCTTGGTTCAAGCTTGAAAAAAGTTTCCTCCTTTTTATATCTTAATCTCTTCGCAATAATTGGTTATGGACTCATTGTAGCCATTTTGACGTCTCAACGTATCTTTATTCTTATCCTTATGCTTATCGGCATCCTCTCGGTAATACCTTACCTCGTCCTCATCAATTAACATATTCTTAAATATGTCCTAACAGTTCTCCTACTTCTTGCCCTAGACCTCGATAAAACTCCAGTTTAAATTCCTTTCGTAATCCTTCACTTACGGCTTGTCCAAATCTATGTTCTAATTCTTGTCCTAAACTTAGTCCTTATCCTTGTCGTAAGCCTTTAAACCTTATCCCAGTCTTTACCATAACCCTTTCTGTAATCATAATCGCAATCCTTGTCTGACTCTTTGTTCTAATCCTTATCCACATCCTCACTCTTACCTTTCTCCAAACCTTTCTTTATATCGTAATCTCATTCTTGGTCCGAGTCCTTATCCAATTTCTTGTTCTCATTCTTTTTTATCATTAATTAATTCGTGTTCTAATACTTACCCAAATTTTATTTTTATTTTCAATATTTTTTTTTTCTTTTTACACTCAGTCATGATACAATCATACAAGGTAGGAGTGACAACTTGCTTTTTTCTCACTAGTACCTTGCACCGACTGTCATTTGCCTGTATATTTTGTTTTCTATTTTATTTTCTTCTTTTTTCGTTCTCCAATTTATACTATTTTTGACAGTTGGCGCAAAATGAAAGAACTGTCACTCCTACCTTGTATAATTGTATCATGCACTAAGCATATCAAAATTTTTAATATTATTTTTGTATTTTTGTCTTATTTTGGCATTTGCTTTTGCTTTTGTTTTTACTTTTGCTTTTGCTTTTGCGTTTGTTTTTGCTTGCTTTTGCTTTTGTTTTGGCTTTTGCTTTTGCTTTTTCTTTTGTTTTTTTAACATTGGTCTAAACGCCTAGCAATTAATTGATGCAACGATGGTGCATTTTCGTAACATTTAGCAGTTCCCTTCGGGGCCTCATAACGCCATTATTATTATTAGTATTTTTTTTTATGTATGTCATGTACCCGAAAACCTCATCTTTATTTTCGTTTCCTAAAATATACTACAGCGCCTATAGCAAACGAGTGATAATTTCATGCAACGCTTTTGCATTTTTGCAATAACTTCAAATTTCAATATATTTAAAGTCATAACACGTTTCTTAATAAATAAATGGGGTTTACCAATCATTGCATGTGTCAAACAGTCATAATATGCAATGGACATGATACCCAAAACACACACACTCTTACAATAATTGGCATGTCATGCTTAGCGGAAAACCCAAATATTACACGCTGTGACAATGACCAGCATGACTTTTGCTAAACAGTGAAGGTCCTCAGTGTATAGCCAAAGAGACAGACAACCACACATCTGTTTAAATTTTGTGCTTATATCAACGAAAGAAAGCTTTGAAGTTTTTCTAGAGTCCAATATTTTGTGTTGTTTTTTTTTTTGTGATTGTTTTAAATAAATTGTTTCGTGTGTGCAAATTTGTGCAGTCACGCGAATAAATTGGCGCACTGACCAGCATCTAACATTTGTCCACATTAAAGCAACGCAAGGGTCAGCAGATGGCAAACCAGTTTCATGGAGGCTTACTATAAGCATTAGGTATTGGCTTTTGTGCCATTTGTGGACAAGTGACAACAAGTGACAAGTTGTCAAGATTGACAGTTTGGTAAAAATGCCTTATTACAGCGATAACATCATGTAAATAAACGTAACCTTTTTTTATTTCCACTCAATGACTTTCAATTATGTAATTGACGTAACAGTTGTTAGAATGCCCAAAACAACAATGACCAAAAACGTAGGTCTGCAGGTATCAACTAATGGTTCAACGAGGGTTGCATGAACAAAGTTCAGCAATGAGAGTACAGAGTGCAGTAAAGGGTTAATTTGAAAATGTTTTACAGCGCACAAAGAAACAACTTTAGTTACACATAGATTCCTGTTGTAACCCATGACAGTGATAAGCTTAATAAATCATTGGTATTTGTAATAAAAAATGGTCAGTGTGTCTTTAAAAATACTCTACGCTGGGAGAACTTATTTCCGGTTTGTCTGATTTTGCTACATTCTTGCCTAGCCGCTACTTCCGCTTTGAAGCGTCCTGCATAATTGCAAAAATAAAGCAGTTAGTGCTTCGTTGGTTGCCATTATGCCACATGTTGATGCTGTTGCTTGCTGCTTGTCTAACCACGGTCGATCAGCGTCCATTCGCACGCATCGTTAACCACACTCACGCACATCGCACTCTTACACACATCCTCACACTTACTGGAATCCGTTTCGTGGCGTGAACGTTGGAGACGGAATCCTGCTGTTGTTCCGCCGGATAAAATCCTTAATTGGAAAAGCATTGTTCGGCGCTTGACCTGTGCTAGCAACAAAGACCTTGATTACTGGTGGTTGGTTGGTTGTTGGTGAATGAGCATGCATGTCAATGCATTGCAACCTTAGGCCATATCAATGACTCACCCTGTGTGTTTAATATAAATATATTTCTGGTAAGCTCTAGATAGCGTGAATCCGTACAAGAACAACAAGTAGAATTCTGTTTTGACTGTACTGCTCCTGATAAGCGTCCCTTCAACAATAAGTGGACATAACAATCCGCAGGCGAAATACAACAGTGGCTTATATTTAAATCAGGCAAATGATTGTAACTTAAACGTATGCTTTGTTTGAACGGTACATTAAAATTTTATATTTTTAAAAATTGTTCTTTACAAATCGTTGGAATTTCGATATAGCAACGTCACAATTACGACAAAAATAAAAAAAAAAATATGGCGTCGTTAGATCAGCTTGTGCAACAATAATGCATTTTTGTTGCATGGAATTATTACTCACTGAGTAGAAGTGCTACGAAAAATTTTATTTTGCGACAGCAAAACATTGCCTTTTGGCATAAAGAAAATGGAAAAATATATAAATATTTATGAAGGAAAAGACACTACGGTTGCATGGAAGAAACGTTGCATGGAATTATAACTCCGTGATTATTGGGTTCTATGACATGAAAATTATGAGGATTTTGTTCACAGGATAAAAAAAAAGACAAAATAAGGCGATCACTAAGAGTGAACCCTTTGAAGTAACCTAAATGCACCAAATGAAAAAATAAAAGTAAAAGTAAAAATAAAAATAAAAATAAAAATAAAAATAAAAATAAAAATGAAAATAAAAATAAAAACAAAAATAAAAATAAGAATAAAAATGAAACTAAAAAAAAAATTAAAAATAAAAATAAAAATAAAAACAAAAATATAAGTAAAAATAAAAATAAAAAACAATATAAATGGAAATAAAAATAAAAATAAAAATAAAAATAAAAATAAAAATAAAAACAAAAACAAAAACAAAAATATAAATAAAAACAATATAAATATAAAATAAAAATAAATATAAAAATAAAAAAAAAATAAAAATAAACTATAAACTAAAAATATAAATATCAATAAAAATAAAAATAAAAATAAAATAAAAATAAAACTAAGAATGAAAATATAATTAAAAATACAAATAAAAATAAAAATAAAAATAAAAATCAAATTAAAAATATAAATAAGAAATAAAAATAAAAATAAAAATAAAAATAAAAATAAAAATAAAAATAAAAATAAAAATAAAAATACAAATAGAAATAGAAATAGAATTAGAAATAGAAATAGAAATAGAAATAGAAATAGAAATAGAAATAGAAATAGAAATAGAAATAGAAATAGAAATAAAAACAAAAATAAAAGTAAGAATAAAAATAAATATAAAACTAAGAATAAAAATAAAAATACAAATTGAAATCAAAATAAAAAAAAAAATAAAAACAGAAATAAAATAAAAACGAAAATAAAAGTAAAAATAAAATTAAAATTATAATTAAGGACTAGTATTAATTATGAGGAGAAGTATTAGTGCAAGGATTTTGATAGGGATAAGGACAAGCTAGGGACAAGAATTGGGACAATAACTCCGACAAGAATTGAAAAAAAAGAATATGGCAAGAATTGGGACAACGACTAGGACACAGGTTTGGGCACATCTAAAACCATATTGAGGACAAGATTGGAAAAAGGATAAGAGACAAGGAATAGAACAGGGATTTAGCCACTCTAAGAACAAGACTTAGGACAAAGATTGCGAAAAGAAGTGGGATAAGGATAGGGACAGGTATTCGAACAAGAATATGGTCAGAAATTTGTGCAAGGAACAATAGTTTGGACACGATGTAGGACAGTTATAAGGACAATTATAAGAATTGGAATAAAGATGAAGACAAGGTTAGGAAGAAAGGAGAGGTTAAAGCAAAAATAAGGTCAATAATATGGATAGGCTGATAGGCTAATATGGATACAGCCAAATTTTTTTTAGGCACTGGAGGCAATCATGTAAAATTAGCTAGAACCAGTGGCGGATCTACATACTACATACGTGCTGAAAAGGCTTTAGCCCCCCCTTGGAGAATTTTTCGTATGGAAAAAAAAAGGAAAAAAGTCCAAAAAGACAAAAGTGTAGTTTAAGCCCCCTCCCCCCCCTTTGGCGATTCTTAGTTCTGCCACTGGCTAGAACAGGTATTTGAAACACTATTGAATCGTTGTAACAAGTGTATTCAATCGGGAAGAGAATATTTCGAATAAAAACACCGAAAAATGAACGGAAATCGTGTTATAATTATATTTTCTAAAGTCTGTCTGGGATATTATTTGTTACTCTGTCGAGTGTCGAAAAAACTTACATCAAAAATAATCATTTTTATTCTTATATTATTCCATGACAAAACTGATATGCTCGGACCTATCTATGGTCCTATATATTTTAGCGTTTCTGATTTTAAGAACACTTTTGACAAAAATCGATGATTATTTGACAAATTGGTTCCCTGGAATTTAAAAAAAAAACGAATTGGCCATTTCAGCCCTTAAAGGGACTTTGACCGAGCTACTTATGATCAATATTAAATATTTGTAGACAAATGGTGAGGATTAGACCCGCTTGTCTTATTCCGACTCCAAATGGCTAATGTCCATGTTTTCAAAAAGCTTTACCTGGCATTATTTACTCTCTGTGATTTAACATTTTCTGCAGAAAGGTGGCGACAAATTTTCTATGTCAACTGGAATTCAAACCTCGGATCTCGTGGTTCAGAACTTGGTATCAAATGTTTGCCACTGGAATTATATGTGGACCCTAAATTATTATATAAAAGATGACAAAAGAGCCTTAATGAAGTTACCTTAACGATATATTATCCCGGTAGAACCTTTTGCCCAAGACAGGGTGATAGTTAAATTTTTAAATTTTTATCTTAGAATAGAATTCTTTTACAAGCAAAGTATAACTATTCATAGTTATCATAGCAACAGCTGGATTATATACACTTGATTGCAAACTTAAAATACAAATTTTTTATTTTTTTGCCATGCAAATCGATATTTTAAAATTTTTCGATAGATATTACATCTTCAGTTTGTTTGCATGTGGCGGCTGTAGATACCCTGAGGGATCTAACAAGAGCACAAAATATAAGAAAAACCATTAAAAAACAAGCAATGGTGCCATGGGTGGGCATCGTAACATCTACTCACATGCCTGGCGCTGACACACGCCGCCGAAAGTTCACAATTCCTTGGAGGAATTTTTGGTATTGTTCCAACTTCACACATTAAAAATGTTCTGCTTAGATTTTCACACATTTCAGCGAGATGTGCAACAATCACCGCGGGACATGTTGATCTCTGTACAGCTAATGTGTGTGTGTACGTCTGTGTGAAAACGCGCACTCGTAAGTGTGATGCACCACCACTGACACCCTCATGCCAACATATGAGGTGGCGGCACCCCTTACGTTGTCTGTTGATGAGCCACACCGTGTGTAAACACATCTTTAGCAGCCACTGTTGCAGCCACTGTTGTTGTGTGGGAGTCCATGGAAAATATAAGTTTGAAGAATAAAAATGATTTGGCACTTTCGTCATGGGAGAATTGCGCCGAGAACAGCCGCGTTGACAGACGTCACCATGTCACCGATTGAAATCATCATCGATACTTTGTTAACTTCGCTTAACTGCGTCTGTTTAGAGGGTCTGGTGCTGCGGTAACCACCCGCGCCAGCCAAATCGAACTATTTTTTTCTCCAATTTATTTTTTCATGTTTGCGTCATATTTAAAATGATCGGGGTAATCATTATTCAAAGGATAAACATGTTGTTGTCCCAAAGGACATGCTGCCAAGACGTCGTTTTATAAATAAAAATTGCATGATTTTGCAACAAAAAAGGAATGTATAAAAAAACACTTGATTTTTTTATTTTTGCACATACGCAAATGTAGTCTGTCAGGATGCAGGATAATCACATCATCAAGTCGCGCTGTGATTGATGGTGCATGTGTTCGTGAGTATGTGACAAACCCATTTTGACATTTTCCCTACACATTAAACCTTTGCCTTACACATGAAGTCAATCATATGTGAATCCTTTATCCTTACGATGTTGCGCTGATAAATAGGTTATTAGCGGGCGTTCGGGTTCGTTGTTGATATCATGCGGTTTAACTCCTTTCCCATTATCGCTTGTATCAAAGGGCTGCTGTTCGGCGCCCTCTTTTGTAGCGTTTTAAAGTTTTTAATATTTTTTTTTTCTCTGTGAAAATATTTTGAATAATTTTTTTATTTTTCTATGCAAATGCATTTGCTATGATTTTTATGTGAAGGGTGCTATTTTGACAGACGATTATTAAGGGGTTAAAATTAAAATGTTGTGCTTAGTTTAATATGACATACCCAGTAAAATTGGGCTGTTATTGAGCGGCATTTAACCCTTAAAAGCATGGCACATTTTCTTTGCATTCAACATTTATTCACTTATGTTCCAAATAATTCAGTCAGCTAAATTCTGTAAGTATAACCGTTTGAATAAAACGAAAGCTTTAATTCGGCGTGGCCCAGAAAGTTTATAGTTTTTCCCAAAATTACTCTCGTTCAGACATGGGTATAAATTCTTTGGTTGTGCCATATATGGAACACTATGCATTTAAGGGTTAAAAGGAAGAAGTTTTAATTTGGTACAACTTCTACTCACTTATATGACGGTGAATATTGAAAGGAATAAACAGCAACAACTATTAATATTATCTATTAACTATTAACTATTAACTATTAACTATTAACTATTAACTATTAACTATTAACTATTAACTATTAACTATTAACTATTAACTATTAACTATTAACTATTAACTATTAACTATTAACTATTAACTATTAACTATTAACTATTAACTATTAACTATTAACTATTAACTATTAACTATTAACTATTAACTATTAACTATTAACTATTAACTATTAACTATTAACTATTAACTATTAACTATTAACTATTAACTATTAACTATTAACTATTAACTATTAACTATTAACTATTAACTATTAACTATTAACTATTAACTATTAACTATTAACTATTAACTATTAACTATTAACTATTAACTATTAACTATTAACTATTAACTATTAACTATTAACTATTAACTATTAACTATTAACTATTAACTATTAACTATTAACTATTAACTATTAACTATTAACTATTAACTATTAACTATTAACTATTAACTATTAACTATTAACTATTAACTATTAACTATTAACTATTAACTATTAACTATTAACTATTAACTATTAACTATTAACTATTAACTATTAACTATTAACTATTAACTATTAACTATTAACTATTAACTATTAACTATTAACTATTAACTATTAACTATTAACTATTAACTATTAACTATTAACTATTAACTATTAACTATTAACTATCAACTATTTACTATTAACTATTAACTATTAACTATTAACTATTAACTATTAACTATCAACATTCATTATGAACATTCATTATTGTTCATAACTATCTCAATTGTACTAAATTTTTTATAGTTTTGAACTCTTTGGAAATGGTTTTAACACCGAAGGACTTCCTTCACTCTGTTCCTGGCTAGGTTTTGAGTTTTGTAACGTTTGAAAGTTAGAATTTGTAGATTCGTTTCTTAAATTTTTATTTTAACTCCACCTTTAACTCCACTCCACCTCAGTATTAAGCTATAATGCTGCACTAGCGCTTGCCTTTCAACCCACTTAACCACTGTTTCGCCCAGTGCAAGAGTTCTACAGCAATTTCTCAACTGCTACTCAAATAATTTCTTGATTCTTCGATTTCAAACAACAAATGACTTTCTTCCCTTGCTATACTTATTGTTTTTGTTGTTGAAATCCACAAAAAACTGACATGTCCTCTCGAGGGATTCACTGGAACTGATCCAACATACTTTTGTGTACAGTTTGTATTATGGATTGCGTGTGGGTTCGTTCCTTCGTTGCATGTTGTTTTTTGGTTTCGTTTTTTTTTTTTGTGTGTGTTTTTGTTTGCCAACATCTTCTTTCTTAGCCTGATATTGGTACTCATTGGCAATCATTATAATTTGTTTAATGGTAGCGTAAAAAATTAGACCATATTGAATGTCAATTGTTTGATTTTTTGATTATTTCAATTTTCATTGATTAAATATTGAACCAGTAGATTAAAGAAAATTGAAGTGCGCCGAAATATGAAGCTACTCGGGTTACCTTTGCAGTGAATGGAGTTTGTTTGTGGGTTTTTCATTTCTCTTAACGATTCAAAGGGTGGTTCACTGATCAGCTAACTGCTGGTTGGAATACTTTTGATAAAAGCTATGTTTAATGTGAACTTGTCTAATGTGTTTATTAAAAAAAAAAATGAACTGGCTTCCATTTTGCTGTTGATATAAAAATGGACTTTTTAAAATTTGTATGACTTGGGGCGGATATTCCGAAGTCTTTTATTCTTTTCTATTGTTGGCAAAAGAACCATTAGTTTGAAATAAAATTTGAATCTTGTCTTTTTTTTAAAGCGCAAAAAAAATGTCATTTTAAGCTGACACACTCTTGCGAACGCATCATTAATCAAAACACTTGGCAATCCGCTGTGCATTAGCATAATAAGCATATCATACACGGCTTTAAATTTTTCAAAAAATAAATAATATTTCTTCGTACGCAAACTAGCTTATTTTCAAACATCGTTAACTTTATGAAAGAAGCGTCAAAATCAACGCGTCTTGCAAGTGTAAAGAGAAAACTCTCGCTACGGATATAAAAAGTCACACATGTGCCAATTTCCCAGAAGCCACAACGAGTAGCAGCAATTTTCTTAGCTATTTATGCACAACAAGCACATAGACCCAAGCACACATTCACACTTACACAACTACACCAACGGAACTACGAAAAATAACACAAACATCATTAATTTAAAAATCGCGTCTTTTGTCAGCGGCGTTTGGCAGGAGCTACTGTCTGCCTTCAGCTGTCATCGTCTTCATTTTGTTGCTACACTTTCACTTCCTACGGCAGATACTTCGGCAAATTTACAAAAAAAAAAAATTCCTTTTTGCAAAAATCGCATCAGTTGCTAAATAAACGATTTATTTTTTTGACACTCCTATCGGCGGAAGTGACGTAAGCATATGTTGTAGAAGCGCACAAACACTCAAACCATCGTACCCACACCATCGCTTTTAACATCCGGCGGGCGGATATTGTTGATGAAATGCTTAAGTGTCGCTGTGTTTGCCGGAGAGTGTACAATTGTGTTTGTGTGTAATTGTATTGTTATGTCAAGAATTGATATTTGCAGACGAGGCGCGTATTTTTACGCTTCTTAGCAATAAATGCAAATTTGTTTTTTTTTCTCATTCAAGCAACAATTTGCAAAATCGTCAGCAGGGAGCGTATGTCGTTGACATGTTGACTTTTTTTTTTTGCAAAATAGTGTAATGAAATTTAATTTAAACATTTATTTTTTCTGTTACGTTTTACCTCGCAAGTTTCCTAAGCAGCTGAAAAAGCTTTTTTTCAAAATGCATCAACGTTGCATGGCATTGTTATTCGCTGAATTAAGATGCTAAGGCAAAAGTTTTGAAGCGAGAGTAAAGATTGATTTTTTGACCTTAAGATAAAAATAATAAAAAGTTATAGATGCCATTGGGGAACGGAGGGAGCTGCTTACGCAACGAAACCGCAAATTTTTTGAATTTGCATTACTCGTTGAGTATATGTACTAGACTGAAAAATATCATACAACAGTAGCGGCTGGTCTTTAGTCCTCACGAAAATCATCATGCAACGGCGTTGCATTGAATTTAACTCGATGAGATTATGCGCTACGGCAAATGTTTTAAGACGAAAGTGAAGGATTGGTTCTTGGTCTTATGAGAAAATAAAAAAAAAAAAATTGACATCACCAGACTGCGGAGGTAATAGCTTATGCAACAAAAATGCAATATTGTTGCATGAAATTAACTCTTAGAAAAGATGCTACGGTAAATTTTTTATACCATTATCACTAGGATTAATTCCAAAAACGTTGGATGGAATTATAACTATGATACTATTAGCGCTACGGTAAATTTTGTGGAAAAACAATTAAGGTTGACAAAATGACAAAAATAAAAAAAAAAAAACTCGACTGGGCCGAAGTTAAATCCCCCAACGACCGAACCAAAGTATATGCAAAGTCTTAAGCAACCAACAAAATGTTTATCTGTTAAAACATTTTCGCCATAGTTTAAACGGTAAATATTCGCTTTTGTTATTTTGATAAAGTCACTTTGTATGGGAGGTAGTCGTGGTTTTCACTCGATTTCGTTGAATCTCATATTCAGAGTGCATATTAAATATTAAAGCTGATTTGCAAAATTTCAAGTTCACATAATATTTTGTGTAGGATTTAATCAGATTTCGTCGTTTTTGGTAAGGTCACTTTGTATGGGAGGTAGACGTGATTATTATTCGATTTGGTTGAATTTCATACTCAGCGTGTACTTTAACCCTGCAGTAGTCGCGTACCTAAATGTGACGAGAGTGGTCGCGCGGATTACATATGTAATCCGTTTTTTAAAGTTTAAAATAAGAGATCGCAATTTGAAAATGCTTAGTTATTTGTTTAAATTTTTATTATTACTTTATTTTATATTATATTTATTTAAAAAAACAACATAAATATAATTCTTATAGTACGTAAAATCAATGGATATCGATTGCAGACAATTGTGAAATTCATAATTTTGCATGACTGGATTACATATGTAATCCGCGCGACTACTGCAGGGTTAAATATCAAAGCTAATATGCACAATTGCAAGTTCTTGTATTAATTTTTATGGAATTTAAAGAGGTTTTACCGTTTTGATAAAGCCAATTTGTATGGGAGATTGGCGTGGTTTTCATACGATTCGGTTCATTTTCGAATTTGATCTTTATTTTTTAAATACAAGCTTAAATATCAAATTTCGTGGTGATAGCTTGAAAATATCGGCTGTAATCGGGATCAAATACAGACGGACAGACAGACGGAAATGGCTAAATCGACTCGGATGGTGATGCTGATCAAGAAATATATACTTTTCTATACCTACCACGTCTCTATATGGGCGCTACAAACGGAGTGACAAAAAAATTATTTTTACATTTTTAACACATGGGGGTGTAAAAATAGAAATACAAATGCAAGAAGAAATACAAATTCAAATAAAAATAAAAAATGTCTGAAAACAAGGATTTGGGGAATGATTAGGACAAGGATTCAGAAAAGTATTAGGACAAAGACTGGGAAAAGAGGTGGGACAAGGATTAGGGAAGGGATTCGGTTAAAGATAAGAACAAGAAGTTTGACATGTATTACCTTCTGATCAAAAAGAGGTTGACTGTACCGAAGACACAGCCATTGGTTTTGACCAGACAGCATATCTATATCTTTGCTCTTATTAATGTCTCTGTTCTTTCCTTTGTTATCAAGCTTATCTTTTTTGTTCTTGTTCTTGTCCTAAGTGTGTCCAAATCCTTGTTTTATTTCTTTTCCTTATCTTTATCTCAATATTGTCCTCAATATTGTTTTCAACGTGTAATATATAATTTCTGTCCTAATCCTTGCAAACTTTCCATGCTCTAATCCAAATCTTTGTCCCACTCATTATCTTATTTCCTGGTCCTTATCTTTGTCCAAATCCTTGTTGTCATCGTTTTTCTACTCCTTATCCTAATCCTTATTCAAATTATTGTCCTAATACTTGTTCTTATATTAATTTGAATTTAATTTTATTTTTTATTTTCTTTTTTTTTTACATTTGTTATTACAATTGGTGTATTTAGGTGACTTTGACAGGTTCCCTGAGAGGCCTCATGACGACATTACATTTTTTCTTTTTATATTTTTATCATGTGATCGAAAACCTCAGTTATACTGTCGTTTCATCAAATCATAGCGCCAATTGTCACGGAGATATAATTTCATGAAACGTTTTTCTTTCTTGTTGCATTCTCACTGCATTATGCAGTTTCCTCCATGGTGTCATGGGTCCAAAACTTTTTTTTCATTTTCGTTATGAAATCAAAGAATCATTTCTTCCGTTCTTAAAAATAAATTTTCATAACAATTCTACTCAGTGAGTAATAATTCCGTGCAACAATACTGCATTTTTGTTGCATAAGCTGCTACCTACACGACCTGACGACATTATAGTTTATTTTTTCGTCGTAAGGCCCAGTATAAATTGTCAATTTTTGATAACCATTACATTGGTTAGCTTGAATTTTAGCAATTGGATGATAGAATCTGTATTTCTAAAATGATTTTAAGTCTTTGTGACTAATTTATAAAATTTTATTATATTCTTCATGAATCATGGAACTAGAAACACCAACTGTTTCTGAGTAATGATCTTCTCTGTGCTTTTCGAGGCTATTTTCATTGTTCACTCTTCAACATCTCTCCGTATTACTAAAGACTCAGTTCATCAAAAGATTAATTCTTAGCCTCATAAAAAAATATTGTCATTCATAAAGTATACTTATGAAACTGAGTGTAACATTATAAAAATGCAACATACAGTCATAGCTTGGCATCCATGGAGCTTATACTAGAACTAACATCTCTTCACATTTACATTCAATACCGAAGAGGGCTATTCTAAGAATGACTAGAGAAGATATCTGGCTAAGACATTTCGAACATCGAAAAGTTTGATATCCAATTGAGGAAATATCCTGAAATAGGAATATTAATTTTTTTATCCAAAATTTAGTTTCACTGAGAGATTCCAAACTGGACTTAATAATAAAGTGAATTGGGAAATGAGTTTATCCAAAACTTATTAGAAAAACCAGTACATGATAACATGGTGCACTGACGACTCTCTAAATGAAAGAGGGACCCGAGCAGAAGTCTACCGACCAGAGATCAAATACTTCGAACCCATAGGCAAGAACAGTAGCATATTCAAAGCGGAAATATACGCGATTGGCAAGTACATATACTTTAACCTGAAACTTAAATACCGGAATCAAAACATAGCTATACTATCCGATTGTCAAGCGGCTATCAAGGATATCACCAGGGCTATCACTGAGATCTCATCAGGTAACCTCAAAACTAGTGGTGGAGTATCTTGACAAACTTAATACGTTTGGGCTAAAAAACCAGGCCTAGATCCTGTGGGTTCCGGGACACAAAGGTATAGAAACAATACCATACAACAATAATGATGCAAAGAAAGAAGCATCAACTCCCCTTGTTGATCCGGAATCATTTTGTGGCATGGGCAAAGAAATCCTCCCTCTTTCAATAAGAAAAGAGGAAGAACAACAAAGAAGAAAACAGGGGGGAAATCCACCAGGGTCAAAGCACTATTAGGGGCATACGTCCTAAAGAAATTAAAAGCATGAATGAAGCTAATAAAGAATGATCTAAGAATCATCGCAAGATTGCTAACAGGACACTGTAAATTGAGCTATCACTTTACAGAACTGGGAAGAATTCTAAGTGATGAGACATATAGGGTTTAAATGGAAGACGAAGAATCTGCGGTGCACATCATAGGACGGTGTCCCGCTCTTGTTCAAACGCGACAGAAACATGTGGGATACCACATAATACCAGATAGCTCAAGAGATATAGGATATATACTAACATTTATCTCAGAGATTGGACTAAAAAAGGTTCTTTAGATCCATGAATGGGGCACAATAGATGTTAAGGTCGCAGTGCAAATCCCTATAATAATAATAGTAATAATAAAACAGGTTTGTTTTCTGAAATGAGTTCAGGGATGATAATGAAAATAATAAATAATATTAATTTTTACTTTTACCACCATCATTCCATTCAATTATCTGCAATTGAGGTAAATCAAAAACACACTTTCGTACTTAAATATAAAAATAGAGAAACAAAGGGAAGAAATTCAATAAACAAATAAAGGAGAAAAATCTGTGAAAATTCTACAGAAAAATGGTCAAAATTTCCGCATAATTAAAACTTGTGAATCACTCGGCACTGCATTAACATAAGACGAGTGACGACAGAAAAGAATGCATAAGCAATCAGGACAACAACACCAGCAAGGAGAGGCTTAAGCAAAATATCCTCTGAGTGCACTCAAGAGCCTCAAATTAAATCAAACAAAAGCGTGGCACAGGAAAAAAAAATGTCAACAACATAATCAGATCTAATGACAAAGAGGCAAACAACTTATGGGACAAACGCCAACTGAAGCTCTTTATCCAAGAACACCCAATAAGTATGAGTGTGTGTGTATGTGTGTGCATAATGTAGAGGGTCAAATCTTAATCCTGATGGACGTGATTTTCTCTACCTAATTTCACCTTTTATCTGCTATGCTGCCTTGATTTGTACTAATCGGACACACTCGGCACTTGGAAAGGAGACTTCATATTTTTTTTGAGGAATTCTGTTTTTTTTGTGCCAACATCGCTCCATTTCCGAAATTAATTTCCAACACCTAGTGCAGGTCTTCCCTTCTTCCATTGTTTGAAGGTGTTCTTGCGGCAAGTTGGTCGGCAAAAAAAAAGGACAAAAAGGAAATGAATTAAATATGAGAGTGCGGAAAATCAAAGAAAAACTGTGCCTCAGCTGTGTGAAACTGCTGCTTCAACGATGCTCTTGCGTGTGTTTCTTTGATTAAGTTTTTGACACCAGCCAACAAAAAAAAAAAAAACACAAACAAAAAAATATATCAACCAGAATCTTGAACAATGAAACGCATAACAAATGAACTGCAGTTGATGATGAAACGACTGATGATGTCGCCTTGTAAGAATTCCTCATCCCATTCCATGAGAGAACAATGGGTAAAAACGAAAAAACTAATTTCGCGTTAATGAGGGTGTCTCTACTATGCCTCTCATACAATAGCTCTTAGGTTTTTGTGACCGTTAATTTTCACTGGTTTGTGACACATACGCACACGTTGTCAGAGAACTTGAGATTAATTTGTGCGTTTTCAAAATTTGACATTCGCTGTCAGTTGTGCCTCGAAGCTAACGGTTTATCTTCATTAGGGCAGAGCAACAAATGTGTGCCGCCATTCATTATTATTCGAAGTGCTATGCAATGGTGTTTATTGGGCGGAAAATTGTTATAAATTGTAAGTTCAAAAAGTGCGATGGATCTGGGATGACGCCTTGTAATTGGAGTTGCTCAGTTTGTGGTGTGTTATTTACATTTAATCATAACAGTATTTAAAGGACTTTTATTTAATTTGAAGACGTAAGCAAAAAAAGATTTTACTAAAAATTGTGTATAACTCGAGTATAGTACAATCACATCATCTCATCAAATCACGACTTGAAAAACATGTTGGTACGACTATCGTGTACCACTTACAACCACCAAAAGAGATTTCAATACTTTATTGCGTCATCTGTATAAAACCTACATTCATCTTGCTCACATCCACTTCAAGAGGATATTCACACACACACACACACACACAAAGAGGACCTATTTTTCATAACCTTTTAACCTCAAGCTTCGTTGCCCTCGAATTGGAAATAATTCGCTTTGGAATGCGTTCGCGTGATACATGTCGATATGACAGACGATTTCCTTTATTTATACTGAAAACAGCAAAAAAAAAAATCAATTCATAAAAAATGATAAAAATCTGTTAAGCAGCAGATATTTTATTTTTATTAAATTGATTTCTTAAACCAGGAAGAAACCTTGTCACAGCTAGTACAACGTTACATTGTCACGTACTATGCTTACGCTTATTTTTTACGGAATTTGCAGCGTACGTTGTAGCCACCTTTATTAATTTCGACCGAACAATGTTCAAGATTTCATGGCAATAAATAACAGGAAATATGTACGAAAAAAAAATGGATTTCAATTTTTGTATTCGTAGCACTTGAATGAGAAAGGATTTCGCTGTGTTAGCAGTGAAGGAAATTGAATTATGAACATTTAGTTCAGTTAAATTGGGGATTCAGAGTCTGCGACGTCATGCTTGACATTCCTTGTGGATGCATGAATTTAGGGCGGCGAGTCACAGTGCGACTTTTATGAGACACTTGCTTCAGTGATAAATGATGACTGTACTCGAAATAAATATTTTTATCTCAGGGAAGTAAGAAAGAAATCGTTGCAATACTCGTAAGTTTATATTTATATCACCAACCAACTTTGACCAAAAGTTCATGGCCTTTACTTCTAAAATAATGAATTGGGCTTTACACTTCACAAAGACACCTAAAATTCCGAACCTTTGGATAGAATTTATTAACATAAAATTTTGAATCTATTGCTGTATGGCATTTAAATTAAACTGCCTCAATTAATGATTTTTCTGTACTACACATCCATTTCCATCAGATGGTTTATTTGTTATTCATTAAAAATTTCTCTAGAACAGAAAAGTAGACTGGAAATTTTCTACAATAAACATTTACAAGAGTTTTCAGCTAATCTTTTCAAGTAAATAATCTTTAAATAAATCAGTCGCATAAAAAAAACACTTTTAATGCAATCAGTTCTTTGCAAAATTTCTTTCCAAAAACAAAAGAAAAATTATATTTTCGAAAAAATCTTCTAAAAGAGTTGTCTGCTATATTACAAATTGAATCAATCCAAACCTCTGATTGTTATATCCGACCACACGAAACTTTACACTGAGTATTTTTTATTTCTTGTAACTTTTCCGGCAATAAGTCATAATTTTCCTTTCCAAAACTCCCCGTGTCGAGGTAGACTTTTCAAAATTCACTCTTCTGGAAATGCCTCTCATTTAAAATTCTCTTATACAAAGTTCCGCCAACAATACTCTTCTTTAACAAATCCCACTTAACAAAATTCACCTTTTACAAATTTCTTCTTTAGAAAATTCTTCTTTGTAAATTACAGAAAACAGTTAAAACAAAGAAAAGTGTTAATCACGCACAATTTGTAAAATGTTCTTAAAATTTTTAGTTATTAAGTACTTTATAAAAAATTTGATTAAGGATTTTTTTAAAGGACAATTCTTTTATTAGAGTTTTGTTTAAAAGATGAATTATGTAAGCGGGTAATTAAGTACAAATAATTTAAAAAAGGTGAATTTCGAAGAGAGAAATTTTGTGATGCTGAATTAATAAACAGAACGTTGATACAAGAAACAAGACACAAGATACAAGATACAAGATACAAGATACAAGATACAAGATACAAGATACAAGATACAAGATACAAGATACAAGATACAAGATACAAGATACAAGATACAAGATACAAGATCAAGATACAAGATACAAGATACAAGATACAAGATACAAGATACAAGATACAAGATACAAGATACAAGATACAAGATACAAGATACAAGATACAAGATACAAGATACAAGATACAAGATACAAGATACAAGATACAAGATACAAGATACAAGATACAAGATACAAGATACAAGATACAAGATACAAGATACAAGATACAAGATGCAAGATACAAGAAACAAGATACAAGATACAAGATACAAGATACAAAATACAAGATACCAGATACAAGACACAAGATATAAGATACAAGATACAAAGTACAAGATACAAAACACAAGATACAAGATACAAGATACAAGATACAAGATACAAGATACAAGACACAAGATACAAGATACAAGATACAAGATACAAGATACAAGATACAAGATACAAGATACAAGATAGAAGATACAAGATACAAGATACAAGATACAAGATACAAGATACAAGATACAAGATACAAGATACAAGATACAAGATACAAGATACAAGAAACAAGATACAAGATACAAGAAACAAGATACAAGATACAAGATACCAGATACAAGACACAAGATACAAGATACAAGATACAAAGTACAAAATACAAGATACAAGATACAAGATACAAGATACAAGACACAAGATACAAGATATAAGATACAAAATACAAAATACAAAATACAAAATACAAAATACAAGATACAAAATACAAAATACAAAATACAAAATACAAAATAAAAAATACAAAATACCAAATACAAAATACAAAATACAATATACAAGATACAAAATACAAAATACAAAATACAAAATACAAAATACAAAATACAAAATACAAAATACAAAATACAAAATACAAAATACAAAATACAAAATACAAAATACAAAATAAAAAATACAAAATACTAAATACAAAATACAAAATACAAAATACAAAATACAAAATACAAGATACAAATTCCTTTTCACTCGTACGTTAATTGAATCCATTGAGTTTATTCCTCCGTTGGTAACGCCTTGACACAAAAAATAGGCGTGGCAGGTATAGAAAATCAAGTGATCAAATGACGTGACATAGCCCTAAAGGAGAATTTGGGATTGTGTCTCCTTATTTTGCGGACATATTCCCAAAAATTGGATTTGGGGTTATGTCCACTTATTAAAGCTCATAATCTCAAATGGTTTTAATAAATTCTTATTTAATAAAACAATGAACAGTATGCCCTGGCTACACAAATTATATCCTAAATGAAACAAATCCTAATTGAAAAATGAAATAACTCAAATCGTAAATAATGCTTACTAAATAATTCATAACGAAAAATGAAATAACTCCTAATACAAGAAACGCAAAAACTCCCAAATTTTAGGGATTATTGTGTAATTTTAGGGATTTTTAACCACTATAGTGGTTAAGATATAACTCCTAATCAAGAATACAATTACTCCTAACATGAAAATGAAAGAACTCCAAAAAACAAAAAAATAAGAAATAATATGAAATTTAATTCATACCTTGAGAAAATGATTTTCCCTTGTATGAAATGGATTTGTCACCAAATATATTTTGGGATTATGTCTTTTTGAAATGGGCCATAATCCCAACTCCAACTTTTAGAATTATGTCCTCAAGAAAAGGGGATCAAATTTTAAAATTTGAGATTATGTCCCTTAGGACTATGTCACGTCACCCTTGAACAGCATCACCACCTGAGTCGATTTAGCCTTATTCGTCTGTCTTTGCGTTTGTCGACACGATTACATGTGACAAATTTCGAAGATATCTTTGTAAATTCTTTGTATCTCAAGATATCTAAAAATAATTGAAGATGCCTAAAATACTAAGTTTGATAAGACTTGACTTTATCAAAACAGTATTATATCTGAAAAGTAGCAATATATTTATAGAATGAGTTCTCCGCATCAAAGCTTTGATTCCGAATACGCACTCATACTTTGGAATTTGTCAAAATCAAATGAAAACCAGGGCTACCTTGACACACTCAAAATGACTTTATCACAAAAGAAAAAAGATAAATTTAAATTTAATTGGATGACTTGAAATTTTTCACATACATTTTGATTATTACTGTTAACTCTGAGCTAGAAATTTGACAAAATCGAATGAACACTCCGCGTACTCCATACAAAGTGACGTCATCGTAATAGCAAAACCTTCATAACTTCCATAAAAATAAAGGAACTGATTTAATATTTTACACAAATGCTTAGATATACAAAACGTGTAATTATTTTGAAGTATGGAAAAATGCGATGAAAACCACGCCTAAACCCCATACAAGGTGCCGTTATATTTTTCGTAAACTTAAACACCGAATATAACTCCGCAAATATATCTTCTTACTAGTCAAATTTAACAGTATCGCTTAAGCAGTATTGAATTAAAATGTACCTTTTAAATAATTTCTTATGGCTACATTTTAACTTTGAAATTTTTTTTTTCGATTATTTTTTCTTATGTATGAACTAAGATAGTATTATACAGGGTGTTTTTTTTAGAGGTATAGAACTTCGAATTGAAATAAAACACAAGAAAATCGTTTTAATGTCCATCAATTTGGCTTTATTGGTAGGATAATTTTATGCCATTAATGTTTAAATATGATTTCGGGCATGTGGCCGCCGCGGCTGGCTCGAATAAAGCCAATTCTACAGGTCCAATTTTCAACCACTTTTTCGAGCATATGGGGCCGTTTGTCGGCAATAACGCCACGAATGTTGGCCTCCAAGTCCCCTAACGTTTCTGGTTTGTTGGCGTAGACGAGCGACTTCACATATCCCCAAAGAAAATAATCCAATGGTGTCAAATCACACGATCTTGGTGGCCAATTGACAGGTCCATTCCGCGAAATTATGCGCTCATCGAATGTTTTGTAGTGCCGTCTTGTTGGAACCACAACTCATCCACATTCATGCCATCCAATTCGGGAACAAAATAGTCGGTTATCATGGCTCTATACCGGTCTCCATTAACGGTAACTGACTCTCCAACATTATTTCGGAGGAAGTATGGCCCAATGACTCCACCAGCCCATAGAGCACACCAAACAGTCAGTTTTTGTGGATGTAATTGCGTCTCAAGGATCTCATGTGGATTCTCTTCACTCCAAATGCGGCAATTTTGCTTGTTGACGTAGCCATTCAACCAAAAATGAGCCTCATCACTGAACAAAATTTTGCGATGAAAATCAGCATCGAGATCAATCTCATTTTCGGCCCATACACCAAAATCACGACGCATTGCATGGTCTCGCGGCTTTAATTCTTGCACAAGCTGGATCTTGTAAGGTCGCAAGCCAAGATCTTTTCGCAAAATCTTCCATAAAGTTGATGGACAAAGCTCCAATTGCTGTGCACGGTGGCGAATCGATTCATTCGGGTCCTCTTCAACATTTTGCTCTACAGCGGCAATTTTTTCTTCGGTGCGCACTGTTTGACGTCTCTGCGGATGCGTATTATCACATAGAGTAAACGTAGTGCGAAAACGACCCATGGTTAACGGAATTAATTGCTCTGATGGACGATTATGTCGACCATAAAATGGACGGAGCTTGCGGTAAACTTCGCGAACTGAACCATTATTTTCGAAATAAATTTGCACGATTTGCAAGCGTTGTTCTTTTGTCAACCTGTTCATGATGAAATGGCAAACCAAACTGAACATAAATGGCATTAGAGTTGCCAGATTTGACCACAAAATGCCAGTTTTATCTCTATTCGAAAAACAAACCCCTAAAAAAAACACCCATTACATAGGAGCAACACACTGTGAATATTTCTAGCAAATCCACCGACAAGTTTGCTTTTTTTTTATTTTTGTTTTTAATATTTTTGTGTAGGCAAGTCGAGCACAAAATCACTCCATAGATATACGCCATAGATTTTTTTTTCAAATTGATATTAAACGGCTGCGCAAATGCATTTGCTTCTTTGAATACACCGAGTACTCTAAGTTAAGCACATCACTTGTAGAATAATTCAGCAAAGAGATAGCGTAAGTGCGTTACTTGTTGCTCAGAGAACAAGTAATATATTGACTCTCTCTCTCTCTCGAGTCAAATGCTTACGCAACTTACTCTCGTCGATCATAAAAATTATCCGCCGCTATCACGGCAAATGAAAAATAAATTAATAGTTCCACCCATGGTGTAATAATAATAAGGTGTTAGTGAATTTTTGACAACACCAAGAATAGCTTTCTTTCTGTCAAAAAATTGAGAGTGAAAGAGAGGAGCCGTTGATAGTTGCCAAATTGTGTTATTTGTTTGAGTTGCTAGATGATGATGTGTTATAGTTTTTATAGGTTAGTGTGCGAATAAAGGTTAAATAAATATTTAATTCAATTATTTGTGCCGTGTTGTGTTGACAAAAAGTTATTGCAGTTGTCTTCGGCCATTTGCCAAGTTCGCCATTGAATGGTTTTGTCATTTTATCAAAAACGTGCGCTGGAAGGTGCCACCGACATGAAGCTTTGGTCAGCATGCAAATTGTCTTGCATTCACATCAGATGCCTCAAGAAAATATCGAATGCCATGAAAGAATGTTCAATACCTCAACTGATAATAGCCATCAAAAGAAGTGGACATGGCATTGAGCTTCGACCGCCTGCACGTAAGCTGATTTATTTTCATTCCAATTCACCATCAGCTGTTTTTGACAGGAGCGGGGCGAAAAAATTTATCATTTTGAGAGAGATGCGTCAAATTCACTAACACCTTATTATTATTACACCATGGTTCCACCTAGTACTCCAAGTACTTGAGTATATTGAAAGCAGGAGGCATTCAGTTTGCTAGTGAAGGCATAATCAAGTAGTTTTGAAGTGATTTGCACACAAAATGGAAATTGATGAAGTAAATAGATATTGATTTATTGTTTTATTTTTATTTTTAAATGCTAAGATCTTTACAGGCAACAAACATTAATTCTTTTACTACAAATACTAATTATTAACTTAAAAGTTTACTTATAAGATATATTTTTTTGTTTTCGTTATCTTTAAATGAATTGTTATTTGTTTTTAATAAAATATATATATATCTATGCAACTGAAAATTTTTCTTCTAAAATACTCAAGTATTTCAAGTACTTGCTTACTTGTACTCCTATTGCAAGTTATTTTGATTCACATAATTAATGAGTGAGAGACAATAACTCATTTGTTTTGCCTTCAACTAATTTTTTATTTATGCACACTACCAAGTATTTGTGCTCACCCTAACGCTATGCGCAAATGAGAGTAAAAGAGCAAAAGTACTTGCGTACCACACAAATGTTTTGTGAGGCGATTCAAATGCATTTGCGCAGCCCTTTAATAGATATACAGTAGAACCTTTTTTGAACACAACGACTGGCATTTCTTCCCCCCAATTTCTCGGAAACAAATCATTTGATTTGGATGAAATTTTTTTTCATGATAGTCAACATCCAAATGAATCAAACAATTTCTCAAACCAATCACGAAATGTGTTTATCTCTACACCACTTTTTCGCGATTGGTTGTAATTAAAACTTAGCGAAAAAATTATCCGATTTGCATACTTTTGCACCATATACGTTAGACATCAATCATTATCGTTGGTACTAGGGTCACTATCGTCAGGGTAGCTCCAAAAACAACGGAACTGGACCTTTCTTAAGTCTTGAACAATACCTTTTTTTAAATTTTGTTATTTGGCTACAGTTCCGTTATTTTTGTAACGACTCTCTTAATTCTAGCGATAACGGCATTAAATTTCAACATATTTCCGTTTTGATTTTTATTTTCAGTTGATGCACAAACATTTTTTTCATAACAACAAGCAGCATACCTTTTTTTTGTCTACTTTGAAATGACATATAAAACAACAACAACAATAATTTTTTGAACAAAGTGTCGATATCTCTTATAATTTTTGTGCAATTTAATTTTTAGCGAGGCATTATTGTGGGTTAGGAATTATTTTGGGTCGCCAAGGTAAAGGGTGCCCATAAATGGGCACTTCTTTAAACCTTAATTATTGTTAAAAATCAAATGTATTTTTTTGTTTTCGTCATACTCTTATAGAAACGCACAGATACTTAAAACACACTTCATGCACACACTCCGGATTGAAATTGTGGGCGTGCAAATTACACCGCAACAATGTAATAAATTATATTTAATGTGCAACTTATTTGATTTTAAATTGTTCATAAATCGCATATTAAATATGATAAATCGGCTGTAAACTTGGCTTAATACAAATTATGTCGTCGTCGTTGTCCTTTCATGCGTTATCCGCTGTGGGTGCGTAAGTCAGAGAGGAGCGTGAGTCAGTAATTTTCGTGTTGCCATGCGATGCAGGGTGTTTTACTAATAAATATATGGATGAAGTGAAGAAAAGTGGGGGAGGGGGATTTTGGAGAATGGGAGAATTGGGTCAACCCCACAAACAAGTTGTTGGCATAAAATTTGCAACAGACAATGTTTTTGGCAGGCAGTTGAAGTGCTACGCATATATTCACTGCTTCCCAATGAAGCTGGAAAAAAGAGACACAACGACTAGATTAATGCTGCGACATTAACATTTTTGGTTTTTTTTTAGTTGCTCGAAGAAAAAATGCATTGAATTTTAATGAGTTCATTAGAGAGTGTGTAGGTGGGGTTAATGTTGTTGAGAGTGTAGAATAGGATTTTTACGCGTAACCTTTTTCGCTTGCATGATGACCTCTTGAGTTCTTACTCAGTCCTTCGACAGTTTTTTCCGTAACAAAAATACAGTAAAACCACCAGCTGTCAACGTTTCAAGCATTTCATAACCACTTGAAGTGAAATTTTATTAAATTTTAAAAACAAGCAAAATCATAAAGTACTATCAGGGAGCAGCGCTGAATACCATAACGTGGTTAAATGTTTCAAGAAACACTCGAACATGCGTTTCCAATCAATTTTGGAAAATATTAAAAAAAAAAAATGAACTCAAGTATTTGGTGCAAGACCCGCAGGATATATTTATATTTATTATAGTCCGCTCCCCTTTTGCCAAATACGACCTAGCTATGAACGCCCTAAAAACCTATTTTTAAGTGAAGCGAAAGTGAAAGCATTCTTTTTTTTCTATTCTCTCGCTAACTCTTGTTGTGTACATATTTTCATTTCCAATAAACTCACCTTAATGCTAAATTTATTAAACTCCTACTGCGTCAAGTTATACGCTTACGCTTCAGGGGGCACGCAAAGCAGTGTTGGAAAGTGCGTAAATCGTGCATTATGCGTGCTTGTTTTCGCTAGTATTAAGCCGAACATAAAATTGTGACATATTTTCAAGTGATGCGCTTATAACACACTGTTACTTCGGCGGTGCGTAGAACATCCCTCAAGCTATAGAGTTTTTTTTTCTTTGTTTGTTAAATATTCAAGTGCTCAGGATTATAATCGATTTCTGCCGATTTAGTCGTATTCAAAAAGGTTTTAATTTTAATTCACAGACAGGAACCGGAAGTTGTTTGAATTTCTTCTATACAAAGTTACCGTTACTCGTATTTAAGTTGCCGAGATTTGAATTAAACTTCTATACGAATTGTTTCCGAAACTTGACTCTGATTTCATGTAAAAGCTAGGATGTCCTTCGTTTAACGAGGCGTCAAAAGTACGTCTTAGCTTCGTTTTTTTTTTATTTCTCAAAAATAACGCATTGAAATTTTCCATATTCAATGAATAAATTACTGACACAGTCCTTACAGTCCTCACATTGTTATTCAAATTAATTTTTCTCAGCTTAATCCTGTGCATTTCGTGTGCTCCTGCCCCATTTTCTGATAGCTCATAAAAATAAGCCTCGCGGCTGTACGACGTCCTTCATAAGCATGAAAAGAACATCGCCATCACAGAGTATTCTCCGAGTTACAAATACATAATAATTTGATTTTTCATCAACACCATCGGCAGTAAAGAAAGCATGATACAACTCCCAAGCCTGTCAATAATTCGCTGAATATGCTTTAAATACGCCAACAACATAAAATTAATACAAATGAAGCGCAATGAGCAGCAAAAAAGCAAATCTTGACAAAAAAAATTATATAAATTTAAAACAACCTGTCGATTTCCCATGCGGCTGTATCGGAGTTGTCAGTTGCTTCACTCCATGCAACTTGTAACTTTAGCCCATCTTGTTAGCTTGTCATTTGTTGCTGTGAGCGTGTGGCGTGGATTTTTTCTTCATCAATGCCTCACGTTCGACAGTCGACAGATTAATGGCGTTTGTTCGCGCAAGGTTTTGATTATTAAAGCCAGCCACCGCCTTATTTGTTGATGCGACTTTGTCAGCCGTGTCTTTTATGAATGTACTTGACGCTTTTCCAATCAATGAACTCAAGTGCCAAATGATTACTTTTGATCTGTTGCTAGCAGAGTTAGTTTAATGAAGGAAGTTGTATTTACTTTAAATATAGTTAATAAGCTGGCACAAAAATGTTGGGCCTTTTTTACTCTTAAGCTTCTTTTTTTTAGCATTGAAAACTAAATTTTTTAAATTCCATTCTTTTGAAAGAAATTTTAGTGATTCTTGAATTTTGTTCTATCCGCAAGTACTCAAAAAGCTATTTGGATTGTACTGAAACCTGAGCTTAAAATTAGTTAACGTTCTAGTAAGGAATTGGTTTCTAATACTAGATTAATCTACGGTAAGGCCGAAATTAAAATATTTAAATATGTATACGCTTTTTTTAGATAAAAAGTTATGAACCTCTTATAAAGCCTTTATAAGAAAAATACCGGAAGACTCTATTCATAAACGTTTAATAACACAGTGCAACACGAAAAAAAATAACCATATACGGACACCACTACGTGATAAAAGACTAAAAAAAAAGACCCGTGTCTCCCAATTTTTCCCAAAGTCATGCACTTTTTTGTTTATGGGACGCCAAAGATTTGGGGCCTCGGTATCATTTTCGCAAAAAAGTGATCATTTTCTCGGGCTCATATCTTGCAAACCGTTCAGAATTTCGATTTACTCTCTGAGGCAAAGTTGTAGCTCTTGTCATAAAGAACATATAAAATCAAAAAACTTCACCTTCCAGATCAAAATCGCAAAAAACTTAAAAAAATTCGATTTTTTTTACCTTTTTTCCCGTGTTCAGGTCCATGTGTTAAGAATAATTCCCAGGAAGTTTACATGTTCTAGAAATTTGTTTATTGAGATCTTAGGTAAATTTTTGTAGTTGATTGTTTCCTTGAATTTTGAACGGTTTGCTACCTATGGACCTGAACACGGGAAAAAAGGTAAAAAAAAATCGAATTTTTTAAGTTTTTTGCGATTTAGATCTGGAAGTTGAAGTTTTTTGATTTTATATGTTCGCAATTTTTGTTCTTTATGACAAGAGCTACAACTTTGCCTCAGAGAGTAAATCGAAATTCTGAACGGTTTGCAAGATATGAGCCCGAGAAAATGATCACTTTTTTGCGAAAATGATACCGAGGCCCCAAATATTTGGCGGCCCATAAACAAAAAAGTGCAGGACTTTGGGAAAAATTGGGAGACACGGGTCTTTTTTTTAGTCTTTTATCACGTAGTGGTGTCTGTATATGGTAATTTTGCCATGACTTAAAAAATTACACACAGTGTAATGATACGAACTTCTATTAAAGGCTTCGTGAATGAGAGAAGTTTAAAAATTGTAAAAATGTTAAAACTGTCTATAAGCCCTAGATAAAGCAGTTCTAAAATTGTTTGTTCGTATCGATCACAATGATATTGTGGAAAATATATTAAAATAAATTTGAGCTTTAGGCAACGACAAACAACAACAACAACAACAACGACTCTGCTTAGAGGAAATCACACAGCAGACTAGACAAACTGATCACAGTGAAGTTTACATATACTATTGAAGTGAACAAAGTTTTACAGACCTATTTCGGTGAGTTGACAATGTTCAACATATTTACAATAATAAATATATTGACAATTGTCAATATTTCCTATTCTCGTTCAATTCTAAAAGCTCTTTTCTTGACACTGTTGTCAATAGCTAAAAAGGTGTTGACAGTGAATTTTGTATGTAGATATCCCAGCTGCTGCTGGTTTGTTTGCTCATATTTTGCTCGCCAAATCAAATAAATTATTATAATAACTAATAACACGGTACAACACTCAAAAAATCCCAAGAAAATTCTCAATGGTTTCTAAAGGTTTTGGGTCCGCTGAATCCGAATTCAGCTTCAATGAAGTCAGAATTTTCGGGTAACCCTTGGTTTTCGTGCTACAATGAAATCAAAATTTCCTATTTAAGGGGGGACCAGAGAGGATTAATATGTATGACCGACCCCCATTACTTTTACAAAAGAAACATCTTCTGCCTTGAAACCCATCCCATCCGGCCCCTTCTTATGGGGGCTCCCATATAAATGATTTTTGGACATTTTTTATATGAAATTTTGCATTTTAGTTTTCACTTGATTGGAAATGAGGAATGAAATTTAAATAAGTTAAAGCGTAAGTACCTTGGCCTGGCCAGGATTCGACTTTTGGGGTGGCAGTCAAGTACGCTACCTATTCGACTACCGAGGTCGCCAAAGAAAATTTTTAAAAAAAAATGGTGTCTGAAAATTTTCATATACATTTTTTTTTTTCATATAAAAAATGTACAAAATAATCAAATTTGTATTGGAGCCCCCATAAGAAGGAGCCGGATGGGATATGTTCCAAGACAAAAAATGTTTCTCTTGAAAAAGTAATGGGGGTCGGTCATACATATTAACCCTTAAGTAGGAAATATTACCCCTTGGGATTTTCAAAAACTTCAATTTTGTTGTACAGTGTTATTAATAAATATTAATAAAACTTGTTGTTTTAGAAAACTAAAGAAAGAAAATAAAAATAAAGAAGAATAAAAATAAAAATTATTTCGTCCAATTTTCTTGAAATAATTTAACCCTATTCATGTCAGGATGTGTCTTTGGGTCACTATTAAATTTCAAACCAATATAAATGGTTTAAAACTTGGTTTAAAGCAAAATGATTTAAATGTATTTTATTATTGGTCATTCTGTTTCTGTAATAGACATTTAATTTTTTTTTTATGTTTTGACAATATTTACTTATTACACAAAATATTAAAAAATAACATGAACTGTCACGTAGTGACTCTTAGACACTGGTATCTGCAAAAGACGTGATAATGGAAAACTCATCATTAAACCCATCTTCGAATGCATCGACAGTATAATCAAAGAAAAGGCGTCAACGTAACTGTTCCTCTTATAAAAAAGGACGATTTTCTGAGCAATTCCGTGGTAATAGTCAGAAACCAATGAGTAACGAGCATTCACAGAACACTGTCAAAACAAAGTGTTGGCTCCTATAAACAGTATTGATCAAATATGTTGTGGGGGATAATTGAAGTGCAAAATTTTATTTTTATATATTTGTTTCTTTAAATATTTTCCAGTGATTTAAAAACATTGAAGCGTTTAAAAAGATTGTGAAAAGAAAAAGTGTAGTTCTCTTTTGATTTAGAAAATATAGTGGTTAAAAGTTCCATCTTAAAAGTGTGCTTTCTCTTAAAGTTTTGAACACATTTCATCGCAGCTGGTATCATTAAAAAAGTAGTTTGATTACCTTTATTATAATTGTTAAAATTTTTACTAAATTTCTTGATAGTTTTAAAAATATAACGATTTTAGTTTTTTCTAAGTTTTTTTTTTCAATAAACTTATTTTAAAGAAAAAAATGCGTTATTGTTTGTGGCAGTCTTTAATTATTTTAATAAAAAAGTCATATTATTATCCTTCAATTTGGTATATATTTTTTTATAGTTACTGTTAAACTAGAAAATGTTGACCCTTTTTTAAACCTAGGTTCCCTTGTTTTGATGGATGAAGAAATTTTCAATGCGATGTCTAATTTGAAAATTTCTGTTAAAGCTGATAATGATGGTATTTCATCTATCTTGCTCAATAAGTGTGCTTCATCGCTCTCTAAGCCATTATGTATAATTTTCAATAAATCTTTAAGGGCTGGGACTTTTATCGATTGTTGGAAAATGGCCTCTATAACACCGATTTTCAAAACAGGCAGTAAGAATGATGTAGAATATTTTACACCTATTTCTAAATTTTCAAACGTCTCCAAACTCTTTGAAAGTGTCATTAAGAATCGATTATTCTTCTTAACTAAGCGACACATTTGCCCTGAACAGCATGGTTTTTTTGCTGGGAGATCAACTGTCACTAATTTAGCTGTTTTCTCCAAATTTTGCATTTCATCATTTGAACTTGGATATCAAGTTGACGTTGTTTATACTGATTTTTCTAAGGCATTTGATAAGGTTCCACATAATCTTTTACTAGCCAAACTTGCTAAAATGGGTTTCCATTCAAATTTTTTGGATTGGCTTCAGTCTTACCTTAAGAATAGAGTGTCTTTTGTGGAGATAGAGGGAGTTAAATCCTATAAATTTATAGCTTCATCTGGAGTGCCTCAAGGAAGTATTCTTGGACCCTTGCTCTTTTCATTGTTTATTAATGATGTTAGTAAATGTTTGCAATCGGTAAAATGTCTACTATATGCTGATGACTTAAAGCTGTTCACTCATATTTCTGATTTAAATGATGCTGCTCTGTTACAGAGTGATCTCAGTAATCTACTATCTTGGAGCTTATTAAATTACTTACCATTAAATTCTAATAAGTACTTTTCTATGCCGTACTCTAAGTGTAATAATTTTTTAAAATTTTCGTAATTAGAGAGAGTCATTACCATTAAGGACTTAGGAATAATTTTTGACACTAAGTTTACTTTTGTTAATCACATTAATTATATTGTTCCAAAATCATATTCTTTACTTGCTTTTGTGCGTAGAAATTGCTCAGAATTTTCTGACCCTCATACCCTGATTAGTCTCTATAACTCTTTCGTAAGATCAAGGCTAGATTATGCTTCCTTCATATGGAGTCCTTTCTACATTATTCATTGTGCTCGCCTAGAGAAATCATTCACTAGATTTGCGCTTCGTTCCATAAATTTTGCAGAACCTTTGCCATCATATGATGCTCGTAATTTGCTTTTGGGATTAAAAACACTGAAAACTAGAAGAAAAATTCAGTCATTTGCAATTTTTTAATTTTAATATCCCGGCTAGAACATTACGTAATTATTCGCTATTTCACTCCGAAATTCATAGAACTCTTTATGCTCTTAATAAGCCTATTATTCGTGCCTTATCTTTGTATAATGAATTGTCTATTGAAAATAATTTAGATCTCTCTGTCTCGAAATTATCTTTGAAGAATAAACTTAAAACAATTTTTCGGATCTAATATTTATTCTCTTTATGTTTATCTTTATTTCTTAGTCTTCATTTATGAGTGAATGCATACTGTTATTTTTTTTTCTTATTTCTTCCTTGTAAATTTATATTTATATTAGTATGTACGTTAATTTAATTTTAAGTAGTCTGTTAAGGATGTGTAATCCAAAGACTTTAATAAATAAATAAATAAACTCTCAGAGTTATCACATTTTTAAGAAATAACTTTAAACCAATGTAAGTTCTAAAAGAAAAGAGAAAAACATTTTTTTTGTGCCATTGTTTTAAAGGCTTCAATATTTAAATATATAATATCAAAAGAACTAACAGATTCTCAACGATAAATTCATATTTTCATTTTAAAAAAGAAACATAACAAAATTGGGGTATTTTTTTCAATAAGCATGCAACACTCAACAGCTGCTTTCTGGCAACATGCTTTTCATCTTCATGTGGTGAATAAATAAAACTTTTAATTTGTCAATTGTTCGCCTGAATAGGTTGTACAAGTCAGACTGACAAAATTTTGACAAATTATTTCTTGTAAATTGACAGCCAGAATAGGTCTGTTAGTTATAAAGGGATCTTTAAACTCTTTTGCCCATCGTTTAACAAATAAATACTATGGTACTATTCGTTCTATTTATTATTTTAGTTATATGAATATGAAAGCGTAGTTTAAGATCCATGGTAACTCCAAGATCATAAACACTCTCTAAGAATTCTAAAGAGTAATCATAAATTTTGTACGTTCGTTTACGCGAGAAGGTCATATGCTTACATTTTTCATATTGAGATTCATGTGATTTATTTTACACCAGTTATGAAGATTATTGATGTCAGTTTGTTAGAATTCGGGATCATGTTCATTTTTGTAAGAAAGAAATAGTTTAACATCGTCAGCATGCATCAAGATGTTAGAATGCATTATTACATTTGGCAAATCGCTTATGAAAAGTAAAAAGAGAATAGTCCCGATGTGACTCCCTTGGAGCACTCCCGAGGTAAATTACTTATGAACTCACGAGGCACTTTTATTCTTCACTCTTAACTTCACGAGTTTAAATACAGTCAGGCACAAAAGTTTAAATACACTCTACAAAACCTACTTTTACATAAAACAAATAAATTATTCAATATTAGCCGTGATTTGATGGTTGTCAGTAAACTTAAAAACAAAATAATAGGCAAAGGAAAACAAATCGAGTGTACTTTTGTTTAAACGTTTTTTTTTTTTATGGCAAATCCTACCGAGATATAGGCAAGATTTCGAATTTGTCGTATGCAAGTGTGCAATGCATTATAAGAAAATATAATACTTGCAAAACAGTGGAAAATAGGACGAGAACTGGACGGCCAAGGAAGTTTTCTTGTTATCTTATCCTATCTTATCCTTAACGAAAGTGATCTACTATCCAAGACGAGTTCCACTAAAAAAAACTTTTAAAATCTGAAAAAATAGACAGTCAATCCGTCAAATTTTTTCTCAAACTTAGTATTTTTTATTCGACTTCAAAAGGAGGAGGTTCTCAAGTTCGTTGGTTTGTCCGCTTTTTTTTTTTTAAATGTACGTACATCGATAACTCCTAAAGCACTCGCCCAATTTCCGTAATTTTTTGTCAACTGATAGATACCATGAACGCGGAAGTCCTTTTTTAAAAAAGTGGGCAATATTCGACAAAGGTGCGTGTCAATATTAGAAAAACACTGTATGTCGAATAATATTGACACTAGGGTGCTGAAATTTAGTACATGGGTAGGCGTAGTTATTATAAATTAGTCAATAAAGTGGGCGTTATTTGACAAAGGGGTGTGGTATTATTAGAAACACACTATAAATCGAATAATATTGTTACTAGGGCATTGAAATTTAGTACATGGGTAGGCACAGTTACTACAAATTACGGTAAAAAAAATGGGCGTTATTCAACAAAGGGGTGTGGCAATATTATAAAAATACTATATCTCAGTTAATATTGACACAAGGGTACTAATATTTGGAATGCAGGCAGGTGGGTAGGTAGAATCACTACAAAAGTGAGAGGGATTGTACATAGGGTGTGGCACTTTAAGGAAAGTACTATATATCAGTTAATATCAATACTTGGGAACTGAAATTTTGCACAGGGCTAGGTAGAATCAATATAAAGTACGGTAAATAAAGTAGGCGGGATTAGATAAAGGGCGTGGCACTTTAATAAAAATTGTAAAGAGACAGAAATGGAATATACCCAGCAAACTTTCAGAAACTAATAAAACAAATTAAAACAAATTTTTGTTTAGGTGGGTAGGTAGAATCATTACAAAAGTGAGAGGGATTATACATGGGGTGTGGCACTTTAAGGAAAGTACTATATATCAGTTAATATTGATACTTGGGAACTGAAATTTCGCGCAGGGCTAGGTAGAATCATTATAAAGTACGGTAAATAAAGTGGGCGGGATTATAGAAAGGGCGTGGCCCTTTAATAAAAATTATAAAGAAACAGAAATGGAATATACCCAACAAACTTTCAGAAATTATTAAAACAAATTTTTTAAGAACAAAGTTACATATTTGAAATTTTACTCATAAAATTTTTCATATTCTCTAGAAAGAAAGAAATAAAAACTTTTTAACAAAAAAAAACCGTCTTAAAAATCACTACAAAGTAAAAAATAATTTAAAATAACTTTCCCATTAATTTCTTAGTCAAATTTTAAAAGTTATATATACGTATTATAATGTTGGAAATCTTATCATTTTCATTTTCTCTATTTTGTTTTATATCTCGAAAACCAAGTGAAACAATTTCGATGGGCTTATAAGGATATATAATGTTACTAATAATATTTTTATAATTTTCTTATATTTTATTCAAACATTATTATTTTTTCACAAGCTAAAAGTTAGTACTACTTTGGCCGTGTGCTATTCGGAAACTTTTCACTCGTGGTAGGAGAGAATTTACTGAGTTGAATACAATTTCTGTCTTTTGAAATAAAATTGTAATTTTTGCTGTGCCAAAAGGACGATGAAACTAGAAAACTTTTGACAACTAGAAATTTTTACGTTTTAGATTTTGGCAGTGCATTAGCACAAGAATTTAATTTAATTTGCGAAATTGTTAATGTAAATTGAAAAATAGCAATTTTGGTTGCTATGCTGTCGGAATCAGAAAATTTTTAACTTCTTTACTACTCACAATCTCACAAGTGTTTTTTTTTTCCATTTTTGCTTGTGTCAAAAATTCTCTTTCCGATTGTCAAAATTTATACTAGCCCCTGGGGCTACATGAATTTTTGACAATCATATTCACCTCACAAGTGCCAAATATTCTCTGTCAGACTGTCAAAATTTCATCATCTGAGTGAAAAGTTTCCGAATAGCACACGGCCTTTATGATAATATGAAAAAATTAAAATTAAATTAATATTAAAAAAAGTTTAATTTGAATAGTAAAAAGTTGAATTTGAAATGGAAAAAGTTTAATTTGACTTGTAAAAAGTTGCATTTGATTTGGAAAAAGCTGAATCTGAAACAAGAAGGTCGTATTGAAGTTAAAAGTCTGAAACAATTCTAAAAACTTCAAGCAGTAAATTATGGTTATTTAACTGGTTCAATACCCACTAAAGCTCAATGATTAATTATTAATAAATTAAATTAATATAAATTTTCTTTTATAAAATATAGGGAATGAGAAGTTTTCATGTATTAGTTAGCTTGCTACACTTCTCATCAGTTCTAATAATGCTTGGAGCAAAAATCGTCTGGAGATAAGAGTGATTTTCTCTTTTCGCACTCTTATTTTATTTGATAATATTTTCGCTTTTATGATTTATACACCTAATCATATTTAAAAAAAATAATAATAATTTATTCAAATAAAAAAACAATATATCAAAAAACAAAACAAATATTTAAATTTATCTCATAGATAAAATCACTGTTCACACTGACGTGATGTTTACAGTTATATCACAGTCTATACTTCACAGACGTGTCATTATCGCTTATATTCTCTACGCCACGCTCGTCAAGATCATTATGCGTTCTCATGCCTGATAACAATTATCGAAGCGAGCAAATGTTTGAGATGCTACAGAGGCATAAAAGGTTGATTTATTATTATTAAACGAAATAAATTTAGTTTGTGTCCAGCAGCTGACTGGAATAAAAGTATCTTGAACTAAAAAAAAAAAAAACAACAAATTTATTAATTTATTGTCAGCAAAGTTAAAACAGTTTTGTTACTAAAAAGATCATGTTGATGTCAAGTTCAAAGCTATCCACGCTACTGCTTGTACTAACAACTTTGACGCCAAAAATAAATGGGGCAAATATCTTGGCATTACTGCCTTCGCCTAGTCCATCACATCTTATCATCGAAATGGCGGTAGTAAGAGCGCTATCCGAACATAAACATAATATAACCGTTGTTTCTGTGCTGCCGATAAGACCAACAGAGATCAATCCAAACATGACATTCATTCAATTGAATTCTGGTCTAGCTTCAATGGAGCAGACAATACGCGCCCTTACGAAAGTAAAGGGATTAGCTCAACTAACATTAATGCTGACCGCAGTGCGGGGCCTGTCGGATGGTGTTGCTGAAATATTAGATGATCCAGATTTTCTCAACTTGCTACACAATAAAGACAACAAGTTCGACTTGCTGCTTTATGGTTATATATTTTCCGATTATCTCTTTGGCGTAGCGGCTCACTTTAAGTGCCCATCAGTACTTATCTGGCCCAATCAACCTATGCCCAGTGTCTTGAGCCTGATAGGTAATCCGCTAGAGACATCATATGTGCCATTGCCGTTTAAAAACGGAATTGTTAATGATGGCAATTTTAATTTTCAATTTCGTCTCATGAATTTATTCAAAACAATATTGGATTTGGGAATGACGTCATACCTAGATGGTAGCATGAAAATAATTTACGAGTAAGTTTTTTTATAATAACAGAGTTATTTTGAAATGAAGTTTAAACGCCAAAAAATTACATGTAACCAACGGTTATTAACATAAGCTTATATATTGAACGTTCAACAAACCTATGAACATAAATCTAGCAATTTATTTCAAAGTTACTAAAAATGATTGGTTCTGTGTGACAATTATTTAATGATGTGTTTATACCCCGATTGTCGAATTTAGTTTTTGATATGAAACGGTACGCCCTACCGCGCAGGTTTCCAAAAATGTTGGAAAAGGCATTTTTTTTTCAAAATGCATCGGCGTTGCGTGGAGTTGATAACATCCACGCTCACTGAGTGTGTTTAAAAAAAAGTGATGAGAGGACAGTAAAATTGTTTATGTTTATGTTTTCATAATTCTTGAACTTATGAAAAATATAAAAAATTAAAAGCGTCATCGGGTCTCCGAGGGCGCTACTTACGCAACGAAACTTCAAATTTCTTTCATGGTCTTATAAAGAGCTTTGTAAAAGTGCTAAGAAAAAATATTATAGGCCAATAAAGGTCTTAGCCCTCATGACAAAAATATACAAAAACATTATGACGTCATAAGGCCGCAGAGAAAGCCGCTATAAAATCGAAAACGCATCCATCATGCTACAGCGTTTTTGAAAAGTAACTTATTATTCATCAGATTTGTCACTTTAAGTCTTAAAAAAATATAAGTAAAAGACAAAATAAACCTTTTTCTATAAGAATCTTATTTAAAACTACAAAAATTAAAAAAGTTGTATTGATTGGCATTTCGCGACTAAAATAACACAAAAAAACGAGTTGACTGTGTCGTAAACACACCCGTAGATTTTGACTTGACAAAGTATCTTTTGTTCCTAAACTTATCTCTAATCTTATACTTGTTCTTATATTTGTCCTTTTTGTTGTCCGGATTGATGAATCCATGGCCTCATCCTTTTTTAAATTTTTCCCTAAATATAGCCTTAAATGTGCCTAAATCCCTTAAAATATAAAAGCCTTAAATCCGTGTTTAATTCCATGCTCTAACAATGTCCAAGCCTTAGTCCTACTCCTTATGCTATTCTTGGTAATAATCTTTATTCAAATCCTTGCCCTCATCAGTTTGCTTATCTTTGTCCTTATCCATATCCAAAATTTTTGTTCTAGTACTTGTCTTTATTTTAATTTTATTCTTATTTTTATTTTATATTTTTTTTATTGCTTTTGGGTGATGCATTTACATTTACCTTAGCGTCATGCAATATATCCATGCAACGATGGTTCATTTAGGTTTCTTGCATGGTGCATTTACAAACGCATAAGTTCTCTGAAAGACCTCATATCATTAAATTAAATTTGTATTTTATTTTATTCACGTGGCCGAAAATCTCAGCTTTACTGTCGTTGGATAAAAATTATCGCAGTATTCTTATTCTAACAGCTTTTGCACTTGATTTTTAAAACCTATCCCGTTTTGTACTTATTATAAGAAAACCCAAGTATGAATCGTACTTAAATTTTCAAGTACGATTTCGACAAAAAATAAGAATTTTAAACTTAAATTTAGAATGCCATATTTCTTTCTGTGTAGATGGTAGCATGAAAATAATTTACGAGTAAGTTTTTTTATAAATACAGAGTTATTTTGAAATGAAGTTTAAACGCTCAAAAATTACATGTAACCAACGGTTATTAACGTATCTAAGCTCATACATTAAACGTCTAACAAACATATGGGAATTTATTTTAAATTCTCAAAATTGTTGCTTCTGTGTGAAAATTATTAATTGATGTGTTTATATCTCGACTATCGTTTTTGACGTGACAGCGTCACGTTTCACGTACAGTGCAGGTTTCCAAAAAAGTTGAAAATGCTTTTATTTCAAAATGCATCGGGGTAGCATGGAATTATTCCTCACTGACTGTGTAAAGGATAATTCTTTGAACTTACGAAAAAAAAAAAAGACGTCATCGGATCTCGGAGGGCGGTGTCTAAGCAACGAAACTTCAAATTTGTTTCATAGACTTATAAAGCGCTTTGTAAAGGTGCTGCGAAAAAATATTATAGGCCAGTAAAGTTCGGTTCTTAGCCCTCATGACAGAAATATACAAAACTTCATGATGTCATACAAAGAAAGCCGTTATAAAATCGAAAATGCATCCATCATGCGACAGCGTTTTTGAAAAATAAATGATTATTCGTCAGATTTGTTTTACTTAAAAAAAAAAAAATAACAAACTAAACTTATTCTATAAGGATCTTATTTCAAAATATAAACATTAAAAAAATATCATTGATTGCAATATCGCGACTAAAATAACACAAAAAAGGAGTTGGCTGTCGTGAACACACCCATAGATTTTGACTTGACAGCGTATCCTTTGTTTCCAAACTTATCTCCAACAACCTTATACTTGTTCTTATATTTGTCCTAATAATAGTCCTTATCCTTGTCCGAATTAATGTTTTAAGCTTATTCCAAATTTCCAAATTCCTGATTTACTCCTGGTTCCATGGTCCCAATCTATGATCTCGTCCTTTTTTAAATCTTTCGTTTGTCCTAAACCTTATTCCAGTCATTTTCACAATTCTTGTCTGATTCCTTGTTCTTATCCTTGTTTAATTCCATGCTCTTATGAATGTCCAAACCTTTGTCCTACCCCTTATGCTATTCTTGGTAATAATCTTTGTTCAAATCCTTGCCCTCATCATATTGCTTATCTCTGTCCTTATCCATATCCAAATTCTTGTTGTAGTAATTACTTGTCCTAGTTTCAATTTTATCCTGACTTTATTTTTACTTTTTTGTGATACATTCACATTTATCTCAGCTTCCGTTCAATATATCCATGCAACGATAGTGCATTTAGGTTACTTTATGCGATTCTCTAAAAGACCTACGTCGTTAAATTTGAAAAAAAAATTTTTATTTTTATAATAAGTACTTATTGTTCATTTGTGTTTTATAAATTGATCGTATACAATCACTGAGCAATAATTCCATGCAACGCCGTTGCTTAATTGATGCATTTTCAATGTTGTAGCTGCTCTATTCGTGACTTCATAACGTCATGAATGGTTTTGTTTTTTTTTTGTCATGAGGATTAAGAAAAAGCTTTAACAGGCGTATAATATTTTTGCCCGTAGCACCTATCAATAGTGCATTATAATTCTATGTTACAAATTTGAAGTTTGTTTGTTTAGACAAATCCCTCCGCGTCGTGATGACGTCTTTAATATTTTTTTTTTTATTTTTGTCTTAATAGTCATTTTTTTTACATCATACTGTCGTAGTATAAATTTATCGTAGCACGTATACTCAACAAGTAAAAATTCCATGCAACGTCGATGCATTTTGAAAAAACGTCTTTTTCAAATATTTTGAAAACTTGCGCTGTAAAACGTAAGGTTACTACGTCATAATTGGGAAAATATTCCAAAATATTAAGAAAAAATATTGAAAAAAAAAATTTTAAAATTTTGATTATTATTTGTATTATTTTATTTAAAAAAAAAAAGGTACCTGAACAGAAAATAGTAAAAATAAAACTTCTCAGCTTGTATCATATGTCAGACAAATGGACAAAAATCAAAACAACTTAATTTTTCTTAATGCTCTTTTTCTTAATTACACTACATTTTGTATCTTACACGTCAATTTTAATGCAAAAAATTCACTTTTTCTATGTATAAAACACATCTTACTTCACGGAGGGGAAAAAATCAAGCATTCTATGCGTGAATCATGCAAATAGACTATCAGTTTACACTCAAGCGGGAATTTCTCAATTCAAGCATTATTTTAATATTTAGAAAAAAATGTTTAATTCAAGAACATTTGCTCAGAACTCAAGAATATTTTTTCTAGATTCAAGTCTAATATTCGCTTGAAGTGAGAAAAATTGTCTTGATTCAAGTAACAATTTGCTGAAAACTAGAATAGTTTGCTTGATTTGAGAAATTGATTTTCCTTGAATTGAGAACAATTGGCTTGATTCAAATAAAGAATTTACTGAAAACTAAAGTAATTTGCTTGATTTATGTAAGCAATTTTCTTAATACTAGAATGTTTTGCTTGATATTACTTAATTAATTACTTAATTAACTTGATTTTCTTGTTATAATGAAAATTCTTCAGCAACGATGTACGATGTAGGATAACGGATCGTAGAAAATACTCGAATATAATATATATGATATATTTTGTAGGCGCTTACATGTTCCCAAGTAAAATAACAGATAAGACACTGCTTCTTTTAACCATGCCATAGTTGTCAATCCGCACCATCTTTAACATGTTTTCATGTAAACATGTTGTGAATTATAAGCATGCAAATATTGCAATGTTGAAGAGAGAAAAATTTGATTGATGCAAGTAAACAATTTGCTGAAAACTAAAATAATTCGCTGCGATTGCTTAAATTAAGAAAATATTTTCTTAATTCAAGTGTTCCAGTTTCCAGAATCAAGTACTTTATTCTTGTTTTAAGATGTCGTATATTTTACTCAATTTCAGAAATAAATGGTCATTATAAAATTGGTTTCTTAATTTTAGTTTTTAGCAAATGGATTTGAGCAAATGAGGCTAAATTTTAAATTTTCTAAGTTCAAGCAAAATATTTGCTTTATGTAAGTAGTAGTATTACTCTCCATGTAATATCCCATATAGATGTTTAAAATTTGATAAAAACTTACATTTATATTTTTTGCTTTAAAATATCCCTCAAGATGTTTTCATACTGGCTACGGTTTGAACTTTAAACTTACAGTATTTTTCCTCAAGTCATTCAAATTTCGAAGAGAGGAAAATCCCGGGATTCCGAGGTACTAAAACTAGGCGGGATCCTAAAATTTCACACCCTATTTTAATCTCCACTTAATCATAAATTAAGTAAAAAACAAAAATTTTATAATACTTGTGCGCGTGTAAATTATTTACATTTATTTATGTTGACTTTTTTTAATCCGTTAAAGTGGCAGACTGTGATTTGTATCCACTTCAGGTTAATTATATGAAATTACACGACATTGATAAGACTTACAGAATTGTTTGCTGATTTGTTTACCCACTTGAAGTACTACTTCAAAAGCTTTTAAGTTATAAGTTCACTCTA
This sequence comes from Pherbina coryleti, assembly GCA_943735915.1. Taxonomy (NCBI): domain Eukaryota; kingdom Metazoa; phylum Arthropoda; class Insecta; order Diptera; family Sciomyzidae; genus Pherbina; species Pherbina coryleti. Next base: position 16,653,172 of record OX030949.1, read on the forward strand.
AATATTGTAAGGAAGAATTCACAATAAATCACAATGATGTTAAATTTATTTATTTTTATTTTTTTTTTTTTAATTAAAATTGCACAATAAGACAAGTCTTTTATAGTACTTCAAATGAGGAATATGGATTTTATAAATATTTTACTTAACCTTAATATTTTGAATACGGCCTTAAAATATTAAGATTAAAAATTTCTGGGAGAGCACGCCCATAAAAATGTTAAGAAAAATTATTAGTTGTGTGTTAATCACAAAAAAACAACAAATTCTTTCATAACAAAATGGTCTCCACACCATCTTAGGTGTATCATCAGTTAAACTAACTGAACCCTAAAAATGGAAGTGTGGAAAATGGAAACTTCAATATGCTCTGATAGCGGTAAACCGCTGTGATCGAATTTCGAAAATGCACTTGAATTAAGACTATGCCTAAAAGTATGATACGATCTATGTTAACCTTGATACAGGGTTGCATCGAAGTAGATAAGAACTTAAGCGTTCTTCTGTCAAAATAAATTCCGGGTAACTTTCTCGACACTGGCGTCCGTGGTGTAGTTGGTTAAAGTGCGTGGCCTCTATGTCAATGAACCTGGAGACCTGGGTTCGAACCCCAGCAGCGAGAGAAAATTATTTGAATTGAAACAATTTTTCAGTACGGCCGCCACCTCTCTGCAGACAATCGCAAACCTCAGAGAGTAATCAAAATGCCATGTAAAGCTTCTTAAGAACACGAACATTCCGTTCAACGCCGTTCGGAGTCGGCGTTAAACCTGTACGTCCGGTTCTCGGTCTATTGTGTACAAACTTAATAACACGCACAACACAATTGATCATAAGAAGCTAGGTCAAAGTCCTTTCAAGGGCTGAAATGGCCAGTTATTTATTTATTTTTTTTTTAACTTTCTCGACATAATTGGCAGTATGAGTAGAACCTAAGTAGTTTGAGTGGATCACAGTGAAAAGTCATACTAGAGTACTGATGAGTTGGTGTAGCGGCCAACGAAACAGTCTGTATAGTCAAGCTGTATGATTTGCTTTATACAGAGCCGTTGTTGTTGTTGTTGTTGGTTGTTGCCTTCTTTGTCTTCATGTTGTCTTGTTGTCAACAGAATTGGCCTAAAGCTCAAACAACTTTTGTTGGTTGTTGCCTTCTTTGTTCTTCATGTTGTCTTGTTGTGAACATGCTTGGCCGAAATCTCAAAAATTTGTTTTCAATATAAATAATGAAAAGGCCGTATACAAATATTAAGATTATATTTTACTTAACTTCATTACATTACATTAAATTTCATTACAGTACATTACATGACATTACATTAGTATTTATGAGTCTTAAAACTAAATTAAATTTAAGTATAAAATAAAATTCAGTATTGAGAGCGATATAAAGGAATCGAACGATAGAACTTGTGAATAATGAATTAATTCATTACGAAACAGCAAAGATTAAAAAATCTAAGAATAAGATTAGAATTAGGCAAAAAAAAAAAAAAAAAAAAAGAAAGAAAGCGAGAAAAAGGTATAATGAGATAATTGAATTATAAAATCATAAATCTGATCACTCAATAGAAGACAAATATTTAAAAATTACATGTGTAAAGCTCAATCTTGTAGTTATTTGTTTTAAGTACTTGGATTATGAGTTCCATAGCCTAATGGTGGAACAAGAATCTAATACTGTTGAGGTAGGTGTGTCTAGGAATTATAAGATTGATCCACTTAACAGTTTGGAAAAAAACTTTAATTTCTCATAAAGTTAACCTGGGTGTTTTGCAAAAGTCTGTGTAGAAAAATAATTCCTACCTATTACACATGTTTAAATATTGTTCCAAACTGCAACGGAGAATTTCCTTACTTCTCAAAGGAATGTGGTCATATTTTTAAACATTTTAAACATATTTAGCAGCAATAATTGTGGTGGCCGTGGCGCAGTGGGTAGAGTGCGTGACCCATACGCCAGAGAACCCTGGTTCAATTCCATCTGACACAGAGAGTTTTTTCAATTGAATTAAGTTTTCTGTTCAGTTTTCACCTCTCCGCAGACAATGGCAAACCACAGAGAGTAAAATAATGCCATATAAAGCCTCTTGAGAACATGCACATTTAGCCGTTTTGAGTCGGCATAAAACGAGTAGGTCCAGTTCTCGATCAATTGTGTTCAAACATTTAAAAACCCGCACAACACAATTTGATCGATCATAAGAAGTTTAGTCAAAGTCCTTTCAAGGGCTGAAATGGCCAGTTTATTTATTATTTATTTAGCAGCACTAATTGGTCCATATAAAAAAAAATAACCCATTACTTTTACAAAATGAACTTTAACCTTGATAAATTGAAATGATACAGATATCATTAGCATTTGCTATAGTGCTTGCGTTATCTGAAGTGAAGAATAGTTCAAGAACATTACTATTAGGTTTGTCTGATAAGCTTTAGTTATACCTACCTCACTAGCTGGACGAACAGACTCAAAACTTTCATTATCGTAGGAAACTTTCATTTAGTCTGTGGCCAACCGTTGATTAGAATTACAGTGTTCTTAAGCGATATACAAAAAAAAGTTCTTAATAAGTTCTGACTTATTATCATTTGTGCTAAAAATTAACTATGAGGAATATATTAAATTTACTGTGGAAACTTGCAGTGATAGTTCTAAAACTATCAACACTAACGCCGCCAACAGTAAATGCTGCAAATATATTAGCATTCTTTCCATCACCCAGTCCATCGCATCTTGTTATCGAATTAGCAGTGGTCAGAGCGCTGGCAGAACGTAATCATAACATCACGGTAGTGACAGTACTGCCCCTTAAGCCCAATGCGCTCGATTCCAGCATTACGCACATTAAATTAGATTCCGGGCACTTCAACATGGAGCAGACAATACGCTCAAGCGCGAAGATGAAGCTTTTTGCAAAACTAACATTTCTACTGAACATAGCTCGTGATATGTCGGATAGTGTTGCTGAAATATTAGATGATCAAGTTTTCTTAGATTTTTTTCAAAATAAAAACAACAAATTCGACCTTCTGCTATACGGTTATATATTCTCCGATTTCATATTTGGATTAGCAGCGCATTACGATTGTCCCACAGTGCTTATATGGCCGAATCAACCGTTGCCGCATTTATTGCGCCATATAGGTAATACCTATGAGACTTCACATGTTCCAATGCCGATTGTAAGCTTGATGGCCAGTGATGGTGAATTCAGTTTTACATTTCGTCTAATGAATGCATTTATTATCTCCGTGGAATCAATGACGATGTCATATCTAGACAATAGAATGAAAATGATTTACGAGTAAGTTTGTTTAAATAGTTATTTACTTAAAATTCCATCCCGAAAACCCATATGTACTAAGTATCCCTACGTTCAAAAAAGTTAAAAATAATAAATTCATTATTAGAAAAATTGTTCTTAAAATATTCTTAAAATTAAACACCTAGTTATAAAAACTTAGAGCTAATTTAACAAAGAACTTTATGTATCATACATTGCCTCACAAAGTATTCGGAATGGATAATCTTTGAAAATAAACCACAATTTTTTTTTTAATATAAACGAATTCGGTCCACACGAAATTATTTTGTTTGACAAGAAGTCGTTCCCTACTCTGATCCTTTAAGACCTGCCTCCCAAATTGCTCCGCCTGCCTGCCACAATTGACCTGCCTACCAAAAATCCAACTGCTTCGTCGCAAAACCGCTCAGGTTTTTTGCCAGAAGAGAGTGATTCACAGTATCAAGTACTTAAGAGAAGTTTAGAAGACAGCACGCTCACATGGCCTATGTCATATGGTGCCCTTAGATCATCCAAAATCTTCACTAAAGCCCGACTGGAGTTTTTACACTATATCATATTGAACGGTATTTTTCTATTTATATTCTCAATACTGCAGTCGACATCTGGGAGTTTGAACATTTTTCAAATTATTACAATTATTATAATTGACCAACCGACTAACCAACTGTCTCAATTCTGACTCCTTCATTGTACATCTACGTCAAACCCTCAAAATCTTATTGACATTTCTTTTTATTTTCAGTAAACATTTTCCCGCGGATAGATACCCCGAATATGCGATAGCAAAGCAAAATGTTTCCCTGATTCTCTTCTGCCATCATTTCAGCGAAAAGCCCATTAGAGCTTTAGTGCCCGGTTTGGTCGAAATTGGTGGCATACAGCTCAGTGAAGAGCCAAATGAACTTCCACAGGTAATCAAATCCGTCTTAATAATAACTTCACTTTAATAACTTATCCTTTTCTTTCAGGATATCACCGAATTTCTTGATGATGCTAACGAACATGGTGCTATATTCTTCAGCCTGGGCACTAATGTTCGAGCAGAATATTTGGAACCGAATACTTTGCAAATTATATTCAATGTTCTCTCAAAACTACCGCAAAAAGTCATTTGGAAATGTGATAAAAAAAGCAATGTTCCTGGCAACTCTACAAATATACTCTACAAAGTATGGCTTCCTCAAGCTGATATTTTGGCGCATCGCAACATACGTCTGTTCTTCAATCATGGCGGCAAAGGTGGCATCACCGAAGCTCAATTCTATGGTGTACCAATGGTTGTGATGCCAATATTTGGTGATCAACCAATGAACTCAGTCGAGGTCGTACACAGAGGATACGGCATTGAAATCGGAAATCTACAAAATATGACCGAAGTTGATGTTCAGCAAGCCGTCCATGAAGTTTTAACAAATCCAAAGTATCGCCTAGCAGTGCAGCATTTCTCCAAAATCTACAGAGATCGCCCATTGACTGCTAAGCAAAACGCAGTATTTTGGGTAGAATACGTCATTCGTAATCGTGGTGCACTGCATATGCAAAGTCCACTTAAGTATCTTAATTTTGTGCAGACACACAATTTGGATGTTATGTTGTTTTTCATTGCTATTGTTTATGTTGCTATGCTTTGTTTGAAATTGAGTTTTAAAATAATGCGGAAAATCTTAAGAAGAGCTCTACAAAAGAAATTGAAAACAAATTGAGTTGTTCAAGAAGCAATCTTTTAAATTCGTTAAATTTAGACCAGGAAAGATTCTTCATTCAATTTATGAATGCATAAATTAGGAATTATGAACATATAAATTATGGATGTACTTGTGAATGTATGTGAAATAAACAGTATTCTACTATGGCGGTAAGCTAAGAGCAAATCGTAAACACGCTCGAATACTTGTCCGATTTTAGCTTAGATTTATACGATAAAGAGACTTAGTTTTTTAAGGGCAGTCCTTTTTAAGTTCTAAGATTGCAAACCTTAAGATATTTTCTATAAAAAATGTTGTAAAAATAAAAATAAATAAATAACTGGCCATTTCAGCCCTTGAAAGGGCTTTGACCTAGCTTCTAATGATCAATTGTGTTGTGCGTGTTATTAAGTTTGTACACAATTGACCGAGAACCGGACCTACATGCTTAACGCCGACTCCGAACGGCGATGGAAAACATGTTGTATACTTACTAAATATTTCAATGGGACATGTTCTATATGTTTGAAAAAAAATAAAAGTTCACTTGTGTTGACACTGCCACAAATTTAACTATGTTTAAATGTTTAGTAAAAAAATATTATGAATAAGTTTTAAGATTGTTTTAATTTTCGACTCATTGCAATATTTGTTTTTTTACAATATTGAATACAACTCAATTGGAATCAATAAATCAATGATAGCGTATTTTAAAAACCTCACCTTTACTGTCCTTTCATAAATTTACAATACCGTCAATATTCACGGATTTATAATTCCATGCAACGTATTTTCATGTTTGTTATATTTTCACTGTATTAACATTTCACTACCTCTGTGGGGTTTTTTTTTTCTTTTTTTTCCATTTTTTCGTAAAATTAACTTTTTCGTAGCGCTTCTACTCAGCGTGTAATAATTCTATGCAACAATATTGTATTTTTGTTGCATTAGCTCCAATCTTCTACCTCCGTGACCTGACAGCATTATAATTTTCTATTTTTTTTCGTCATAAGGTCAAGTGTAAATCCTTCATTTTTTTTCATTCTTTTGCCGTGACACATATACTCACTGGGTGATTATTAACGGCATTGCATGAATGATGCAAGTTCGATCTTGTAGCGGCTCTCGCCATGGCCCCATGACGTCATGAATTATTTGTTTACTAGCTGATGTACCCAGTGTTACTTGGGGGAAAAAAACGTAAGATTTTGATGTTTAGGTCTTATTCGTTCAGAAGATAACGATTTTTAGCCAGAAAAAATAAGCTCTTGACGTAAAGCGTATGGAAATACGCAAAATGGTTTTTTGTCATTCTAAGGAAACGGCGTTTTTAGAAAATTATTTAGGAAATTATTTTAGTACATTTCAAATTGAATAAATGTACTTTCGATAGCTCAATCGGCTCAACCAACAGTTTTGAAGCCATGAGGAGTGGGATTGATTCCCACAGTGAGCGGAACAAATGATTTTTTTTTAATTTTTTTTTTATTATTTTTATTTATTTATTATTTTTTTTTTTTATTTTTTTTAATTTTTTTTTTATTATTTTTAATTTTCTTTTTATTATTTTTAATTTTTTTTATTTTAGGGAAAATGCAACAAAACCAACTTTAACGAAAAGTAATGAAGATAAAAATCTTTTTCAGTTGCAAAAGTTACGGTTTTAAAATTAAAAATGAAGAAATTTTTATTCGTTTAGAACAGGAGTGCCCAAAACTTTCTTATGGAAGTGCAAACACTAATACATATAAAATCCTACAACCTTTCGCAAACAAAAGCATACCATGTTAGACAACAACAAAATCTACGTAGAAGATCACTGTCACCAAAATGTACCAACAAAGCATACGAAAGTGTAGTTGCTTGCACTTCGGTATAAGCAACGAAAAAAGATCAAAAACAAAAAACACAAATTTGTTTGTGTATTTTGTATTGCTTAGTGCGGAGTGCTGTGTGTGTATATTAGAATACACAGCCTATGCCTAAATGCTTTTACAAAAACAAATGTGCACCAAGTGCATAGGGCTTGGGCACCTCTGGTTTAGAACATATGATTTTGATTATTAAATGCCAGAAAAAAAGTAAGTTTTTGCAGTAAAGTATATTGAATTCAATTTAGCTTGTGTGGGCGAAGCAACGCCAAGTTCCCAATGCCCGTGCCAGTTTTCCAGTAGAAATGCCTGACCAATAAGTGACTCCATACTGAATTTCATTGTTATATGATATTTATTTCCAAAGCTATTCGATATCAAAAAGTTGGCTTGTATGGGCGCAGCCACACCTCCTTGTTCAATGACCGTCTCAGTTTTCTAGTAGAAGGATATCACCCAATAGTAATTCCATACTGAATTTCGTTGCTATACGACATTTAGTTCCAAAGCTATCTGATATCAAAAGTTTAAAGTGTATGGGCGAAAACACACCCCCTTTTCCAAAGCCCATCCCAGTTTTCCAGTAGAAGGATATCACCAAGTGGCAACTCCATACTGAATTTCATTATTATACGGCATTTAGTTCCAAAGCTATTCGATATCGTAAATTTGAATTGTATGGGCGGTGCCACACCCCCTGAGTTTTTCCGATATTTTAATAGTTATTCTGCTATTCGGGATGAACACAAAACCAACAAATAAAAGATCATTAAAATCGGTCCAGCCGTTCTTGAGTTATAAATGGTGTAACAAACACGTCTTTGTTTTATATATATACATATATATATAGATTGTTGTCATGAGCACGTAGCAGCTTTTATTCGTAGCGCGTTATAAATCGATGTAAGAAATTTGCAGTTTTTTTGCATCGGCAGCTCCCTTTGCGTCTTACGTCTCCCTTTACGTCTTAAATTGTTTTTTTTTATTTTTCTCATAAAGTGGAATGGATTAATCTTTATTGACGTGTCATTACTTTTATCGTAGCACCTACATTCACTCAGTAAAAATTCCATAAAACGCCGATGTATTTTGGAAAAATTACTTTTTGAACTTTTTTGGAAAATTGCGTGGTAAAACTTCACGTCAAAATAAAAAAACAACGCTAAGAAAGTATTCGTTGATCAAAGATTTAAAGTCATTAATTTAAAAACATTTTTTATACCATTAGGTAGTGAATTCAATGATCTAAAAACGCTGACGAAAAACAGTCAACAGCATGCAAAGAAATTTTTCGTTTACCGCAACTGAAAAATTCACCAACCACACTTCGTTTACGATTTGTACTTGCAGCAAACGAATATTCAGTTATCATCAACTTAAAAATATATCTTAATATTTATACCGCAAGCTAATTCGATCATTATAATTTATTTTATTAATTATCTTTCTCCGTATGACCGACCGTCTTCTTATGGATTGCACTCATCGCACCTCTATTGCTATCTCCCGTCCGCGTATTAAGCAAATTACCAATCTCCTTATATAGTAACAATTTGTCTTAAAATTTGAATATGACCTTTCATAATTTATATTTAAAACAAATTTGAACTTTAGGCCAAGTATGTTGACAACAAGACAAGATGAAGACAAAGAAGGCAACATCCAACAACAACAACAATATTGGCAGTATAAGTAGAACCTAAGTAGTTTGAGTGGATCACAGTGAAAAGTCATACTAGACTACTGATGAGTTAGTGTAGCGGCCAACGAAACAGTCTGTATAGTCAAGCTGTGTGATTTGCTCTATAAATAGGCGTTGTTGTTGTTGTTGTTGTTGTTGGTTGTTGCCTTCTTTGTCTTCATGTTGTCTTGTTGTCAACATACTTGGCCTAAAGCTCAAATTTGTTTTCAATGTAACAATTTGTCCAAAAAGTAACTCTGAACTATAAGCGTTGTGTTTATACAACGCAGGGAAAAACAAAAATACGTTTTCAGTTGGGGAAAACAAATTTTTCAATTGTCGCAATTTAAAATCACTAGGGTTTGTAACAAACGAAATCAATTTCATAAAACTAATTGACGCGTTTTTCTTAACTGACTATTATTATGACAACTGTTGAAACGTTTGCAAATAACGTTTTTAAGCAATTCGTTTGCTGCAAACTGGCGATAAACGTTTCTTTTTTCTTTGCGTGTGGATGTAGCGGAATTGTATCTAGGGATCATGTGGTTCATGTTTCTTCTTTATCTGTAAAACTTTATTTTTACAAAAATATGCATAGAACTTCGAGTGTAAATGATCCGGTGAAAAAAAAATTAAACGTTTAGCTAAAGGTGCCAGCTTAGTAAGCAACGACAAAGTGTATTTTTGCTATAGACAGAGATACCACCGTACTTCCTGCCCAGGAATTAAGAATAAAGGGCCTCGAAAAATTATTCTACCTTTAAAATGCTTCATGAAAAGTTTTCTTCCAATAATTTTATGTTATAGTTATACCTAGAAGGCTTTTGGATTTATGGCATGAAAGTAAAATCCGCAAGGCACTGAACTTTTAAATTTTGAGTGAGAAAAAATTAGAATAATTTTCGTGGTTGCCACATGGCATGGTAGGATGCTATTTATATTTGACAACATTACGTTTTACCTCGCAGGATTTTTTTTTTTTTAATTTCTTTAATTTTTTTTAATTAGTTTGGGGGTTCATTATAGCCTTTGATTCCTATTCTGCTATTAAGAATTTAGCTTATAGTATTGATCCTTCACCAGATTTGAAACAAGATTTTGTTTTGATCCAATTTTGATTCTTGAAGTTAATCAAGCTACCTTACCACCGCCTTACCTCTAATGTTAGGAAAAAACAATATGTAAAACGTAAATTAAGAACATCGAATTGTAAAAAAGTATTTACATATATACATATCATATTTGATCCCAAATCACTTGGAACAATATTTTCTTTATTTTAAGATAAAAGCGATACGGTAAGAATTTATTTTCATCTCTTCGGCTGTTAAGACGTTTATTTGTTCTCACAATGATAACACAGCAGTGATGATAAGAAGCAATCGGTGTATTATAATAAGCTTAATATTCATTTCTCTTTCAATATCTTCTCAATATCTATTAAGAATATTTATCTCTTCAAATATTTGTAGTAGGCCACAACTAACAAAGCATTTCAAGATTCTGATAAGGCTGAATTAATCTTTCGCTACAAGCTGGATTCCATCACTTTCTAAGCTGTTGAAACAAATATGTTTTGGATATGTTTTCAGTCAGTGTCCGAATAAATGTCGTAGCAGTTAATTTGAAAAAACTAGCCTAGTGTTCAATTTAAAAAAAAAATAGGTCAAAACAAGGAGCAAAATGTTAAAGAAGTTACCGCAACTTGCCATAATATCGCTATTGCTGATAACTCTGCGTGTATCCAAAACAGTTTCTGCCAATATATTGGCATTATTTCCAACACATAGTCCATCACATCTTATAATCGAAATGGCGGTAGTGAGAGCTCTGGTAGAACACGGACACAACATTACAGTAGTAACTGTGCTGCCTCTAAGACCCACTCAGATCTATCCGAACATAACGTATCTTCAACTAAAGACACACATACCAGACATATCGGAGACAAAACGACTACTTCCCAGGGCGAGGTCTCTAGAAATTTTCAAGTTGCTACTTAAGCTAGTTCATAGTTTATCCGACGGTGTTGCCGCTATATTAGATGATAAAGTATTTTTGAGCCTGCTACATAATGAAGGAAACAAATTTGATCTCTTGCTGTATGGCAACATATTTGCTGATTTTATATACGGCATAGCGGCACATTTCAACTGTCCAACAGCTCTAATCTGGCCGAACCAACCGATACCACATCTATTGAACTTGATGGGTAATCCCTACGAAACGTCATATGTGCCACTACCATATGTTAGCGGAATGTCAACTTATGATGAAATCAATTTCAAATTTCGACTGGTTAATATTATGTGCACGTTAATGGAGTGGATTGTAATGATATCGCTGGAAAATAGTATGCAAGGGGTTTATGAGTAAGTATTGAATATAACAGTTCTATTTTCAAAGTTCTTTAAGGTTTTTCATGGCCAACTATATTAATTATGAAAAGGAATTTTAATTCAGACATTTGTTAAAGTTCTTAACAGTTCCATATAGTCAGAAGTTGGCAACCCTACACTTTTCGATCCATGCATCGAAATCAGCTTGAAGTATAGCCTTAACATAAACAGAGAAACAAACAAAATTTGTGACGAAATTTATATGATGCATACTTTCAGGCATACTTGTATTGGGTGGTGGGCTAATGCTATGTCTACACAGAGAGTTTAGTTTGAGTTCAATCGAAGCTGTTGGCACAGAGATGCGTCGGCAGAATTGAGTTTAGTGTGACATTTCTTTGTTTACATATGTGTTCTCATATTTTTTGGACCTCACCCACCGTCGCATGAATTCCACTTGAGGACAAGGCTGCTACCAGGGGCGAAACTAGCGGGGGATAAAGGGGAAGGCTATCCCCCTTAAGAGTCGGCATAATTGTTATTTTTTACTGAAATTTGCTTAAAATATTGATTTTTTTAACACTAATTATGAACGCGAAACGTCGCTCAGTGCGCTTTTTTCGATTTTAGGATGATATTTGGGTTTTTTTTTTAATTTTATAAAAAAAAATAATTTCATTCTTCTGATTATAAAACGTATATAATATATATATATTATGAATGTGATATTGGAAACTTGATGTATTGTATGGTTTTTTTTATAAAATTCGTCAAAGTTGAAAGATTTTTAACAAAAATAAGCTCAATAAAACCCAACAAAAGAGAGTAATTTTTAAACAATAATAACTTCGAGCACAAAGTATATTTCAAGATTTTGTTTCTTGGATTTTTTTTATGTCTTAACCGGCATTTAATTAATTATAAAATACAATAAAAAATATTAATAAAATGAAAATTTAAGTAAATTTTAGTAGAAAATATCTAGCAAATATAGCATTATTAAAGTCAAAGGCTATAGCTATCATAAAATATAGTACTTCTACCTTCTGTTTCTGTAAAAACCTGCTGCTTCTAGCTGCCACTAAGAAAAACCACTTAATTTGAAAAAAGTCTTAAAAATCAATTTTTGCCCTAAAACGCACTTGTTTTCAAGACGATTACAGCCGTAATTTTCAAGCTATCATCGCGAAATTCAATATTTAAGCTTATATATAAAAAATAAATATCAAGTTGAAAAATGAGCCTAATCAGATGAAAACCACGCTTACCTCCCATATAAAGTGACTTTATCAAAACGGTAGAATCTCTTAGAATTCCACAAAAATTAATACATGGACTTGATTTTTTATATAGGCTTTGATATTTAATATACACTCTGAGTATGAAATTTAACTAAATCGGATAAAAACAACGCCTACCTCCCATACAAAGTGACTTTATTAAAGAGGTAAAATGAAATAAATAAATTAAATTCCATAAAAATTAATATATGGACTTGAAATTTTGCAAAAAACCTTTAATATTTAATATGCACTCTGAGTATGAAACCACGCCTACCTACCATACAAAGTGACTTAGTTAAAAAACAAAAGTAAAACTATGAAGAAAATGTTTGAAACAGATAAACATTTTTATTGTCTGCTTAAAACTTTGAATATACTTTGGTTCGGCCCTGGGGGTATTTTAACTTCAGCCCATTGGAAGATCATTTCTTACTAGTTATAAACTGTTTTGTTTTTAAAATTACATTTTTTAATTTATTTTATTTTAAAGATATAGAATCATTTTGAGAGGTTTATATAAAAGTAGGCGGATCACGCCCACTTTTGGTAGTGTTATTTGTAATGATAATATTAAGCTACCAACCAAATATCAATGAAATGCACTGTACGAATCGAAAGTTATGCCATTTTAAACCATTATATACATGAATGTTATATGGAAGGTAGGCGTGGAATTTGACCATGCTTATTTTCAATACACTCACCAAGTTTCATTCGCTTAGATTTCTCTGTTTGTCCGTAATCGTAATTTTAGCACAGACGGACAGACAGACACGGCTAAATCGACACAGGAGATGAAGTTGATCAAGAGTATAATATATGTTTGTACCGGAGATGTCTGTTTATATGTGTTATACATGGAAGAATGCAAACTTCCCATATAAAGAGGCCTTGTATGGGAAGAGGGCGTGGCAGTTGACCTATAATTATAACTTTTGGCCAAATTACTTTATTTGGTATAAAAAGTATTGGTATTTACTAAAATTTTATGACTCTTGCTTTTAGAGTTTTTAAGATAATTGCAAATGTCATCCTAAAATTGAAAAAAGCGCACTGTGCGTCGGTCGTACCTTTTATTGCCGTTTTCGTACCAAACCCCTACTTTAGTCGGCTATTTCATTTTAAGTCATACTCAGAACTATCTTTAGTCGGCCAGTTCACTTTTAGTCGTACCTTAAACGAACTTCACTCGGCCAATTCACTTTCAGTCGTACCTTAAATCAACTCCAGTGCGCCAACTCACTTTCCCTTAAGATTTATTTCTGTTGATCGAATGGATGAGTAACTTTAGTTAATTCAGCTGTGCTGTATTTAAAAAAAAATCGGGAATTAAGGGTATCCAGTCGGCCGAAATACCTTGCTACCCGCCTCCCCAATCAAAATGGCTTCGGTACGCCCCTGGCTGCTACCATCTCTGCGTACACGTGCAAATTCTTTCTTGCGCTGTGTAAATCGGAGTTTTTTTATTGGTCCATACTGATATGAAGACCCCATCTTCTACACTTGCCCAAGTTTATCGGAACATTAGCATACTTTCAGGCAATTCTCAAATTGACTTTTGATTATCTCTGAAAGCAAATTGAGTTAAGTTGAGTTTTATCTTTCATAATGCCATGTCTAAACAGAGAACAGCTCTTCTTAACATTTCTCACCACAAAATTGTTCAACCTACCTTGTCATCTAAAAAGTTGCATTTGAACGTACCTTTTTATATAAACATTAGCATACTTTTAGGCATTTCTCAAATTGAGTTTTGATAAACTCTGAAAGCAAATTGAGGTTAGCTGAGTTTCATACTGCATAATTATACTGGGAACTCAATAGTTCATTTTGCGTTCAATGACAAAACTCAGCTTTGTACTAGAAACTCAAACTAAATTCTCTGTGTAGATATGGCATATGATTTGTAGAACTTTAAAATAAAATACTTTCATTAGAAAATAAAATCATTTCAAACTGAAAATTAGCTTTATGAGAAAGATAATTTTATGCCATTAGTGTTCAAATATGGTTTTGGACATATGGCCGGCGCGGCTAGCTCGGATGTGGAGTATTCTGGAAGTACAACTTTCAACCACTTTTTGAAGCATGTGGGACCTTTTCTCAACAATTATTCGCACAATGTTTTCTTCCAAGGTGTCATTAGTTGACCACAGAAAATAACCCAAAGAAGTTAAATCCGACGATATTGGTAGCCAATCGACTGATGCATTTGGCGAAAACCCCTATTCGCCAAGTGCTTACTTCCGTAAGTTGATTAATTGACATGCTGCTTTATTCCTGTGAAACTTCGCCAAACACCAATTTTAATCCATGTTTACAAACTACTGAGAGCGTTCACTATTGATGGCTGCCCAACGAACAACGTAGCGTCGTCAAAATTCAAACTTAAGCTTTATAAGGTTGGTACTTTCTACCAGGTTGGTGTGGAAGCCGTGGCGCAGTGGATAGAGTGCGTGACCCATACGCCAGAGAACTCTGGTTCAATTCCATCTGACACGAAAAGATTTTTCAGTTGAATTAATTTTTCTGTTTGGTTGTCACCTCTCTGCAGACAATGGCAGACCTCAGAGTGTAAATAATGCCAAGTAAAACTTCTGTAGAACATGCCCATTAGCCTTTCGGAGTCGGCATAAAACTAGTAGATCCCAGTTCTGGATCAATTGTGTTCAAACATTCAATAACACGCACAACACAATTTCATCATAAGAAGTTCGGCCAAAGACCTTTCAAGAGCTGAAATGGCCAGTTTATTTATTTATCTTCTACAACCTTTTATTCTTTTCAACAACCGCCATCTATACATCAAGTCGGGTACTTCTAGGACTACCTTCGTTTGTGTCAGACCAAAGACTTATTCACCAAAGCCAAGTAAACATTACGCGCTTCAAAACGGTTGAAAAGTGTCGAAAAATAACTTTTTACAGTGTTCACATTTTTTTGATAAGGGTTTTTTTCATTTATGGCTTAATCAAAAATTGTAGTTGTTATAATATTTGTTATAATGGTAAGATCTATTAAACTGATTTCGATAAGAGAAAGAACTAAGCTATTAACCTATGAGTGCCAACAACTGCCTTATATTTAAAATCTATACTCTTTTGTTTCTATTTAACAATAACAATTTAAAGAGCAAAAATTAGCCAAACTGATAACAATTCTTTTTTTTTTTTTGCATCAAGACTCTGAGTAAAATAATTGACGTGATATTTCAGTCAGTGGCACAAATGAAGTTGTAAGAGCAAGAAGAAAAGGCTTAAAGTGCAAAAGTTACAATCAAATTTTTATAAAAAAGTTAAGAAATAGAAATATATCAATATGTGGAAGAAACTACTGAAGTTTGCTGTTCTACTGCTAGCGCTGACTCTACAAGCACCTACAACTGAGGCAGCCAATATATTAGCATTATTCCCGACTGTGAGTCCATCACATCTTATTATCGAAATGGCGGTAGTCAGAGCGCTAGCCGAACGGAAACATAACATTACAGTCGTCACAATACTTCCCATTACGAACCATTTGATTGATTACAACATTACACACATTCAAGTGCAACTGAATGAAGAAAGTATCAAAGCTACCATGCAACACGTTACAAAGGCCAAAGGTCTTGAATTATTAACATTATTACCAAGAGTAGTGGGCAGTTTATCCGACATTGTTGCCGTCGTATTAGATGATGAAGATTTTTTGAACTTCATGCATAATGGAGACAACAAATTCGATCTCATGCTTTATGGTTACTTATTTGCTGATTTTGTATATGGTGTTGGGGCGCATTTCAATTGTCCAACAGCTATTATTTGGCCAAACCAAATGAGGCCAAATCTACTCAATCTGATTGGTAATCCACACCAGACGTCTTATGTACAATTACCAATGTCAAGCGGTAGTCCAAGTGATGATGGTGTTACTTTCAAATTTCGACTTCGTAATGCTTTGGGCACTGCTTTTGAAATGGTTATGATGTCAAGACTAGAGAATAGGATGCGAGAGGTTTATGAGTAAGTTTTTAGAATAAAAATTTGAGCATTTAAATCATAGAAAAAAAAATGTTGTTGCATTTGTGAAAAGTCTACGGAAAAAAGAATAAACGCATGTGTTATACTGTGACTCAAACAGCTGACCACGTGTTTGATTACTCTGTATTCAAACGCCTACAACAACACAACTACTTATCTGATCTTGCTCGTCAAGCACTAATGTTTTTTGTTATTGTGTTATGTTTAAATGAGTTTATTGGGAGAGCAATCTATGAAACCGTTATCGTTTTATTCTCAAATAAATTCGAAAAGTGCTTCTGGTCAATTTTTTGTGTTTATTGAAATCATAACAAATTTCTTAAGTAATTAAATTAATATTTTGTGTATCCATCGTTGGCAGCTACAACAGCCTCAATTCTTCGTGGCATGCATGGATTTGTACATACTTTCGACCAGGTTCTGGCACACACTGGGCGGTAAAACTCCCCAAGCTTTCACGACATGGCCTCACAATTCATCAAGGAGCTTGAAACAGGCATTACACTCCTTTTCAGCTCGTCCCAAAGCTGTTCAATCGGATTGAGATTAGGTGACTGGTGTGACCAGACAACACTTTATATCCGTTATCGTTACGCCACTATTGATCATTGTCATGTTGAAACACAAAGTCTGCGTTCTGTCCATTGAATTTTTGACTAGTAGCAAAGAGGTTCGATGACATAATGTAAACGTAATAGTAGGCAGTCATCTTGGCAACTATTCGCTGTACAGTGGCAACTTCCCTCGCCATCATACATCCCCACATCATAACACTGCCGCCACCAAACTTTAAAGTGGGCTTAATGTGCCGTGTCTCTTAAGTGCTTCCTGGCTTTCGCGAAGTCCACTCCCTTCCATCTGACCCAATCTGATTGAATTTGGTTTCATCCGAAAATATGACCATCTTCCAGTCCTCCACCGTCCAATGTGAGTGTGCTCGAGCGAAATCCAAGCGTAGTTTTTGATGACGTTTTGCAAGCAGCGGTTTCATGATCTTTGCTCGACCTCGCAAGCCAGCAGAACGCAGTGTATTTCTAACTGTCTTTACAGACAGGTGTAAATTGTCATATTTTAATAATTTTGTTTTGGATTTATACTGGCGTTTCAACTTTCTGCTGGCGCAGATCTCGAAGAATCCGCCGCTCTTGTTCTACGTTCAAGATTTTCTTCCGTCCACTTGCGTAAATTGGAGGCGGTGTGGCCATATTTTTGCATAGTTTAGTAACGACGCTTTTACTAACGCCTAGTTTTGCTGCTACTGCACGACAGCTTTTACCTTCCATTAAAAGCTGGTGAATACGCTCCAGAATATTCTAAGGCAACGGACGAACCATTTTTGAAGCGAAGCTTTTTACGCCTCGTTCTGCGATTTGCTAGAGTGAAATCAGAAAAAACGACACTTTTTTCCGAAACCTTTTTTCTTAGAATTGATATTGTTTTTTGCTTGCATCAATTGAACCAGAAAATGTTAAATTTAAAATAATTTCTTGCCCGCTGCAGGAATTGAACCCACAACTCACAGTTCTATCGTTTGTTGGTACTTTCCTCTAACCATTACGCTAAAACCCTTTCTGTCATAATTTTGTTGACAAGGTGATAAACATTAGCTAAAGCTATGTTTCAGCAGATCACTTACTTTAAGAAAGGATTGTGTGTTGACTATTCTTCAAAGGATTGTGTCTTGGCTAGCCAAACAACAAAAGTAGCAAAAAACAAAACTGTTGCTTCTTCTATTCCACACTGTCATCAACAGCGTTCAGTAGTTTGGGTTATTGTTTGGGCATTTTTTTTTTATTTTTTTTTTTTTATTTTTGCATAGCGCGAAGGAAAAATTAACAATTGACCAAAAGTGCGTTGACAAGTGCTTTTCTAAGTGACAGAAAAAAAAATAAGAATGATATATAATAAAACTTATTGGTGTGAAGATAAACGTGTGTTTTTTAGTTTACTTTGTTATTTTCAAGTTTTGAATTTAAAAATTATTCGAATCGAAAAAAAAGCCATTAAATTATCAAATCTATGAAATTGTGAAAATGCTTCGCTTCTGTCGTGTGTCCAGTGACGAACCTGTGTTTTTTTTTGTCTTGAAAAATGATAAAGTATTTATTAGCTTTTAAAAAAAAAAGTTAAAAATTTACTTACAAGCTCCAAAATATTCACAATACCAAAAATGTTTAAAAAACTTCTCACTTTGTCTGCTTCTAACTGCATTCAATAATGTAGAAAAATGAACACAAAAAATTGAGCATATGCACTTTCTGCATTTACTTTAGAATAAAATCGTAACGGTTTGTTTGATTGCTCTCCCAATACATTAGTTTTTAAGAGAAAACAATAACAAAACAAATAAGTGCTTGACGAGCAAGATCAAATAAGTAGTTTTGTTGTTGTAAGCATTTGAATACAGAGAAATCAAAGACGTGGTCAGTTGTTTGAGTCACTTTATCATTTAAGAACCAGTGTTGCCAGAGACTAGTGGCGGCAGTGGCCGAACGCAATGAAGTGCTTGGATCGTTTGATGACAATTGACTCATGACTCGCGAGGTCCGGGGTTCAAATCCCAACTAACACTGAAATTGTTTTCAATTGAAACGGCAGGCAATGGCAAACCTCAGAGAGTAAATAATGCCATGTTAAGCATCTTGATAATATGCTCATTAGCCGTTTGGAGTCGGTATATAATTAGTTAGTCCAGTTCTCGATCATTTGTGTGCAAACATTAAATAACGCGCATGACATAATTTGAACATAAGAAGCTTTGTCAAAGTGCTTTCAATGGCTGAAATGGATAATTCCGGTTTTTTTCGTAGCCAGAGACTTAGCTTGTAAAATACACATTCTCTGTAAAAAACCCCAAAATTTTGTCTACTTTAACCTTAATCGGTCCCTTGTGTAAATTTTACACACACTTTTCAACTTCAAGCTGTTATTTTTTTAATATAATTTCAGCAAATCGACGGAACTAGGATTTTGGCTGGTTTTTTAAAAAATTGTTTTTTTTAATAAATAAAATAATGAATAATAAATAATTTTTAACGACTAGATCGCATTCATTTCATTTATCGATAAAAATATGGCTCTTGAAAAAGTGTGTAAAATTTACACACAAGGAACTTATTCGTTTCTAGAAATTAGGGACCGATGAAGGTTAAAAAGAAAAATAATAATAATACCTTAAAAAATATAAAAACTTAAATAATACCTACATTTGACTCAACGTTAATGTCCGAGAACTTTGTCTATAGCTCATTTAAGTGAAGAATTCCAATTGAGAAATATGTTTAGGAAAGGTTTACGTGGTTTTTGAGAAAAATACCTACTCGTATATCTGCAGGCCAAACATTCACAATTAATTTCATGGAACAATTATATCCCCCTTAGCCCTTAGATTAAAAATTTACACCTTAGATATAAAAACCATTTTGTTCTAAGTTTTTTACGATGTAGAATCTATTTTTATACCCTTACGATTACGGCGAAAGAGGATATATTGACTCCGTTATCATGTTTGAAACTCACATAAATAGTTGTGGAAGGCCCATTACCATCACATGTTACTGGGCGTTTGACCCACATTTACCGCATTTGTGAACTAATTGTTACCATTTGTTACTTTGTGAGCAAATTGTTTATAAACGGTACCTTAACGGTAAATTTTTGGACACATTTTTTGAAAATGTTTGACGGGAGGTGTAGTATGCATTCAGTGCATATATTCTTGATCAGCATCACCATCTTAGTACATTTAACCATGTCGAATAAAATTAAGATCAAGAAAACCTGGAAACCCAGGTTCGAACCCCAGCAGCGACAGAAAATTATTTGAATTAAAATAATTTTTCTGTACGGCCGCCACCTCTCTGCAGACAATGGCAAACCTCAGAGAGTAATAAAAATGCCATGTAAAGCTTCTTGAGAATAAGAACATTCCGTTCATCGCCGTTCGGAGTCGGCGTTAAGCCTGTATGTCCATTTCTCGGTCAATTGTGTACAAACTTAATAACACGCACAACACAATTGATCATAATAAGCTAGGTCAAAGTTCTTTCAAGGGCTGAAATGGCCAGTTATTTATTTTTTATTTTTTTTTTTAAGATAAAAACTTTACCAACCTCCAATACAAAGTGACGTCATCAGAAAAGTTAAATTTTATTAATTTCACAAAAATAAAGACATAGACTTGATATATTAGACTTATGCTTTAATGCAAACTTCAGCGTACTCTGCGTTTAAAATTTAGCAAAATTGAATTAAAACTTCTTCTACATCCCATACAAAGTGACGTCATCAAAATAATAAGAACTTCAAATGTTTGCAAAAAATCGTAGAAACATAAAACGAATGACTTGAAATTTTGCACATAAGCATTTATTTTAAATATACACTCAGATTTTAAAATTTGGCAAAATAAAATAAGAACTTTACCAAACTCCCATACAAAGTGACCTCATCAGAATAGTAAAATTTGATAAATTTTACAAAAATAAAGATATAGACAAATGCTGTAACATAAGCTTTAAGTTTGAGTTTAAAGTTTGGCAAAATTAAATTAGAAATTCTTCCACATCCCATACAAAGTGACGTCATCAAAATAATAAGACCTTCATTAATTCCACAAAAATTAATCAACTGACTTATAATTGACACATAAGATTTGATTTTCAATATGCACGCTAAATATGAAAATGGACAAAATCAAATTAAAACCACGCCTATTTCCCATACAAAGTGACTTCATCAAAATGGTAATATCTCCAAAATATTCTACAAACATAATTCGAATGACTTAAAATTTTGCACATAAGCATTTATTTTAAATATGCACTCAGATTTTGACATTTGGCAAAATCTAATGAAAACTTTACATACCTCCCATAAGAAATGACGTAAATGAAGTAGTATAATCTTCATAATATCCACAAAAATTAAGATTTTGACTTGATATTTTACAAAAAGGATTTAATATTTGAAACGTACTCTGCATTTGAAATTTGTAAAAATTGGATAAGAATCTAACCCATCCCCATACGAAGTGACGTCATCAAAATAATAAAACGTTCAAAATTTCGAAAATACTCAAGCTGTGGGAGTTTTTTAACGTCGGCCAAGCCTAAAAGATAACTGCTAACTACTTTTCACATTTTTATTCAGTTCGAATTCTTGTTAGGTTATAAGGGAAGTTAGCTACAATTAACATATTTTTATTCATTCAAAACATAAAATCTCTTTTGTAGAAATTACTCAGTGGCTTACGAGTGTCTTAAAAATCTAATTTGAAGTGTCATAACCTCATGTGCCCATATAAATTTCCAGAATATAGATGACATAATAATAATAATAAAAAAATTTATGGAGCAATGCCCCCGGTCCCTATTTTCTCTCAACATTATATAACAAATTATTCTCTCCCTGTATTAACCATTAATAATAATGTTTTTCTTTTTATTTTAGTAAACATTTCCCAGCTGATAGATATCCCGACTATGAGACCGCAAAGCAAAGTGTATCGCTTATACTCTACAGTCACCACTTTAGCGAAAGGCCCGTTAGAGCCCTGGTACCTGGTTTGATCGAAATTGGTGGCATACAACTCAATGAGCAGCCAAATGACCTGCCACAGGTACACAAACATATTGAATATGATTCATTTTTTGCATTTCTATTTTATTAACGACATTTACAGGACATCGCCAAATTCCTAGATGATGCCCACGAACATGGCGCTATATTATTCAGCCTTGGCACCAACGTGGAAGAAAAGCATCTGGAACCTAATACTTTGAAAATTATATTCAATGTATTCTCAAAATTACCCCAAAAAGTAATTTGGAAATGCGATAATATAAGCGAGGTATCTGGGAACTCTTCAAATATATTGTATAAAACATGGTTGCCACAAGCTGATATACTGGCACATCGCAATATACGTCTTTTCTTCAATCATGGCGGCAAAGGTGGCATCACTGAAGCTCAATTTTATGGTGTTCCGATGCTAATGTTGCCAATATTCGGTGATCAGCCAATGAATTCGAAAGAGATCGTACAAAAAGGTTACGGCGTTGAAATTACAGATCAACACAATTTGACAGCAGTTGATGTTCAGCAAGCGCTCATGGAAGTTCTAGGTAATTCCAAGTACCGCCTAGCAGTGCAGCAGTTCTCAAAGATCTACAGAGACCGACCTATGAATGCCAAGGAAAGTGCTGTCTATTGGTTGGAGTATGTGATACGGTACCGCGGTGCACCGCACATGCAGAGTCCGTTGAGGAGTCTCAATTTTGTGCAGAAGCATAATTTGGATGTTTTATTGTCCCTCGTTGTTAGTGTTTTTATTGTAATGCTATGTCTTAAATTTACTTTTAAGACAATTGGGAAAATTGTAGGTAGAGTTAGAGGTAAGAAATTAAAGACTAATTAACGATCTGTTATAAGATGCTGTTATATCTTCTAGAAAAGTATTTGTTAAAATTTTTTCAAATATGAAAAAATATTTTTGAGCCTTGTCAATCAAAAGAAACTTGAGTGAATTAGTAATTTCGTAAATTGAAATTTAAACATTTCTTATTTGGCTATTTTATTGGCTAAAATTATAACTATTGAAAACAGAATTAATTTCTTACTATAAACGTCGTTTAGAATTAAAAATTAAGCATTTTGTTTTATACGAGAACTAAAACCTTATATCAAAGACTTTATAATTATAAGGGGTGTGTAAACAGGAAGTGTAGGGTATTATTAAACAGCTGGTCGGTTGGCAAATTTCAAAGATGTTGTATTCCATACATAATCACTATGTGTCTACTTCAAAATCCAATGAAAAATTAAGGGTCGTCTAAAAAGTTGTTCATTTTATTAAAAAAACATATATAGCACCTTTTCTTGATACACCATATAAAAAAATCTCCTACAATTATCTTTTGATAGAGCAACAGTGTTAAAAAATGTCTACTCAAGATGGACAAAATAATGTTTCCAACAGAATGAATTTTACAGCATACGTTTATTTAATATATCTTCGCCTTTCATGGAAAACTGACCAACTACAAAAATTCGGTTTTTTATTTTTTGATGCAGTATAATGTAGAAAGTCATTCAAAGATTTCTGGCAATGTTGAATATCTAATATTTCGGCAGAAAATATCCCTTTGGTCCTTTTAACAAACAAATTTAAAAAGAAGAACAAGGACCTACATAACATGTTTTTTTAATTGGTTAGTTTTCCTTATAAACCGATTATATGCAAAATTTAGTTTCTGTTAAAATTACTTATGTAAAGGGTTTTCCATTAAGGACTTGACAACTTTTTTTTTAAATAAAACGCAAGCCATTTGAGATATTTCAAAAACTTTATTATCGACTTGAAGTACAATCAAAACATTTATGAATGAAGCTCGATTTCGTTCATATGGCCACCGCGGGCACGTATGGAGCGGTCGATTCGTTGGACCCAATTTTCGATGACTCGGACACACATTTCGACCGAAACGGCCGCTTTTTCGCGTTCAATGTTGGGTCTGAGCTCTTCCAACGTCGTCGGCTTGTTGGTAATCATAGCGCGATAACGATGGCCAGTAGAGGGGTCAAAGTTGCAGCATTGTAAAGGTGTTTTTTCAGCCTTTAATTTGATACCTAAATTGTTCTTGTGCGATACGAGTTCAAATTTTACAATGAAAACAAAATGCTAAACTTCAAATGCTCATATCTCCGTAAATAGAGGCCGTAGAGGGGTCTAATTTGCAGCATTGTAAAGGTGTTTTTTCAACTTTTAATTTGATAAACCTCAATTGAAATGGAATATGGTAACATTGTTACACTTAATTTTGCCGAAAGTCAAGGACACTGTAACACTGGATAAAACATGACCCAGTCGCTTCTCATCAACCGCAAACGCAGACTCAGTCACAATTCGAACGAAGCGTTCGGTGTTTTGTAAATGGCATGGAAATCTGTAAAAATTTTTGAATAATATGATAAGTGAAGATAGGAAGATTTTCCTGGAATGTTAATGATTTTATCTGGCGAAAATTGTAGATCTATTAGTTGGCTGTCTGTATAAAATTGTACGCAAGGAGGTTCCGTAATAGTGAATTTATCCCAATCGATCATATTTAAGTATGACTCACTGTCATGCGAAAGGCACGGAGCCTTGTAGGTGGTTCATGCCGTGCTGCTCTGATTTTTTTATACCCATCTAATCGAATGTCATGTTCAGGATCAGTTATCATTGTGTTACAGTGTTCTTGACTCTCGGCTTCATCGTTATCCACATGTATTGTACCACACTTGGAGCCTTCAGGTAAAAGTCTTGGACGTTATAGCTAATTAAAAAATTATCACGATATTACCTTATTTTACCCTATAGGTTTAAACAGCACACATTTGGAGTTATCCGATTTTTATGCCTTCTTTTAAACAAATTAGACTTTACCACAATCGGAATGTTAGCACGCTGCCACAGTTCATAAAGAATTTTTCAACTTTTGGATACTATAGTTATTAAGTTTATAATTTTTTTGGGAAACTTGAATATATTGTCACGATTCGTGGGCAATTTTATTTGAATAACGTTATTAACTCGTTTTTATACCTAAATACAGGGTTTACCAATAAGAGGTGTTATTTTGGTATTCAAAGAAAAATGCCATTTTTTGAGATAAATGATCGGATGTTTATTTCATAATAAAGAGGAAGGTATGCCGTTAATAATGAAAAACAACATCAACCAAATGGCCACCACGACCACGCTTACAGGACAATATCCTTTTCATGAAATTTTCCATAACCAAATCGCAAAGTGGCTGCCCTATGTCCTCGATAGCCTCTTTGAGGTCTTCAATCGGTGCTGGGCTGTTGGCGTATAACTTATGTTTCACGTGGCCCCAAAGGAAGAAGTCGCAAGGTGTTAAATCACAAGATCTCGGTGGCCAATTGTGACATCTTCGAGAGATAACACGGTCCGGAAACTTTTCCCGTAAAAGATCAAAGGTTTCGTTGCTTGTGTGGCACGTAGCGCCGTCTTGTTGAAAGTAAACGTTGTCCAGATCAATACCATCCAACTCCGACAATAAAAAATCATTAATCATCTCTCGATAGCGCAATGCATTCACCGTAACTGCAGATCCAACCTAATTTTCGAAAAAGTAAGGTCCAATGACCCCGCCGGACCATAAACCGCACCAAACAGTCACACGTTGAGGGTGGATAGGCTTCTAAACAATAACTCTTGGGTTTTCCTGGGCCCCAGATGCGACAATTTTGTTTGTTGACGTAGCCACCGAGGTGGAAATGGGCCGCATCAGTCAAGATGATTTTTCGATGGAATTCCGGATCATTTTCATGCATTTCAAGGACCCAATCAGCAAAGACACGACGTTGTTGATGATCGGCCGGCTTGAGTTCTTGTGTTAACTGAACTTTCTAAGCCTTAAGACCCAAGTCTTTATGCAAAAAACGGTGTAATGACGTATGTGGAATGCCCAATTCCAAAGAACGACGAGGAATGGACAAACCTGGGTTTTCTTCAACACTTTGGGCTACAGCATAAATATTCTCAGTTGTTCTTGAGCGACGTGCACGGGTTTTATTCTTCACATCACTAACTTTTCCGAACAGCTCAAATTTTTTCAACAATTTCTGTATTTCTGGTCCGACAAGGTGCTTCACGACCACCAAAATATGCTTTAGTTTTGCGAACTGTGACTGTGACTGAACAAGATTTTCACCATTTTTGTAGTGAATTTTAATAATTTCAATGCGTTGTTGAAGCGTGTATCGTAAAACGATACGCTTTAGTAATGGCGTACCATTTTTAGTAATGGCGTAGTTTCTACTTGTCAAATGTCAAAGAATAAAAGCTTTAAAAGTGAGCGATTCACAACAGCGGGCGATTCACAATAACACCTCTTATTGGAAAACCCTGTATTTTAAGAAAAATATTTTATTTTAATTTCATTACTTAATTTTTAAAATAATTCAGTTAATTTTCAATTTTGTTTGAATTAAAAAAAGTAATTCATACATAATGAAAAAAGCATTGTACCAAATATTTGAACCATTATAACTTTGTTTTTAAAGTTATTGAATAACTTTTCTGGATAAAATGTAAACAAATTCTTAGGACTTTAATTTTATGAGAAAACAAAAAACAACTTTAGGGGGGTAAATCGGGCTAACGAGGTTTACTAGTCAAACATGACCTTGGAAGTAAAAATGTTCTGAAGAGAAAAGCACTTTTAAACGACATTTTATTTTTTAAGATCGAGTATGTTATGCTCAAGTTATAGAAAAAAGACCATTTCGGCTGTTTTTCGATGGTCAAAAAAAAAATTTTTTTTTATTTTGGAATCCATTCGAGGTCAGCTTTAAAATAGGGGGTGGTTTTTTTGCAAACTTTTTTTTCGACCCAGTCTAATGGTCATCGCTTTGGATAAAATTAATAATAGTAACATAAATTCTTATAAAGATAAAAAAATATCAGATTATATTTCGGAAAACGCCAAAAATTTTTTTATAAGATTTTCCATTCCAACGGGTTTCTTAACAAAGGATTCTGAGGAATGGAAAAAGGTCCCAAGCTATAATGTTGGACTTAATATTGTAAAATTGTTTATTTATTGATTGTTAGTGACGTATTAAGGATGGCAAAATCGTCTTCTATGTTTTATATTTATAAGCTCTCAATATATATAAAAAATTAAAATCATATAAACACTATAAACATAATTTGGTGACTTATTTGAATTGTTTATTCACCTACGTAACATCATTTTTTGGAAAATTGCTCTTTATCAAAAAAACTTGAAAAATACAAAATTTATATTTTTGCACGACAAAAAGTATTGTTGTTTTCCCATTTTTCAACCAATTTTGATAACTAATAGGTCACTGAACAGATCATATAATACTTAATACGTTAATATATTGTACGATTGAAAAACTTAATTTCGTATTTTTTAACAAATTTCGAAAAAAAATTAATTATCATTTTATCTATCTGCTTGACAAAAAATTTGTAGTTTTAAAATTTATTAACCGATTTCGGCGATTGGAAGCTCGTTAGAAAGTTTATTTTATACTCAATATGATAATTTATTGAGTTAATTAAAAAAAAGTTATTATGTAAATTTTAGTTATTTTCGAAAAAAAACCTATTTGGTCCTTTATAAATGGTATGAATCATCTGTGGGAGCTGGGCGCCTCGCCTTCCTGTAATTGAAAATGGAAGCTAGGCTTACAATATAGGAAATTGTAAAGTATTAATAGTTAATAGTTGAGTAGTAAATACACTTTATATGTATTTTATGTAGTGCTTATGTAATGTGTTGTATACAACAGCAATTTGTGGTCACGTGCGGCACGTTTTTATAACGCATGCAACTTGTTTGTGCTGCAAAACTCTTCAGAGACCTCAACACACACGTCATAGTAGAAAAAAGAAAAATTGTTTCGTTTCATCATTTGACGTTTTGTAACATTAATTTTACGAAAATGACCAGCAAAACGATCATCAAGGGAATGCTTGAGATAATCATATGAGTGCTTTGAATAGGTTGGGAAAGTTTTTACCGAACAAGTTTTTTTTCTTCTTGTTTACAAGGCACTTACTACAAGCCTAGTGACGATGACGAGAACGCCAAGTGTCTGCACCCCAAATGAGCTGCTCATGAAAATTTGTGAAATATTTTAATTTGATTCCATTACATACGAGTAGACAGCAGTTTTTTGAGCAAGGGTTGTAGTTGTAGTTGAGGCACTTGTTGGTGCATTTGGTTTACGAGTAAGTCGAACCACGTGGTGAATCAACATAGAAGAAATATTTAAAAAATGTGTTTTCAAATTTTGCTTGTTTTCAAAGCTTGGGAGTTAAAAATTTGATAGAAGTCCCCGGTTGAGAGACGAATTCAGGTTTCCTATGAACTCTAAAATATGAGATTAACACAAAAATCAGTGAAAATCAATTGCTTGATTATAATAGTAACATTTTTTTGTTTATTTGTAGTTTGACCATCAACTAAATTATAAACCCTATGATAATTTTAAATAAAAATGGCTACACTTAACAATATCTTAGCTTATAATCACTTTATTTTTTTGCAGCGCACAGCGTTGTTTTGTGGCTTGCTTTATCCCTTCACTGTAGCTGCTACATTTGCGGCCTGTTGCGCTACAGCAATAGTTTGAATGGTTGCGTCTCTTGTATGCTGTCCAACACGTTCCTGAAATTAAAAATTGTTACTTAGTCCTTGCTGCTGCAGTATGATGAGAATTGAAACTTACAATTTTTTTGCCAATTTTTTTCAACCAGCCTGCTTCTGTTTGTCCTGCGAAAATTGCCAAAACGACAGCGAGGAAAATGATAACTTTGTGGAAATTCATTTTTTTTTTTAACCAAATGTATTGCTTAGACACTTCTACAAATTCAAAACTTATGAAACTGGAATGCTATATTGCTCTGTTCAGCTGATAGCTTGTTTCTGATTGATGTCCATCATAGGCCACTCGTTTAATATATATATTGCCGCGAGATTCTATGCGTTATCATAGCTACACCGCTTTACACGGGGGGATTATTTTCGTCGTCGAAAAAATGCAAAGAGATAATTGACGGGGAATTCTTTCTGCCCAGACGCTGCTATTCTTCTCGTTTGCAAATAAAACAGTTTCCACTGAATTGCTGATAAGCTATAAACATTCATAATCAGTA
Source organism: Pherbina coryleti (assembly GCA_943735915.1). Classification (NCBI taxonomy): domain Eukaryota; kingdom Metazoa; phylum Arthropoda; class Insecta; order Diptera; family Sciomyzidae; genus Pherbina; species Pherbina coryleti. The sequence goes on from OX030949.1 coordinate 16,682,067, forward strand.
GATGGTAGTATTTAAAAATTTAAATGCATCGTTATCAATAGCGGATGAGTTTGTCTTGAGGGCGAATTAGGAAAAAGTCCCCATTATCATAAAATTAAGCAAGCTTTTAAAAAAGAGGCTAATAAACTTTTAATTGACAGGAATAAATTAAAGATGGTTAACGGTTCCTTCTTGTTGATTCAAAACTATATAGTGACAGTAAATATCGCAATGTCTTGAGCAGATATTAGTCAACATAAAGGGGAAAATCATGGAGGAATATTAACTTTCAGGATAGAAACTTTCCATTCCGAATTTATATATTTCAACCAAAATTAACACACGAACCTATTAAAGTGGAATTGACAAAGCCATATGGCCTAAGCTTGTTATCTAAAAATCATTATTAGCAATGAAATTTTTAAGCTTTTAAGCTTTTCCGAGTTTTACGTGAAGAATGCATCATGCGAATTGTATAAATCATAATGAAAGATCGGTATCTTTGAACACCACAAAAGTTTTAGCGAAAAACTGTTTTCATGAATTTTTCGGTTTAATTGAATTAAAAACTACAAAAAAATCAAAATTTCAAATATAGTTCATTTTTAAAATTTTTGTTAAGAATTTTTTAATTATTTTCACTTTAAATTTAAAATTTCTTTATTAATTTGAGCAGGAAACCCATTTAAAAAAATTTTTATAAAATTTTAAAATAATATTTTAAAAACCAATCCCTTAACATTCTGGAATTGTACCAGTTTTGCGTTTTTGAAAAATTTTTGCTAAATATTTCTAAAACATAACAAGCCATATGATTTAAAAAATTAATTTTTTGGTTCGTTCTACTTCCCAATGGGCCACATTGAATGGGCTAACACTATTTCCCAAAGATAAGATTGCTCTAAGCTCACAAAAAATGTTGGACCCAGTCGTAAAAGTCGTTTGCGGCCTCGGTAGTAGAGAAGGTAGCGTGCTCAACTGGCACCCCAGAGATCCTGAGAAAACTTTTCTGCATTTTTTTATCCTCATTTCTAATCAACTAAAATAGAAAAATTACACTGAACAGCAAAATTAATTTTTTCCCAAAATAACAAGATTCCGACAACGGATTCTGATAGAATGGATAAATAATGGATATCGGCACTTTGAAAGTTTACGTATAAGTTTTATTATAGGGGGTATTTAAACTCCCCCCTTTTGAATCGGCAAATTCTTATAGTTAATTAGCATGAGAAACCATGTGACCCTTACATTTTGGGTATATTATGTATGTATATATATATATATTATGAGAGGATTTATGAAGAATACTACGAGGAGAATTTTTGTAAAACATTTTAACCCTATAACTTTTCAATGAATGGACCCTTTCTGACCCTCTTTTGATAAAGGGCAAAGATAACCCAAAAAAAATATCATAAAATTCTACTCTAAGTGTCTGAATACACCAATACAGAAAATGCAACTAAAATTTAAAATAATTCAAAACTTAAAATGTGCTTAAGGGTTAATTTCGTAATTATTTAGAATTGGTTCAAAAATATCGCACAACACAGGGTTTTCGGGGGTTGTATCATAATATTATCTATTAATGATATATATTTATTGTCCCCTCTATCTGAATCCGTTGTCAGTAACAACGTTAAATAACACTTGCCTTAGATTCAAATTCACATGTTTCTTTGACTTTCATTCACTTTTACATATCATATCCTACACATGCTTCACTTGATCTTCCTTCCCACTAATCTATCACCCCATTTCGAATCATGGCAGAGTTTACTGAAGGTATTACATCCGAAATCGTTTCCTTAATAGCATGTTCAAACCGAGCAGTTAATTATGTTAAATCGAGTTAATGAAGTTAAATCGAAAAACGAGTTCTGAAATGAAGTTCTAATGAAGTTAAATGCGTACAATTGTTGTTGGAAATTTAACGTGTTAAATGATTTAACACGTTTCGAAACTCGTTAAATCACTGGTTTGTGTTCTTGCTAACGTCAGAAAAGCTTTTTTTGCTTTTTAAACGCAGCCAAATCTGACAAGAGCTTTTTATTTTGATGTTTTGAATGTAAACAAATAAATTCTTTGACAAATTTTACTTAATTCTTTAACAAATTTTTTAATGTATTTGAATTTTTTGTTATTTTTTTTTTTTTTTTTTATTTTTTTTTGTAATTTTGAATAAACAATTTTTTATTTCTTTCAAAATATAAACAAATAAACTGACATTTTGAAACTAGTTAAGGCAGTATGAACGATGATGTTAAAAAAAAAGCTTTTTTCGAATAACACGTTAAATGAAGTCGGTTTGAACATGCTATAACATCGCAGAAACGTTCTCTAGAAAAAGCTTTTTGATAAATTCGACATTGGAAAATGTTATCGATATATTTGTAACTATTGTATTGTATCTATTTGTCATCTATTATATGTTATCATCTATTTGTATCTATGTATGAATTTCTATTTCATGAATTTCTATATCACCTGTCTCAGAATCTTAAACACTCAAAGCTACGTTTTCTGAACTCTTGAGAAAGGTATATCTGGTTCTACTCGACCGAATTAAAAATAATGTAAAAACATTCGGTTCATTACTTAAAATATTAGGGATTTAAGGGAGCATTTTTCAAAAATTTGTAGAAAATTTGAAGAAAACGTCGATAAAATACATTTTTATTTTAGTTTATTCCCTAGCAGAGTAAAATCCATTTTGCATTTTAGCTTGATTATTTACGAAACGCGTCCTTAAAACAAGACCAAAAAGTGTCCTACGGTTTTAAAAGCAACTTTAAGAAGACAACCTCTCTCATTTGAACGTCTTTTGGTTTTTCAGATGGTAAATTTATATTTTTTATTTTCATGATGATATCAAATCAGGTTTTTTTTTAATTTTTAACTATTTGAACTTTGTTATATGTTGCTACTTATATTTCTGGATCTGTTAACACTAGTTTCATTAGAGTCAAACTAACGTATCGATTGGAAATTTTGAAATATTTAAGCTTGTACGTTTTGGTGAACGCGCACTTATTGCGATGTTCACAATGTTTTTAAAATTGCCTTTCAGCAAAAAAATGGAATTAACACGTGAACATTTTCGTGCGATTAGTTTTTACAACTTTTGACGTGAATTACCTCAACAAGAGTGGCATCGATGAACTCAATTCGACTTTTGGTGATGAAGCAGAAACTTCTGTTTATGGGTAATACACAGAATTCAGGTGGGGCCTTCCATTCACGAATTTCGTGAAGGGCTTTCAAAAGCTGTTGTTGGCCACAAAATATTGATGATGTGCGCAAACTGATAATGCTTGATCGTCATGTGACATACCGTGAGATTGTACAAAAAAGTTTTAAACGATTTTTTTGAGATGGCATCACTATTATTAAATATTATCGGACAATGTTGCAACCAACTTAATTTTGAAGAATCATCATTAGGCTTTCTTTTTCAGTATGTGTCGTCAGAGATAATGAGATATTGTTTAACGAAATTTATTTTTGAAGCCCTGAAATTTTTCAGTGAACGCATCTCAATAATCGTCACCAACTTCTTTTTAAATCTAAAGATTCGCGGAAAAACGTGTGTCTGATTTATAAAAAAAAGCGATTCGGATGTACTACCAGTAGAATAGGAACAAGTGTTTTTATATTTCGAGACATTTATTTTGAATTTTTATTTAATTTCAAATAAGACCAAAGACAAAAGTCAAAGTCTCTGATACCAACACCACTATCTTTCTAAACAAAATTACAACAAAACTAAGCATGTTAAAATTTTATTGCTTCTGTAGTATTGCCTAAGGCAGTAAGCCACTTGTGAAGATTGGTGCGCAGAAGAGCGGGGCAGAGAAGAGCAGGGTGGATAAGCATAATTATTTTGCACAATAGTTATACAGGAAAAGGTATATATGCTTTGACCAAATGTGAAATATGTTTTTTTTTTTTTGCTCTATCTTCAGCTGCGGTTCTGTTTTAATTTAAAAAAGATAATTTTAAATGAATATTCAAAACACATGCAAAAGCAAGCCATATTGATAAAGATGTTACTCGGTTATTTTTTAAATTGCGTTATTCATATGAGTGCAATATGGAATCCCCTGTAAGACTGACTATCTGTTTCGAAATTGTTATTAATTTTTCGTAAGATGAGTTATGAGCTCAAACTTGCTATAAAAGCGTAGGCGGAAAATCAAATACTTACTATTCAATACTAAACACTCCACGGCAGTATTTGAGTTTTTGAAATTAATTTTTAAAGATTTTTGAGAAAACTAATAACATGAATTTCTACAAAGTTTTCATCTTCTGCGCTATTGTTCTGGCCATGTTTGCCGCACATACTGAAGCTAGTTGGCTAAGCAAGATTGGCAAAAAAATTGTAAGTCTTAACCTTCGATACAAACAAATGTAACGCCCAACTCATGAGGCAATACTTGTTTTTTCATAGGAACACATTGGCCAAAATACCAGAGATGCCACCATTCAAACAATAGCTGTAGCGCAACAGGCCGCAGAAGTTGCCAACACCTTAAAGGGATGAAAAGTATCGGAGTCACTCACTACCGTTGTTGTATAGTTATTTGGAGATATAAGAAGAACAGGAGGAAAGTCAAGAGACTTGCATATATATTATGTACTATATGTAAATTTAAATTTAAAATAAAACTTTAAACAAAATTATTCAAAATTTTTCATTGTTAGACAACAATAGTTTTTTTTTACTCATATTGAAGCACGAAATAGAAAAATATTGTTTGGTGTTGGTTCCGGAATAAGTACAATACAGTCTAATGCTGTTCCCAAATGCTTTTTTCTTGCTTCAAGACAGCTTAAAACTGTTCACAAAAGTACACTGAAAAAAACAAAGCTTAAAATTGAACACAATGTGTTCAAAATATGTGTCCATGTGTTCATATATCTTTCAAAAGTTTTAAACACATTCGCTCTTACTTTGAAGAAATTTGTTGCAAGCTATTTTTTAAGCACAAAATTCGTTAAATTAATGACAATTGTCGTCAACTTTAAAACATTTTTTTCAGTGTAGTGTTTTGGATTCCTTTTAACTATCTTACGCTTATAAGAAATAAACAGCAATTAATAAATAGCTATATTCTTCTATCCCAATACTAGGAATCGAACTCACATCCTCTTAGTCAAAAGTCCTCTTGTGTTACCACTTCGCCACATCAATTGCTAAAAATTCTCAGCGGAAAACGCATATTTACTAAATCCAAAATATATTAAAAAGTAACATTTTAATACATCTCAAAATTAATAAATAATATGTAGTTCATATTTAAACTCATTTATGTATAAAATATTTTTTTTCCTGTAATGCAAAGAAGCTTTCTTAACCCTTAAATGCCCAATGTACCATTTTGGATACAACCGAGAAAATAAGCTATCTATTTTAAAATATTGCAAAAATTGAAATTCTACTTATGTAGTTTCACTCAAAAAATTGCAAATATAAAACAAAAATTTAATTATTGGCATAACTTTGTTAGCTTGGGAAATATTGACCGTCAAATTCAAAAAATATTTTTTTTTTTAATTTTTACGGAAAGTTCACTTTTTCACATGAAATATCTTTTAAACTATTCACAATTTTAGAGTCTCCTTGAACTCCTACAACCAAGCTGATTGATAGTATACTTCGGAATGCCCACTGTATCTTTTGGATGCAACCATGTTTTCTTTAATAACCCGTAAGCAAAAATTTTTTCCAAAAAAATAAAAACGGGGTCGTGTTCAGGGGATTATTTAGCACAGCATAATTTTTTTTTAATAAATCGGTGTTGTTGGGCATTTAAGGGTTAAGATGTCAGGCCACCCTAGAATTTTCGAAAAATCTATTTTATTAATGGTCCTTTATGATCTCAAAAAATATATCTCGAAAGATTATGGTCGGGAAAAATGTCTAAGTAAGTTTTTAAATTTTAGTATTAGGAGACCTGGTACTACTACAACTAAGTACTACTACTCAAAACTTTAAACGCGCTTATCTCAAAACTGCATTTTTTAAAATGGCCGAAAACATAACTCTTTCATCACTTGAAACTTTGAATACATCTTGAACAATATTTTACAGTATTTACAAAATTTTTACAATATTTTACAGTTTATTAAAAACTTAGTTACTTTTTTAAGCCCCGTTAAGTATTTATTTGAAAAACACTTTCCTTTACGAACACTCGATTAAAAAATTCATTCTATCCCTGGTTCACACAGAATGTCTTTAATGTAATAAAGAAAAGAAATAAGCTGCACAAGCTTTGGAAAATCAATTCGTCATTAGCTAACGGAGAACCTTACAGAATGACCTGGAATAATGCCGTCCATTTAACAAAACAGTCCAAGTCCCGCTAAAAATCTGTGAAACAATATTAAGAGACTTGCAGTTAATAAAAGACAAGCTCTGTATGCCAAGTTGATCCTGACTTATTAAAAAACTTTTTCATTAAACACACTAGTCACTCGAACAATAACACTATCTCAATTTCAAATTTCCATGTTCCACATCTCTTCGAAATTGCTACTGTAAGTGAACTTGATATTGGAAGGTGCACGCAAAGAAATTTTTCGTTTACCACAACTGAAAAATTAGCCAACAATACTTCGTTTGCTAGATATATTTGCCGCAAACAAATATTCAGTTGTCACTTAAAAATATATCGTATATACCTATGCATATACCGCAAGCTATTTCGGTAATTATTGTTTATTATTTTAATTATCTTTCTCCCTATTTCCGTCCGTCTTCTTATGGATTGCATCTATCGCACGTCTGTTGCCATCTCCTTCCGCCTATTTAGCAAATTACCAATGTGCTTACATAAAAACAATTTGTCCAAAAAGTAACTCTGAACTATAAGCTCTGTGTTTATACAACGAAGGGAAAAACAAAAAAAGTTTTCAGTTGACAAAAACAAATTTCTCAATTACTGCAATTTAAAAATCACTCGCGCTTATGACAAACGAAATTAATTTCCTGCAACTAAATGACGCGTTTCTCGCAACTGACTATTATTATGAAAACTGTTGAAATGTTTGCAAATAACGATTTCAAGCACGACAAACGAAGTTCGTTTGGGTCATACTGGCGATAAACATTTTTTGTCTTTGCGTGTCTATTATGCAAACAAAGTCGAACGCAATAGGTGAAGACGGTATTCCGATTAAATTTATTAAAATAATATGACCACACATAATCAGCTCGTTGACTCATAACTTTAATCACTGTCTTTGAAATCAGCAATTGTTTTACCTGTGTCCAAAAAGACCAACCCTTCTGGGCCTAACGATTTTAGGCCGATAAGTATATTGTCCCCACTGTCTAAGGTCTGTGAAAAAGTAATGAGACAACAAATCAATAATTTTTTTACTGGAAAATAAACTTCTGTCGCCATTTCAATCTGGTTTTCGAGTATGGCATGGGTGTGCATAGTTAAGGTTATGGTTGACTTACAACCTTCATATAATTTCGGCTCTATGTCTTTGCACTCCCTATTAGATTTCTCGAAAGCATTTGACAAAGTAAGGCACCAATACTTATTTCAGACAATCCGGACTCTCTTTGTGTTTAGTGATAGGGCATTAAGACTTATGCCAAGTTACTTGTCGAATAGATTGCAAAGAACTCAAGTGCGACTAGCTTTCTATAGTCACAAGGTTCTATTCTTGGTCCTCTTTTATTATCCATTTTTATAAATAACGTCTTTGCTGTTTGCAAACAATCTTCTGTAAATGCTTATGCGGATGATATTCAGATCTATCTATCATCTTATATTGAAATTGTAGATAACCTTTGCCACAGACTTAATGAGGATCTACGAAACAATTATCAATGGGCTAAAAATAATGGTCTCCAACTAAATGCTGATAAATCATATGTACTTCCCATTTGCAAGAATAAACATCTTACTTACTTACTTATCTGGCGCTTACAACCGTAAGTCGGTTTTGGCCTCGTATAAGAAATTGCGCCAGCCATTTCTGTTCTGCGCTTGCTGGCGCCAGTTGGAAACACCAAGCGTGGTCAGGTTATCCAACACCTGATCCTTCCAACGAAGATGTGGGCGTCCTCTTCTGCGTTGACCACCACCGGGCACCGAATCGAATATTTTTTTCGCTGGAGCGTCGTTTTCCATTCGCTCAACATGACCTAGCCAGCGGAGCCGCTCGATTTTAATGCGCTTAACTATGTCGATGTCAGCGTACAGCTCAAACAGCTCGTGGTTCCATCGAATTCGGTACTCGCCATTGACGCAGATTGGACCGAAGATTTTACGAAGGATCTTTCTCTCGAAGGCTCCCAGAGTCTTTTCATCAGAACTGCTCAACGTCCAGGTTTGTGCTGCATATAATAGGACGGGCATGATTAGTGACTTATAGAGCGTGAGTTTTGTTCGTCGAGAGAGGGCTCTGCTTCTCAATTGCCTACTCAGCCCAAAGTAACACCTGTTGGCAAGAGTTATCCTTCGTTTTATCTCAATACTAACATCGTTGAAAGAGTTAATGCTGGATCCCAGGTAGACGAAGTCCTTAACAACCTCGAAGGAGATGTTGTCAACAGTGACGTGGTTTCCAAGACGCTGGGACTGTTTATTTGTTGACACTAGGTATTTCGTCTTATCTGCGTTCACTGCAAGACCCATTCGACTCGACTCTTTCGCTAATCTGGAGAATGCTGCACTGACTTCGCGCGTATTATGGCCAATGATATCGATATCATCAGCATACGCCAGCAGCATAATACTTTTGTAGAATGCCGCTGCGTCTCAAATCAGCAGCTCGGATGATCTTCTCCATCATCAGGTTGAAAAAGTCGCACGATAAGGAATCACCTTGTCTGAAACCTCGTTTGGTATCGAATGGAGGAGTGAGATCCTTCCCGATCTTAACTGTGCTGCTGGTGTTGCTCAGTGTCATTCTGCAAAGACGGATGAGCTTTGCAGGAATACCAAATTCAGACATGGTGGAGTATAGATAATTCCTTATAGGACTGTCGAAGGCGGCTTTATAATCGACAAAAAGATGGTGTGTGTCGATCTGTTTTTCTAGGGTCTTCTCCAAGATTTGTCGTAGCGTAAATATCTGGTCTATGGTGGATTTACCAGGTCTGAAGCCACACTGATAAGGTCCAATCAGCTGGTTTACGATGGGCTTTAGTCTTTCACATAGTACGCTCGACAGGACCTTATATGCGATATTCAGAAGGCTTATCCCACGGTAGTTGGCGCAAATTGTGGGATCGCCTTTCTTGTGGATTGGGCAGAGCACACTGAGGTTCCAATCGTTTGGAATGCATTCTTCCGACCATATTCTGCATAGAAGCTCATGAATGCATTTAAATAGAGCTTCGCCTCCATTCTTGAAGAGCTCAGCCGGTAAGCCATCGGCTCCTGCGGCTTTGTTGTTTTTAAGCCGAGCTATAGCTTTCAAGACTTCACTATGGTCGGGCAGCGGAACTTCAACGCTGTCGTCCACAATTGGGATTTCCGGGATATCATCTCTATTGGCGGGATTGTTGTCGATGTCACCATTCAGAAGCCTAGAGAAGTGTTCCCTCCACATCATCAGTGTACTCTGGATATCTGTCACTAGATTCCCATTTTCATCCTTGCAGGAAGAGGCCCCGGTCTTGAAACCATCGGCCAGGCGTCTTATTTTTTCGAAAAATTTTCGGACCTCATTCCTGTCACCATGCATCTCAATTTTCTCGCACTCACGCATTTCTGCTTCCCTTTTCTTTCGCCTGAAAATGCGTCTCTCTTCCCTCCTCTTCTCTTTGTATCGCTCTTTAGCAGCACGCGTTACAACCGACTGCAGGGTGGCTTTGTAGGCGGCGTCTTTTTCTGCAGTGGCGTCGCGACACTCTTGGTCGTGCCACTGGTTTCGGCGAGGGCGGTGATAGCCTATCACCTCTTCGGCAGCCGTACGCATAGAGTGGGAAATGTGATTCCACTGCGCGCATATATCGTCGATCGGAGGAGTGCTTTCTTGAAGCAGGAGTGAGAGTCGAGTAGCGAAGTCTTCGGCTGTTTGCTTTGATTGCAGCTTTTCGACGTCTAGCTTTCTCTGTGCTGGATTGCGCGCATTCTTGGTTGCGCACAGGCGTGTACGGATCTTGGCTGCGACAAGATAGTGATCCGAGTCTATATTGGCACCACGGATCGTGCGTACATCTAAAACACTGGAAGAGTGCCTTCCGTCAATCAAAACGTGATCAATTTGGTTACGCGTCTTTTGATCAGGAGACAGCCAAGTTGCTTTATGAATATCGAGATGCTTGAATCTAGTGCTACTAACGACCATGTTTCGCGCTGCGGCAAAGTCAATCAGCCTCATTCCGTTATCGGAGGTATTGTCGTGGAGGCTGAACTTTCCGACTGTTGGACCAAAGATATTTTCTTTTCCCACCTTGGCGTTGAAGTCACCAAGGACGATTTTTATGTCGTGGCGGGGGCTGCGCTCATAGGCCTCTTCAAGGCGCTCGTAGAAGCTGTCTTTGGTATCATCGTCCTTGTCTTCTGTCGGAGCGTGCGCACAAATCAGGCTTATATTGAAGAATCTTGCCTTGACACGGATTATGGCAAGTCGTTCGTTCACAGGTGTGAATCGCAGGACATGATGCCGTAGTCGCTTGCCAACCACGAATCCGCATCCAAATTCGTGCTTCTCCGCATGGCCGCTGTAGTAGATATCACAGGATGCTTGCCGTAAGCAACCCTGTCCCTTCCATCGCATTTCTTGGATTGCAGTGATATCAGCTTTGTATCTTTCTAAGATATCTATCAGTTGGATAGAGGCACCATCCCAATTAAGGGTTCGGACGTTCCAGGTGCATATCCGTAAATCATTGTCAGTTTTTCGTTTGCGGTAGTCGTCATCAGATTTGGGGATCATTTTTCTCTTATTTCTTATGCGTTTCATTGAAATTTTGTTTTAACGTGGTGGGCTTCAAACCCAACGCACAACCCTTTAAAGGCAGGGGGAGCCCGCCGCTCACATTAGCCGTCAAACTAACGGTTGCCAGTTTGCCGTTTCTAGAGGACACCACGCAGAGGTTTGAGTCGACTTGAGAAGAATAAACATCACCTGGATAAAATTCCTGACCTCTACATAGGTACACATAAGCGTCGGTGTCGTGTCGAAAATCGTAAATCTTGGTTTCTGTATGAATTCATCCCAATCTTGTGTTGATCATGTAAAAGGAGTTGTCTGTAAAGTTTACTATGTTATATCCTTCGAAATCTTAGAATGTCTGAAAAAAGAGAGCATATTATTCCGCCGTCTAGAGTGGCCTAACCCCTTAATAAGAATATATTAATGAAATCAACTCTATTTCATTATATTCATCAACTTATGAACTCAAAAATGTGAATCCTCGCTTGTGGATTAGTGCTGAAGTAAAATGCGGTTTTTGTTATTTTTTTTTTCATAAGTTTTTTGTGTCTTTTCTCCACAAAGTGTGAATCCCAACTCAAAATAAAAACCAAGAATTCAGATGCTAACAACAAAAAATCCCCTCTACTGATAGCTCGCTGTCTACCTTATCAGCGTTTATTTTTCGCACAAAGTATTTAAAGAAGACGATCGAGTGAAAATTATTATAATTCTCTCAAACACATTCAAGCCTTCACAATGAACTCAAAGACTTTTGCTATTTTTGCTGTGTTCCTGATCGTTGCATCGTTAGGAAACACTCAGGCCGATTGGTTGGATGATTTGGAAGCGGGAACTGTAAGTTTTTATTTTTGTGTTTATATCGTTTTCATTCTCATTGTTTCACTTTATTTTACAGAACCAATTGGTTAATGAAGTCAACCATCATGCTGGACGGGTTAGCAACATTGCAAGAAATATTGACCATATTGGCAAGATTATAAAAAGTGTTGATCCAGGCTCAGATGAAAGTGATGAATGATGCTAAGCTCATTAAATAAGGACTTATTAAATAAGGTGGGGAAATAATAGCGGTTTCAACTAATGGGGGCTATATCTGAATTTTAATTTTAAAAAAAATGTCATAAGTTAATTATTTTAAGCTTTTATAATTTAAAATACAAATAAAATAAAAAATTTTACCTAATTCAACGAAGTTGTTATCATTTTACATTTTATTGACTTTAGGTAAAGAAAAGACTCTTATTACTTATACTTTGAATTAGACCTAAGCTATTTTTGATTATTCTTATTAACACTCAAATGGTCTTAGGGTAATTTTGGGACCTGAGACGACTTAAATATGATTTTTCGTTGTAAGAATGGTATTTAAATTTGTTCCGGCTCAGTGCTTCAATTCTAATATTAGTAATGAAAAATTAATTACATTTGTATTTTGCTTTTTTAAGCCTGCTCAAAAGAGTACCATCGTACTATTGTACACCTCGAGTCTGTTTTTTGACCCCTGTATAATCCAATTGTTGACAATTTGAAGGACTAAAGTTGTTTATACCTTCAAAAAACAATAAAAAATGGACATTGAATTTGGAACTATTAGGGTAGGTTGCCTATATGCGAGTCCTGTATCGAGGTTTTTGTAAATGAGCTCTGCGTCAGTGAGGATATGGCTTAAAAGCTAGAAGTGCAACTGCATGCTAGCGATTTGGAAAATACTGAAGAGGTTATTGTAAATATTGATGACAACACTTACTCTAATGGACCCCGTAAGTATTTTGACAAAGGCAAGGTGAAAAAATTGAGCTCAATCAGCCCTATCATGAAAAATGTTCTCCCGGGAATTGTAAAAGGTAGTTTCCGTTTTTAAGATAAACCCCGAAATTTTTTTGGAAATTTTTAATGCAAATTTATTCATCAACCTTTAATACTCATGAGTGTAAAATAAAAAATAATATGTTTTTTGTTGATCCGCTATCTGAAAAGTGGAAACTCCCTTTTACAATTCCCTGGAGAAAATTGTTCATAATAGGGCTGAATACCACCCATCACCAATACATTGTTCAGAGCCCATTCCGGAAATACTATCAAAGGTATTAACGCCTTTGCTGCAAATAGAATTTCTGAATTTAATGACTCAGAAAGGAAGTTTGTGACAAATAAAGCTTTATTTCCTTGGATGAGATTGAGTTAAATGTATTCTTGGAAATTTTTCTATTGATAGGTAAAGAAAGAATACAGATTTGAAAAGCAAACAGATTCTAACAAAAACGATTTAGGAGTATATCGGCCACATGGCGGCCAATTCAAAGATCAGTAGGTATGTCTCTCAAGCGATTTCGCGATTAGTCTCACATCTTGGCCGTTGAAAGTGGATTTCCAATTTTTTCAATATAAAAATTAGGAAAATTTGCTCTGGCATGTATATTGTATATTTAAACATCTGGTGAGTTTTTGGCACGAAGGAAAACAAGTGTGATTTTTTTCTAGAGTCATTTGAGTGTTCAGCAATTAGATACCTTTTAATAAATTTTTAATTTTTTTTTTTTATTTTTCTTTGGAAGGAAGTTATTATAAAATGTTCGATATTTAAGAGCTTTGGAACCCGCAGCTCCTCTAGGTTTCAATATTTAATGATGGATCTTAAATCCTGTTTAAATTATTAGATCTTAAAATATTCAAACAGGCGAGTATAATACATAGAAAACTTAAACCACTATCATTTTATAACCACAATAAATAAAAACCACAAATAGACGCTGAAAACACAACGTAATAGCTCTATAGTGCTCTATAGCGTTATATACGGATGGTATGTAGGAGTATGTTTAAGAATGATTCAGGTCAGCAAACTTTACTACGTTCGCGTTAATGAATCATTTTATCAATGAAAAAGTACGTTCCATGTTTTAGGTATTTTAATTTTTACGCTTAAATCGTGTGGTGTTTAGTCATGACAACCGTTGATCAGAAGAAAGCACCACACAATGAAAGTGATAAACATCAGCTGTGACTTAATGATCAGCACCTATTCATGTGATATTATTTTTTTTAGTTTTTTTCTTTAATTATTCAATGCCTTGTGGAAAATGTAGATTCGTCATGTTACTTTGACAGCAGTTCTTATTGTGTTTGCTGACTTATAGTTCTTGATTTGGTTAAAAGTAATTAAGTAGTAATTAAGCCGTAAAGTTAGAGGGACTCTTAAAAAGTATTTCTACATAATTTTCTTTTACGATCTAAGAAATCTCAATGGAGCCTTCTCTTGAACCCTTTTTTTTTGGACCAAAAATTCATCTCAAGTTTAGCAAAAAAAATAAATATTAAGTTCATACAAAAGTTTTGGTCATTATCACACTAAAAGAAAAAATATTAAATTTATCCAAAAACTTTTTTAATTTATCCAAAAACGGGGTTATTTTTGCATAAATGGACTAGATAAATGTTTAAAATTTATTAAAATACATTTTTAATTAAATTATGTATGCGTATTGTTAATTTTATGTTAAATACTTATTATTTAAATAAAATATTAAAATATTTGAACAGAAGTAATAAAAACTACATAAAAATTATCCACGAATTTTTCTAAATATCTTAAAAATATTTACTAATTGAAAATAAAACTATCACATTTAAAGAAAATTTAAATAAAAATATTGAAATTAAAAACAACATATTTAAATTTAAATTAAATATGTTATTAATGGTTTGTTATAGTTCTCGTTTGGTTTTTGTGATGAAAATTATCAGCCTAGATGTTTAGCCAAAATGCTGAGCTCCTCTCAGATCCCCACAAAATCTCACCCATCGCACTCACGAAGCATATTGGCTAAACATCTAGGTTATATAATTTTCATTGCAAAAACCAAACGAGAACTCTAACAAGCCCGGAGTATTCAGCGACAAGCTAGAATCTTAATTCTAAAATCTTCATTGATAAACTGCAGGAACAGAGTGCGATGTTGTCGCTGCTTGTCGGCTATTTCAGCTGTGTGGCTTCACTGTGTGGTATAGATAAAATTTAAATATTGAAAAAAAAAACGAGTTGTAAGGAAAATATTTGATTTATCCACGTAAATACATATTTAAATAAAATTTATACACGGGCGTAGATAATGTTAATATGCGTTATTTCCCTTAGTGCATAAACTCTTTTTTGACCACAAAAATTCAAAATTTGGTGATTATATTTGTGAATAAATATATATTTTTTTCCCTCTAAAATCCCTATAAAAAGTTTATTTTCAAGAGATTTATATAATTTTAAGCTGACATAATTTTTGTGAAATAAGCCCTCTAAATCATGTTTTATATCAAATACAACTATGCTTTTAGTACTTAATTTTGGCTCAATCGCATCACACGATACGAGGCTAGTCCGAGAAATACCCGACCTAACAAAGAAAATACAAAAAAATTTGAGAAAAAATGTGTTTATTTCTCTACATAGTCTCCTTTTAGCTCGATACACTTTTTCCTTTTTCAAAGAGTTCGATTTGACAATGTCCTCAAGTAACGAAATCATTCCAGCAAATGTTTATGATCCATTGATAAATGGCATGCAGTATTAAAAGTTGAAAAAAGTAATTTTATATAAATTCCTGTCTCCGGGGTTGAAAATGTTTCAATTCTAAAAAGGATAAAAGACCCAAATATTGGATCATTTTCTAATATGGTTAATTAGAGGCATCTTACATGGAATTGAATCCAATTTTTTTTTACTTCCAATTTTTTAGAAAATAATACGATCAGGTTTTTGTTTAAATTAAAAAATTATTTATTGATTTTGTGTTGACATACATGGCTATGATTTTGATTGATTGATTTGACAATTTTCAGCCTACTTATTTTAAGAAAATTAAATTTACTTATAAATGCATAAAACCCCAATAAGATTAAATCCCCACCTTTTCCCCGCCTTAGTTGATAAGACCAGCTTATCATCATTCATCGCTTTCGTCAGAGCCTGGATCCACGCTTTTTATAATCTTGCCAATATTGTCAATATTTCTTGCAATGTTGCTAACCCGTCCAGCATGATGATTGACATCATTTACCAATTGATTCTGCAGAATAGAGTGAAAAAATAAGAATGACTACTTCCAACGATGCAAACTCAATTCAAAACTTACAGTTCCTGCTTCCAAATCATCCAACCAATCGGCCTGAGTGTGTCCTAACGATGCAACGATTAGGAATACAGCAAAAATAGCAAAAGTCTTTGAGTTCATTGTGAGTCCTTGTGTGTGTTTTAAGTGAATAATGATCATCTTCACTAAATCGCCTGCTTTAAATACTTTTTGCGAAAATAAAACGCTGATAAGGAAGACAGCAAATGGGATTTTTTATTTATTGGCAGCATCTGGCATTTATTTTACATTCGGAAGAGGGATTCACACTTTGTTGAGATAAGACATGTAATAAGACATTTTTGTCATGAAGACTTATGTATGTCAAAAATCCAAAAAACTGGTTGTGATTATTTAAACCATTAAATAAAAAAAATTTCCTTGTATAATTTTTCATACTCAATAGGATTTGAACGCTGATTTTTTTAAAACCTACTGAATTCTAAAGATTATAAAGTTCCCGCAAAGAAAAACTTTCCCGAAAAGAAACACTAGCACACATCCTTCTATAAGATGTGCAGTCAGTCTTTTTCACACCTGTCATAACATAAATTGTGTTCAACTTTTTTTTTTTGGTTTTTTTTTTAACAAAGGATTTCAGGTGTTAAACATTTTTAGTTAAGTCTTCCATGGTTCGAAAATGGGGTTATACAAGGCGGCGCAAAAGTAATCCTCCTATCAGAAAATGCTATAAATTTAGCGATTGGCCCCTAATGTCAGTTCTGTTTTGACATTTGTGTAGTAAACACATGCGAAATGCACGTTAATAAACAATGCTACGCTACACTGCTCCAGAACGCGGAATTAATCACCACCAAGAGGAAGATGATTTTTCATCAAAAATAATCATGAGTGATGAGGCCCATTTCCATCTTAGCGGGTACGTAAATAAGCAAAATTTACGCTTCTGGGGCACTGAAAATCCGCGTGTAACCCACGAAGAGCCATTACACCCGCTCAAAGTCACTGTATGGTGTGCTGTTTTCGCTGGAGGAGTCATCGGACCTTTTTTCTTCGAAGACGGTTACTGTGAATGGTGAGCGCTACAGAGCAATGATCAACGAGTTCTTTTTGCCGCAACTTGATGAATTGGGATTGGAAAACATGTGGTTCCAACAGGACGGTGCAACGGCACACACTGCACGTGCCACAACCGATATGCTGAAGGATGCATTTCCCGGGCGCCTAATCTCCCGATTTGGCGATTTGCACTGGGCAGCAAGATCGCCTGATTTGACCGCTCCAGACTTCTTTTTGTGGGGCTTTTTGAAGTCGCGGGTTTATGTCAACAAGCCTCAGACTCTTGCAGCTCTTAAAGACAATATCCGTCAAGAATGTGAGGACCTATCGCCGGAAGTTTTGGCCGAAGTGATGGAAAATGCCATAAAAAGGGCTCAAATGACAATCAACTGTGGCGGCGACCATTTACATGACATCATATTTTCGACTTGATCTAAAAAAAATTAAAAGACCAAATAAAAATAATCCACAAGAAAAATCAAAGATTTTAATTTTTTTTTTAAATTACAGCCAAAAAACATCGGAAGGTTATTTTTACGCCACCTTGTAGATTAGTGGCAAAGAAGGAGTGAAACATGTTTAGAATGTTCTAACTGTCGCGGAAAGCCGTACAAACATGTGAAATTAAATCCGAGTATCCAAGTCTTTACTTCTATCAATTTAAGTTCAATAGGCAATTCTATTAACAAACTCGTACTTTTCTACCACAGACTTATATAACACACCACACCGCCTTATACAAATTTGACACGAAAAATTAAACGAAATCAAACTTTAGGATGATGCAATAAGATTAAACTAAATAAAGTAAATTTTTTAAATGTGAACTATTGCATTCTATAAAATTCAGAATGGAATTTAAATTATTTAAGACAAAAGTTCAAAAATTATCCAAATACTATTTTTCCGACTCAATATATAGTCCGTATCTAGTCAAAATATAGTATATTTAGAATTATATTATAAAATTATATATAATTCTATATATATTTTTATATATATTTATATTATAAAATTATAGAATATATAAAGTAGATAGTATTATCTGTATGCTCGTAGTTGTCTATATAGATAGAATAGGTAGATAGGTAGTATAGATAGAATAGATAGTATAGATAGTATAGATCAGAGGTGGGGAACCTTCGGCCTTTTTGAATTTTTCATGTGGCCTCGACGATTATACAAATATATTCAAATATATACAAATACATAAAAATAAAAATATTTCATAAATTTATAATAAAATAGCACGTATGAACACTTTGCCATCCCTTTATTGTCAATATTTTTATTTTAGAAAAACTGAATTTAAAAAAAAAAAAATTAGACAAAATTTTAAAAAAACTAGACAGTATAGATAGCATAGAAAGTATAGATAGTACAGATAGTATAGATAGTATATATAGTATTGATAGTATAGATAGTATAGATAGTATAGATAGTATAGATAGTATAGATAGTATAGATAGTATAGATAGTATAGATAGTATAGACAGTATAGATAGTAAAGATAGTAAAGATAGTATAGATGGTATAGATAGTATAGAAAGTATAGATAGTATAGATGGTATAGATGGTATAGATAGTATAGATGGTATAGATAGTATAGATGGTATAGATAGTATAGATAGTATAGATAATAAAGATGATGGTATAGATAGTATAGATGGTATAGATAGTATAGATGGTATAGATAGTATAGATAGTATAGATAGTATGGATAGTATAGATAGTATAGATAGTATAGATAGTACAGATAGTATAGATAGTATAGATAGTATAGATAGTATAGATAGTATAGATAGCATAGATAGTATAGATACTATAGATAGTAGAGATAGTATAGATAGTAGAGATAGTATGGATGGTATAGACAGTATAGATGGTGTAGATAGTATAGATGGTATAGATAGTATAGATAGTATAGATATTAAAGATGATGGTATAGATAGTATAGATGGTATAGATAGTAAAGATGGTATAGATAGTATAGATAGATAGTATAGATAGTATAGATAGTATGGATAGTATAGATAGTATAGATAGTATAGATAGTATAGATAGCATAGATAGTATAGATAGTATAGATAGTATAGATAGTATAGATAGTATAGATAGTATAGATAGTATAGATAGTATAGATAGCATAGATAGTATAGATACTATAGATAGTAGAGATAGTATAGATAGTAGAGATAGTATGGATGGTATAGACAGTATAGATGGTGTAGATAGTATAGATGGTATAGATAGTATAGATAGTATAGATATTAAAGATGATGGTATAGATAGTATAGATGGTATAGATAGTAAAGATGGTATAGATAGTATAGATAGATAGTATAGATAGTATAGATAGTATGGATAGTATAGATAGTATAGATAGTATAGATAGTATAGATAGCATAGATAGTATAGATAGTATAGATAGTATAGATAGTATAGATAGTATAGATAGTATAGATAGTATAGATAGTATAGATAGTATAGATGGTATAGATATTATAGATAGTGTAGATATTTTAAATAGTATATATTGTTAAATAGCAAATAGAAAAAACTCAAAATTAATAATGGCTACATTATATTTAACCTAACCAAGTTTAGGAGACTTTTCAGATCATAAGACCAAAACTATCCTACGATTAATAATTTTTTTTTATATTTGTTATTTAGTGTTATGATTAGGGTAATTTAAAAATGCATGAATTATATAAAAGTTACAAATTCATTGACAAATTCTTTAAAAATAAGTTCTTAAAATTTTTTTTTATTTTGGTCGATTTGTGTTTAAATCTTTTCTCATAAATATTTCAATAACACTTTCTCCAACGTTTCGTAGATCACTCACTCAGCTAGATAGTAAAGCAATTTCTTTTATTGAAAAACCAGAATTCAAAATCAAGTAAATTTATTCCCTGATGATCTTGGAACATGACCTACAAAACGTTTAGAACAATAATGTTTTTAAAGTTGCAATGGTCTAACGTTTAGACACAAATTGGTCAAAATAGCCCAAAATACAATCATTACAGAGAATTGTTGATATATTTTTTTTCTCATTTCTATGATAGTTTTTAGTTGTCATTAGTTTTTAATTTCCGTAAGTATGGTACGAGTATACAAATCAATATTTTAATTTTTGTAAATATAACTTTAAATAGACTCTGTGGTGCGGTAATATTTATAGATGAGTTCTTATCAAAAGTTCAACTGAGCTTAAGCTGAACGATCAACGACAGGGACTCCCCTGCACATTACAGATTGCAACTCAAGCTTAGTGCGTAAGACATCGATGGGTATAAATTCAGCGTATGGCGGTTGAGTCGACATCAATCACTGTTCAAACCTTCAACTAAACACATTCGTTTAATTTAAAGTTTTATAAGACTCTCAACAATAAACAAAAAATTTATTTCACAAAATGAATTTTAACAAACTTTTCATCTTCTTCGCTGTTGTTTTGGCTCTTTTCGCTGGACAAAGTGAAGCTGGTTGGCTGAGAAAGATTGGCAAGAAAATTGTAAGTATATCTAGTTGATACGCTATATTTTTAATGCGACTAATGTATAAATTTTTTATAGGAACGTATTGGTCAACATACCAGAGATGCCACCATTCAAACAATCGCTGTAGCGCAACAGGCTGCAAATGTAGCAGCAACAGTAAAGGGCTAAAAAGTCATCAACTAGATATATTAAGAATAGTTTAAAGCGATATCATAAGAAAGACATTATTTTAAGCCTATATATTCTAGTTACACTTATTAAAATATTGTTAGTTTAATACAACAAAAACAGCTGCCAAGAATATAATAAATAGAAATAAAAACTCATTACATCAAACATTTTTCTTGCATTAAGTATCTTTTGATCTGAAATCATTTGAAAATTGTTAGCACTCACGGTCATTTAACACAAGTTTTGAAAAAAAAAACATATCTGACGAAATGCAATAAAGCCATAGAATGAATGTCCTGTTAGATTTTTGTAGAACACAATGAACATTTGTAAATAAAAATGATTTTACACCCTCTGTAATACAGCCAAGTTTTTTCAAATTATTTCAAATTTATTTTTTTTTACCGTCATTACAGCCATTACAGTGAAAATATTTTTTAATCTTTTAAACATGATCTATATTTTTTCGAAATTAAAATCTTTGGCTTAATAGACTATAATTTGTATATTGGAGTCAATCCTTAAATCTTTTGTACAAAATTATGTTTTAAAAATATTTAAAAAATAATATAATACCTAGTTTAATTTTATAAGTTCTTAAATTTCCTAAATCTGCTTTTTTGTTATACTAGTTTAAAAAGGATGACTCCATTTTCTTGCAGTAAATGAAAGTCTTTTTACAAAATCGTCTGAACACATTTTTATTCAAAAATAAAAATATGAATATTGAGTATTATGAAAATGCAAACTTGAAATGGTACATTTTATAAGAATAATTAGATAGGTATGCTTTCAATTACCTCTGGGAAGGTTGTTCTCTGACTGAAAGTCAAAGAAGTATTGATAAAGTGACTAAAAAATCCTCTGAATGGGTACCATTCAGCTAAGGGCATTCATTCAAAGGAGTAAGTGAAAATTTGAGTTCAAGGGTTTGTTTGATAGTTTGAAGATTATCCAAAATGGAGGAACAAATGACAGTATTACAGAAACTTCCGTACACTGAAAGAACACTATTTTAAAATTTACGATAACTGTTATTAATTTGACGAATTTTATGTTTAAAATATAGCTTGCAACAAATTTCGTCAAAGTAATAGCAACTGTGTTTAAAACTTTTTATAAAAAAAAAGGTAACATGAAAAAACAAATCGAAATGATGAACACATTTAATGAACACTAGAGTGGAACGAATTTTTAACCTCATGGGCTTCATATATTTTTGAAAACTACGAGTAAAAAAATAAAGTTCTCCATCTTTAGTTTTGACGTAGAATACGTCATTCTCGGAGGTAAGTAGGGTGGTTGATAGTGATCAGGTGTCGGTATTTACATTACAATTTGAGCCTTTGGTGTGCCTAAAGTACTGATCGTACAATGTTGATGTTAGCACTTGTTGGTCTGCTTGATCCTCACTGGCAGAAAAATTCATGTTTGAACTCTCAAACTTATATAAATTTTACACAATTACATGAAATATAAAGCCAACATTTAATGTTTTTGTTTGCTTAAGTTTGCTACCTATTTATCGACAGTTTCCGGTTTTATCGACAAAACCATAAAATTTGTATGGGAGCCTCCCTAAGGAGTGGTCGGAGGGAATAGATGTCAAAGGCAAAAATGTTCCTTTTGCAAAAGTAATGGGGGTCATTCATACATATTAACCCGTTTCGGCACTCTCTTAAAGATCATATGCTCAGGTGTAAGGAATAAATAAACAAAAACCATAAAATTTGTATGGGAGCCCCCTAAGGAGTGGTCGGAGGGAATAGGTGTCAAAGGCAAAAATGTTCCTTTTGCAAAAGAAATGGGGATCATTCA
Organism: Pherbina coryleti; assembly: GCA_943735915.1. NCBI lineage: Eukaryota > Metazoa > Arthropoda > Insecta > Diptera > Sciomyzidae > Pherbina > Pherbina coryleti. The sequence goes on from OX030949.1 coordinate 16,704,607, forward strand.
TACATATTAACCCGTTTCGGCACTCTCTTAAAGATCATATGCTCAGATGTATGGAATAAATAAATAAAAACCATAAAATTTGTATGGGAGCCCCCTAAGGAGCGGTCGGAGGGAATAGGTGTCAAAGGCAAAAATGTTCCTTTTGCAAAAGTAATGGGGGTCATTCATACATATTAACCCGTTTCGGCACTCTCTTAAAGATCATATGCTCAGGTGTATGGAATAAATATACAAAAACCATAAAATTTGTATGGAAGCTCCCCTAAGGAGTGGTCGGAGAGAATAGGTGTCAAAGGCAAAAATTTTCCTTTTGGAAAAGTAATGGGGATCAGTCGTACATATTAACCCTCTCCGGCACTCTTTTAAAGGTCAAATGCTCAGGTGTATGGAATAAATATTTTGCTTAATATTTTTTAAAGAAGATGTCATCAAAAGCGAATTGAATAATTCTACGTCTTGTGTTACGATATAGTCGAAACTACTGTATCTTTTTTTTCTGCGATATAACTTTTGACTGCGCCCGAGGGTTTATATATTTCATGCCAGACTTATTTTTTTTTTTTCTGAAATCCAAAGTAGAGTTTGAAAATTCGTTCATTAATTAATTTTTGATGCAAACCTCTTCATTAACGTATAAATAACAACTTGTAAAGAGTTCCCTATGATACCATGTATGCGCTAGACGATATTCAGCACCAAAGATCACCGAAATCGGTCATTAGCTTATATCTCCGCTCCTCTTTGTAGGACAGAAAATATGATCAGAACAAAATTGTAGATCAGATATTTCTCTGCATTTTTGCTTGACAGTTTTAACATAAAACAAACAGTTTCCACGCTATGCGATTAGATATGTTTGAATAGAACAAAGTAGAAATTTCATTAGCTTTGAGTTATATAGTTATATATAAAGTTAAGGTGAAATTGGTCCAAAGGTTTTCGAGAAATTTTGACTACCGGCTTGAAAAAAAGAAACAGTTTTGAGAAAAATGCGATTAAAGTTTGATAAATGGTCAGAAGAGATCGAGCGTCCGGAGACTCAATCTTCTATAACTCGAAAAGTTTTACTCAGAATGACTTCAAATTTTTAGACAATCCTTGTGCAATCATAATAAAATAAATTTTTAGTATCGAGAGCAACTATGGATTATATCTGCATAATGTTTTCATTTCAGTTCATCATTTTACCACCATGACCCATATAACCTGATATTGCTATAAATTTAAGACAAAAATATGTATGTTTAAAAAAGTTACATAATGTTTTTATTTCGTCATTTCAACATTAGGAAATGTTTGAATTTTTTAGGAACTTAATACAATTTATTGACAACTTTAACCTTCCCCCCCCCCCCTTCCCTTTTTTTATGAACGACATATGTGTTATGATTGGATAAGTGCTGTTAAGTCTTTTCCATTAAATATCCCAATAAGATTCGCTTCATCACTCATCACTTTCGTCTGAACCTGGATCCACACTCTTAATAATCTTGCCAATGTGGTCAATATTTCTTGCAATGTTGCTAATCCGTCCAGCATGATGGTTGACATCATTTACCAATTGGTTCTGCAAAATAGAGTGAAACAATGAGAACGAAACTGATTTAAACACAAAAATAAAAACTTACAGTTCCTGCTTCCAAATCATCCAACCAATCGGCCTGAGTGTGTCCCAACGATGCAACGATCAGGAACACAGCAAAAATAGCAAAAGCTTTGAAGTTCATTGTGTGTGCTTTAATGTGCTTGCTTGAGGATCAGCGATTATGATTAGCTTTACTGGAGCGACTTTCTTAAATACTGTCTTTTACATATGAACGCTGTTATCAATTTAAAGCTAGCAGCAGACTATTTATGGGAAGGGGAATTTTTCATCTCAATCTGAATAGGTATAAAATTTGAGTATGGAATTCCCATAGCTAATGATAAGAAAATAAAAATCAATTTGCCAAATTGTAAAATTTTAGTTTTTTATTCCATTTAAACGTGTAGTATACTTTTATTACTATCGCCTGAGTAACAATTGTCATGAGTAACCATTGATGTAGCGTACAAATTGAATTACCTACAAAATGATCCATTCAATAATATATACATATGTTTGTATATAACTTGTAACGCTCGCTTTACTATACAATCAATCATCTCAGAACAAGATCTACATACATACATACATACAAACAGTGGAAACGAGAACTTGAATAATAACTCAACAATTATGATCACTTTTTGATAGTGTGACGTCACAAAGATGCTGTTTTAATTTTTGTACGAGTTTTTATTCCAAGACATGATTGACAACAAATTTTATAAAATATTCTGCATGAAAATTTCTTTGAGCGAGGATTAGAATATTTTATAAGGGCAAATATAAGAACGTGGCGTCCGTGGCGTCCGTGGCGTAGTTGGTTAAAGTGCGTGGCCGCTATGTCAACGAACTTTGGAGACCCAGGTTCGAACCCCAACAGCGACAGAAAATTATTTGAATTAAAATAATTTTTCTGTACGGCCGCCACCTCTCTGCATACAATGGCAAACCTCAGAGAGTAACTAAAATGCCATGTAAAGCTTCTTGAAGAACATTCCGTTCATGGCCGTTCGGAGTCGGCGTTAAGCATGTAGGTCCGGTTCTCGGTCAATTGTGTACAAACTTCATAACACGCACAATACAATTGATCATAACAAGCTAGGTCAAAGTCCTTTCAAGGGCTGAAAATAAGTTTGGGAACAAAGGATCAAAACCTACGGGTGTATCCATGACACAGCCAACTCCTTTTAAATTTTGCTTTTGTTATTGCATTCGGTAATATTAATGACAACATTAATATATATATTTTTATACCCCCACGTTTAAAAAACGTAAATGGGGGTGTATTAATTTTGTCACTCCGTTTGTAACGCCCATAAGGAGGTGCGGTAGGTATAGAAAAGTGTATATATTATTGATCAGCATCACCACCCGAGTCGATTTAGCCGTCTGTCCGTCTGTCTGTCTGTCTGTGATCACGATTACAGCCGTAATATTCAAGCTATCATCACGAAACTCGATATTAAGTTCGAATATGAGCCAAATCGGATGAAAACCACGCCTACCTCCCATACAAAGTGACTTAATCAAAACGGTAAAATCTATAGAATTCCACAAAAATTAATATATTGACTTGAGCTTTGAGCACATGAGCTTTGGTGTTTAATATACACTCTTAGTATGAAAGCCAAACAAATCGGATGAAAAAAGTCGAAAATCGGTAACGCAGTTTGTGAACGAGCCCTACTCTATGAAATTCAAGCAATTGGTATGCCACCTACCTCTATTGGATGGCGACAATAATTTGACAACTTATACATATTTTAAAATTGTTATGCCAATTTGTCACGTGTGTTCGCAGCGTTAAGCAGTGTCGATTACGTAGTAGCCTCTTGAGGAAAACAGACACTTCGAAACAGACATGTAAGTTATGTAAACACGAAAGAGTAAATGAGACAAATGCTGTTGCTATGGTCGACACTGCTCTAAAGCGATTCAAAGGAATTTCGAATAAGCCTCGTACTAATGTTAACGAGGAAAGAGAAATGCGCCTCGCAATAGCCTGTTGGAAGTTCAATTATTTTTTGGGTTATGCTAATTGTTTATAGTGGAATACATTGTCTTCATATTTTAATTTCTACAATAAATGCAAAATCTTAGTGTTATTTAAAGAATATTGCAATCAAGAAGCCACCTACAAAGACAATTTTCCTTGGACGAAAAGATACACCCGGAAGGTGACGCAAGATTATTTAAAGTTTATCTTAATTCTGGGTATCTTACATCTCCATAAGACTCCAACTAGAGTACAAAATGTATGGTCCTAGTAACCAAATAAAGGGCTTCTTAAAGTCTTATATGAAACGACCATAAACCACCTCGATTTGATGAATTCGAAATTATATCATAAATAAATTTTTTAAATATAAATTTTAATAATTTTAAACTTAAACATTTTGAAAAATGTTTATATCAATTAAAAGAAATTGCTTAAAATATGCTAAATAAGATTGCAAAATATAAAAATACTATAGGACATGTCAATTTTTAATGCAAAATTTATACCGAATCGCCTAAAATAGTTGGCTATATAAATTGATTCTTTTCACTTTCCGGATGATATCAAAATAAAATGTTTCAATTATTTCATAAGTTAAAAATAAAAAGAAATAATTTTCCTTTTTCATCGCTCATCTTGAATCCGACATTTTGAATTTGTAACGATGGACCATAATCAAAGTTGCTCAAGTAAATATTTCATGAAAGTGAGCGACTTGTCAACCAATACGACATATTTTTGGCGAAAAAAAAAATATTCCTACAAATATCTGAGAACTATTATAACCTCACTTTCGGTGACCATACTAATTAGGGATGAAATTTTTGAAAATCACACTTCGAAATCGAAAGAGCAAAATATTTTGCTTCGAAACCCATTATTTGTACATTAAATTTAAACATTTTTCAAGAGTTCAAAATCATAAAACAATTCTGACTCAATCGGGTAAGAACACAACATAAGAATGTCAAGAAAATCTATTTGATCAAAAGCAACCTGAGTAAATGTTTCTTCTCCTAAATAAAAAGAAAAATTGGTACTCTTATGTTTAACTTTTTAAAGTAAATTTTATGAACAGCTGGTTTCTCTGCATAAAAATCCCCTCAGCTGATGCTCGATTTAAATTTCTTATCAACTAATTTCATTCGAGCTTTTTTCGCAGCCTCAGGCGTGTATAAAAGATCGCACAAACGTGCAGTTGTTATCAGTTCACATTCAGCTTTTGAATCACAAGCATTTAATTCAAGTCATTCTTAATTCCCAGAAGAATTAATTCACCAAATCAAACAAAATGAATTTTTACAAAGTTTTCATCTTTTTCGCTGTCGTTTTGGCTCTGTTCGCTGGACAAACTGAAGCTGGTTGGTTGAGGAAGATTGGCAAGAAAATTGTAAGTTAAAGCGTTTATTTCACATTTTAGATATGAAAGAACTAACCAATGAACTATTTAACAGGAACGTATTGGCCAACATACCAGAGATGCCACCATTCAAACAATCGCCGTGGCGCAACAGGCTGCTAATGTAGCAGCGACGATAAAGGGTTGAGTGTTCATAAATGCAAGACTGGAAATTTTAATAGATTTAAAAGATATTTGTACAAGTATTTATTTATTTAAACTAAGCTATTTATTTTTAGTTATAGACAAAGTAAAAATATTTCTTTTTATGTTCATATGAACATTTTATAAATAAATAAAAATAATTTTTTGAAAAAATATATTTCGTATGATTTTTTAATTATTTCTGTGCCCGCAAGCAATAATCGCAAGTCGACTTCGGTCAGAACTGAGTTTTTTTTGTTACTATATTCCTTGAGAATATCTTTACATACACACAAAATCTGAAGCTACTAACATAAATCCAACCAAAGTTAGGACACAAAATTCAATGAAGCTTTCATAGAACTTATATGGCCATTGAAAATTTTGACAAAACATTGATATCAGACATCAGTGCACAAAAAATTGTATTTATTCATATATTACAGAAAATTGTGATATTTTTAGATTTGTGATAAATATCGGAAAATATTTAATGATTTTTTTCATTTGGAGTGAGGTATTTCGTACAACGTTTTAAAAAACTTAGGTACTTGATCGCTTCTTTCGACACATGATCATTACAACGAAGATCAGATTGTATCAAAATGCCCAAAATGTCAAGATCATCTGACTCTACAAGATTTACTCTAGAGTACACCGTTCATATTAAGGAAAGTTGTGGGGCAATTCATTCGCTTGTGAGTTAACAGGCAAAACTTTTAATCTGAAGCCAAATTTTAATATTCCTTGGTTCATTCTTAAAAAAAATAGTTGTTAAGTTGGTGTCTATGTGAATCACTCTCTTATAGCCAGGGTGTTTCAATAAATTGACTAAAGAGATTAAATACATTCTCAATTAATTAATCATTCCTTTTTTTAAATTTTCAACTCTGAAATAGAAAACTGTGTTAGAACCAGGCCCGTAGCCAGGATTTACCTAAGGGGGGGGTTTGGATTAAAAAAAATATCGATAGTTTTTGATATCGATAAATGAAAACGTATTTTTTATATAATTAACAGAAAGATGTGAAAAATTAGTGGCTAGAAATGAACAATACTTTGAAAAATGAATTTGTAACAAATTTTTCACAATAAAGCGACAAACTTGAAAAAAAACACTTTAAAACTTTTTTGTACACCAAATACAAAAAACAAAAATGAATTTACTTTATTTTTGTTTATTTTATATATTTATACAAGAGGACCCGGCAAACTTCGTCCCGCCCTAAAATCACGATTCCACCCGAAATAAATTTTTTATCGAACATTCATGATCGATAACAAATGGTGCCAATCGAATTTCAATTATTGATTGAATGAAACACTCCAATATCCCATATTAGCACGATATGTAATAGGCTGCTGTTCGAATTCAAGAGATTGTGCTGTCATATCATTTTATTGCGAATTCTATTAGAAAATTTTTTTAGTACATTTCAATTTGAATAAAAATAGTCAGCTCAACTGTTAGTTTTGAAGCCATGAGGTGGTCTAAGGATCGATTCTCACAATGGGCAAACAAATAATTTTTTTTAAAGTTTTTTTTATTTGTTGAAATAACAGCTTTTGTGATTTTTGGAGTAAAAAATGAATACGTTGGAGCTTTCTTTAAATATGGTTTATTAAGTGCTTAAATTGAATTTATCAACGAAATGCTTGATAAATACTTGATAATATATCAATTTAAAATTATTATAATATATCAATAAGAAATACGAATTTCTGATAGTTTTTTGTTATTCTAAGGAAACGAAGTTATTAGAAAAAGACGCTGTACTAATATTTTGTGCAATTTTGAAGATATGTGAATATTTTTTGACAGAATTTTCTTTTAATTATTTAGACGCACAGTTTTGCTAATAAAAGTATGCTAGTAGGATAATTTACGTTTCTTGTAAAGGGGCAGAAGAAGGGGCGTGGTCAAAACCAAGTATGCCATTACCTAATCTAGGATTCAAGTAATGTGTGTGCCGAATTTGAGTTAAATCTGTCCAGCCGTTAAGATTTGTTGGCTATTTAAAGTAGTCTGATGTGGCAATTCCCATACAAAATTACCAATTTTGATTTTTTCGATTTTACCGCTGTTCCTTAAAGTTTTTGTAATTTTCTTTCTTTCTAAACCACATCTGTATTAAGGCAAACAATACAAAAAAGGAATTATTAAAATCGGCCCAGCCGTTTCTGAGCCTTAGCAAAACGCACACGCATTTGATTTTTATATATATAGATTAAGGCCCGTTTTCTCATCTTACCTATAAAGTTTACTATAGTTATTGATCAAATAAATTTATCGTTTCGGTAAAGAAAATTTGGTTTTCACATGTTGTCTTTAAATTAATATATAACATGTATGAAACTATGGCAACACTAAAAAATAAATGACAGAATTAGACAGTTATTGGTAACACTGTCAAAATATCAGCCGTTTTATTTTAAAATTAATTATTTAAAAACGAACATTTTTTATGAAAAATGGCAAGTGAAGACAACAAAAGAAAGAGAGGAAAGAATTTTACTCTAGAAGAAGAAGTTGTGTTGGTGCAATTTGTTGAAGATTTCAAAGATATAATTGAAAATAAAAAATAGGATAGCGTCACTTGGAAGCAAAAGGAGCAAACGTGGAAAACGATTTCGGAGCTTTTCGCTGCTACAACAGGTTCCTCACGCGAAAGCAAGGCCTTGCGTGATAAATATGACACCATAAAAAGAAGGGCGAAAATGGAATTGGCTGCTGAAAAAAGTGAAACATATCGCACTGGCGGTGAGCCAGCAAAAAGTGGAGTGAGCAGCGTTTCACAAAGAATTGCTTCTCTGATTGGTGATTCAGCCACCGGCCTGGAAAACAGGTTCGACAGTGACAACGGTATGCTTAACTTTTGAATGTCTGCAAAATTTAAACATTATTGTAATTTTTACAGTGACATGTGAATCAACGGATTTGACTTCCATAAAGGAAGCTGAAACTGATCCAGCATATATCGTAGACGGTGATAGCAAACATCAGGAAGTAAGATCATAATAAATGAATACTTTTGTAGTGTTAAAATGTATAAAATGATTCTTTTAGAACAATGAAGAACATAAATCTACTACCAGCCGAAATGGACATGAATGGGAGACGTGAAATCCCTCAAGTTTGAAGCAGCCAAAATCAAAAAGATTGTGTGTTGGTGTCAAACGAAAACGAAGTCTGGAAGAAGCTAAATTGGAGCTAATTCTGAGCCAAAAAAAGTTCTACAAAGAAGAGAATCGGCGAGCTGAGGAGAAGCATCTCGAAGAGCTAACTCAAAAAAAGCTTCAAAATGAGTTGCTAAGGATTCAAATTGAAAAAACTAAAAATGAAATGAACACATAAATGCTCTTTGGGTTTTATTAATTAAAATTTAATAAATTAATATTCAGTTTTTTAATTTATAAATAACAATTGTGTTACAGGAATTCTTCTATGCGTTACAACCTAGAAATAGAAATTATTTTTATTGAACAAATACTAACATTAAACAAATACTAACCTAGCAAAATAATTATCTATTAAAACTGTCCTTGCAGTACAATTTCGATTGTTGGTTTCTACATTAATAGTTTCTTCATTATCAAACGAATCATTTGGTATTGATATTGAATTATCAATTGGAGGAGGTGGTTCTTTTTGATGTATAGCAATATTGTGCAGAACGGCACATGCTACAATAATCGACATTTTAGTGTCCATTGATACTCGCATACCCAATGATAAAATAGGAAAACGTCGCTTCCACACTCCAAAGCATCTCTCTATAGTATTTCGAGTACGAATTTGAGACTCGTTATATAGTTTTTCAGCTTCCGTGTGCGGATTCAGCAGTGGAGTCATCATATAATTGCACTGCTTGTACCCGCTGTCACCAAGAATAATGCCGTTGTCAAACTGCCTATTCTCTAATCGAAATTTTAAGCGGGAGTTTCGAAATATATAACTATCGTGTGCTGATCCTGGCCACCTTGCAACCAAATCTTGGAACATCAGTCGGGTATTACACACAGCTTGAACGTTAATTGAAAAGTACCCTTTTCTGTTTCGGTAAATTTCTGAATTGTTTCCGCCTGGCGATTGTATTCTAATGTGTGTGCAATCTATTGCTCCAATGACTTTTGGAAACCGTGCAATATTGTAAAAGTTTGCCATTGTCTCTTCTATTTCAGCGCCATTCGGAAAATGTATGTAGTCGTTAAACAAACCTGCTATGGCAGATGACACGGCACTTACTGCGCGACTTGTGAGTAGAAACGCTCACACCAGCAAAGTCTGCAACTGTGATTAAGAAACTCCCGGTCGCATAAAAGCGGAGAGCTATAAGAAGCTTAGTTTTTGCTGATACAGTATTTTTCCTAAAAATAACTTTTTTAATATCTGCTTTTTGTCCATTGTCTTATACACAATAAACCTTCTACAATCGCTTGTTATTTCGTTAGAGATTTTTTCCAAAACAATTGAAAACGTTGCTTTTGATAATCGGAATCTCTTTACAAATTCAATTTTGTTGTACTTGGTGAAAATGTCCACACGTTTCTGCGATGTCCTTCTTGTGAAATGCACTTCCGTTTCTTCGAATAAGTCTTCTATGGCATTGATTTGGAACACTCGTCTATTATTCATAGCGCACACAAATAATTCTTTTGTACTAGTTCTACTAGAATATATTGAATATTGAAAAATTAATTAATTTCCAATGAATTGAATTTACAATGAAACAGCTGTTTTTTGTTTACATACACCAAGTTGGCAGCACTTCAAATTTTACTCGTGTTATAAAATTTACAAGCAGCTTAAACCTCTCGGTAAATTTATCATTTCGGTAGCAATATAGACAACATATGAAAATAAAAATGTGCTAAAGAGGACTTTAAAGTAAACTTTGGCTAAACTCAACTTTATAGGTAAGATGAGAAAATGGGCCTAAGTCTTTTTTTTTTTTTTTTTTTTTTTTTTGTTAATTCTAATAACACAGCGTCCGCTGTGACACTGCAATCCCTATGTATGCTTAAGGATGCACACCCATTTAACATAAAAAACGTGTGTTCTATAATTTCAAAACTGTCGTTTGTTGAGCTCAATGTGTTTCGGCTATATATCTTGCTTATCGTTACACTGTCATTTTGGAATACAGAAAGAAGCTAAAAAATAACATTTTCAAGACAAACTTCTAAAATGATGATAATTAAGCATCTTATATTATTATTTTAATAATTTACTTGCAAACGGTCGGTTTAAAATTCTATATAAAAATAACCACGATTAGAATAACGACATTTTCTTGTATTTCCTGGCTTTTGTAAAGGCCACAATGAAAAGGTTAGAAAATTTTATTTAAAAAGTTTTTATTATCATTCAGTAAAATTACCAAGAGGTTGTGATCCTGCACCTCCAAAACCAGTGCTAAAAAATATGCAAAACTTGCAATAAGCTGCATTTTCCAATTTGGAGTAAACCAACCAATGCCAACGGTTCAACGAAGAATGCTTAAATCGGAGTTTGCGAGAACCGCTGGCAGGAAAATTAAAATTTGGGGAGGCACATAAATGCTTTGAAAACTTTCAAGGCGGTTCGAATCGGAAATATTGCCCATCAACTTGGAAATATCGTTATTTGGACATTGATATACTCTCGAAGTCGAAGGCAGTTCCGACAAATCAAATGATATTTCTGGAACAAATTCTACAACCATACACACAAACTTAGAGTTATAAACATTAAAAGTAAAATATTAATACCACAACTTGTACTACCGCTTTCCACATAGCTGTCAACATTAAAGCTTTCTTCAACTGCAGGTTACAAAGGAAGTTCTGAAGGCTTTTCAGATTCCAAAGTTTCTTGAACGTTTTCTGCAATACAGATGAAATATAATATTATTCGGATTTTGTCGGTTCCGCATCGAGCAAAAAGTTAATCCATTAATATTCAATCAATGCAAACACGCTACCAAAAAAACACAGCTTTCAAACATTCAGAAATATTCGGCAACTTTTTAACACATTTGCGCTTTGATAAAGGAAAAAAAATCATTTAAATCAAGCACTTACTTTCCATCGTTCTAGCCTTTTTCACTTCTGGTTTCTGCAGCCAATTAAGTAGAATCATTTTTGTAGTTTTGGCACAGTAAAATTAACAATAGAAACTCTTAAACTTATCTAACCAAACTCAATCAAAATTTCACCAGTGAAAGTGGTAACACCTGCTAACGCAATAAATGCTTAAATTGCTGGTGGTAGACAACGTTCAATTGAATGTATCGAACTTTTTTCGATACTTAAGCATGTTGATGTTTTCGCTGTTGCTGTTTTCACTTGCAGTTTGCACTGTAAGAGAAAAAAGACGCACGTACAGCAAGTATTCGCACATTGGCAAAGTTATATTGGCAAATGCTAATATATTATTTTTTATACTTTTTGGACCATAAGGGGGGGGTTTTAACCCTAAAAAACCCTAAAAAACCCCCCCTTGCCTACGGGCCTGGTTAGAACCACACAAAATTGTCTTACTCACAACTCTATTAGAAAAATAAGTAACATTTTTAAGACAATTTATAGACTTCTCGGTCTTCAAATTGAAAAATTACATAATTAAAATTTCTTATTAAACAAGCCGAAAAATATATTTCAATGGTTATGCAGTTCGGATTTCGGAAAGTGAAGCCTTGTTATTTGGCTGCTGTCAAATATTCATTTCATCTAAACTTCATTTTGTATAGATAAGGGTTTACCATTTATACAATAAGGAACGTTTTAATACCGAACAACGCGTTAAAATTGTTAAATTGTTCTACAAAAATGGTGATTCTGTCGTAGCTTTACGGGAATGGTCTTTACAGTCGTCCTACTGAGCGAACAATTTCCAATATAGTGAAAATGTTAAGAAACTTTACATCTACAGGCATACGGGTTGATTTTTATCATAAAAGTTGGTCTTTAGATAGTCTCTGAATGCATTCGTCTTATAAACTGATGTTCGTGGGCTTCCAGAGTATTGTTTAATACACTCCGTCTTATAATTATAACACACCTTAAAATATTTTTGAACTGTATATAAAAATTCTTTTAAACACCCTGTATAAATCAACTAAATTTATATAAAACTTTCTTACTCTCTAATACTTCTTCTCACCTCACTTCTATTTCCATCCAAGTCATCTAGGTTCCCTTTTTTGTCATCAGAAAAAATAATCTATAGAACAAAAAATATTCACAAAAGGACATCAAAAAGACAGCAATATATGAACTTGCAAGCCATCTGCCATTATTCAAGTACTTCGTATCTTCCGCCGTCACATTTCAAAACGAGCAAAATTTTTTGGTATGCACTTAAATTGAAAACAAACAAACAATAATTTTATCATTTGTATTCAATTGAACGTCGCAAAAACCGATAGTTTTTTTCGTTTTCAATATGGAGTTTTATCTTATTTTTAAGGTTATCATATCGACAGATCCTTCTTCCTGCTTGACTCTAATTCGAGACTCAGTTTAGAAAAGCCAAAATCACTTTTCGCCTATCTTGTTTCTTTTTTGAGATATGGTATTTAATTTTATTTTTAAGGTTATCATATTGACCGACCCCTCTAACTGTACGTCCCGAGTTCGATACTATCTTTAGAAAATCCAAAACCACTGTTATTTTTGACCTATCTTGCTTCCTTTGTGAGATATGGTACTTTTTCGAAATTTTTTAAGTTTAAATAATATTATCGACTGAACCTTTTAGAAAACTGAAAACGATCACCGAAATTTTTTTGAGACGGATCCATGGTTTACTCTCAGATTTTTAAATTCCGGGATTCCAAGATTCTAAATAATTAATCCCGAAATTGCAACCCCTATATGCAAGATAACTAATTCTGATTTAGTAACACATCCCCGCATGGCTAACCTGCTTAGGTAGACGACATAAAAAGTTCCAGACAAAAACCTATCAAAAGTACTCCGAGTTAATGTTTCTTCTAAACTAAATAGAAAAAATGGCACACTTATGTTTACCTTTTTCGGTAAATTTTTTGTACAGCTGGTTTTTCTTCATAAAAATCCCCTCAGCTGATGCTCGATTTAAATTTCTTATCAACTAATTTCATTCATGCTTGTTTCGCAAGACTCAAGCGTGTATAAAAGATCGATCAAACGTGCAGTTGTTATCAGTTCACATTCAGCTTTTGAAGCATCACAAGCATTAATTTAAACTTTAATTTTAAATTTAAATTTAAATTTTAAGGTCATTTTAAGTTCCCAGAAGAATTAATCACCAAATCAAACAAAATGAATTTTTACAAAGTTTTCATCTTCTTTGCTGTCGTTTTGGCTCTGTTCGCTGGACAAACTGAAGCTGGTTGGCTGAGGAAGATTGGCAAGAAAATTGTAAGTTGACACATTTATTTCACATTTTAAAGTTGATTGAACTAACCATTGAACTACTTAACAGGAACGTATTGGCCAACATACCAGAGATGCCACCATTCAGACAATCGCCGTGGCGCAACAGGCTGCTAATGTAGCCGCAACGATAAAGGGTTGAGAGCCCAGAAATTCAAAACTTTAAGTTAAAATAGATTTAAACAATATTTATACAAGCATTTATTTAAATTAAGCTATTTATTATTAATTATAGACAACTTTATTATAAATAAATAAAAATTAATTTTATTCAAAAATATATTTAATATGTTTTTTTAATTATTTTTACAAGCAGCTCGAATTAATGAATATGTTTTGCTCTTCAAGGCCTTACAATGCACCACAAGTGTAGGTTTGGCGGAAAAATATAGTTTTACGAATTTATATTTTTTCTTTAATATATTTTTGTTTTCAATCTTGGGTTGTGTCAAAAATATAAATCTCATATGGAAATAAAAATGCATTAAGTTTGTATTTCACTTATCATTCATAAATTGATTTATCTTTCGAATCGAAAAATAATGTTTTTTTTTTAAATGTGTTAAAAATTAATGTCCAGGAATGAACTATAACTATATTTGTTTTTTTTTTATGAATATAAATTTTCATCTCTAGTTCCTTAGTGTACTATAGAATGTGGAAGTATTATTGTTATTAGGATATTTTAATTTTACTTGCGTAATTATACAAAATAAAATAAAATTATAATTGAAAAAAAAATCGAAAAAACATAATTCAAATTTTTTGATGAATAAATAAGTTGACATCTGAATCATAAGAAATTTTTTTTGTGTAAAAAATTTTATAAAATATAAATAAAAAAAAAATAACTGGCCATTTCAGCCCTTGAAAGGACTTTGACCTAGCTTCTTATGATCCTAGACTAAGACTTAGCTGAATAATAAATTATTGTTTTGTTGCTCGCTTATGAGTTCAGACCTGAACCATAAATAATAGTTCTAATTTAAGGAATATATGAATATATGTTATTATTTATAACATTATCTTTGTACAATATAACTCTCACTCCGTTTATATACCTACAAGTATGTATATATTTTTGATCAGCATCATCACATGAGTCGATTTAGACATGACTTTGAGTCCATCGTCGAGACTTCAGCCGTAATTTCGTAATGAAATTTGATATATTTTGAAAAAAAAAGATAAAATAAAATAAATCTTTTAACATAAAAAATGCATAATAATCTTAAGTTTGAACCAAAATGCACTCTTAGTTTGGAATTTAGTAAAATCGGATGGATTCCAATTCTGCCTCCCATACAAACTGACTATATCAAAATGATAAAATCTTTAAAAAAACCCATAAAAATGATTCTAAGATCCTGTATTTCTGCACATAAGCCTTGATTCCAAGTATAAGCACTATGTTCGAAATTAATCAAAATTTAATAAAAACTTCGACTTCTTTCCAAAAAATTTAATTTATTGGCTTAATATTTTACACAGAAGCTTTGATATATAAAGCGAATAAAGAGTTTCAAATTGAATGAAGCCACATCTATGCCCCACACAAGCTGACGTCATGAAAATAATAAAAACTTCGTAGCTTCGCATAGGTATTATATATTGAGCCGTTATATGTATATTGATCCATTTATTAGTCGAATGCATTCAGAGACTATCTAAAGACCGACTTTTATAATAAAAATCAATTCTTATGGCTGTAGATGTACAATTTCTTAAAATTTTTTGCTATATTGGAAATTGTTCGCTCAGTAGGACGATTCGCTCAATTCGCTCAGATGACGACCATAATCCTCTTGTAAAGCGCGATACGTGGCTGCGAATTTACCAACTTTAACGTTGTGCGGTGGCAAAACGTTACCTTTATCTACGCAAAATCCATAGAAAAGTCTTTAAATTGTTTAACAACCTTACTTAATATACCAATAGAGTTGTGAGTAAGGCAATGTTGTGTGGTTCTAACATAGTTTTGTATTTCATAGTTGAAAATTTCTGATTAATAATTTGAAAATGTTCAGGTAGACACCAACTCTACAACTATTTCTTTTTTAAGAATGAACCAAGGAATATTCAAATTTAGATGCAGATTAGAAATATTGCCTGTTAACTCACAAGCGAATACATTGCCCCACAACTCCCCTTAATATGAACGGTGTACTCGTAAATCTTATAGAGTCAGAAGCTCTTGGCGTTTTGGGCATATCGATACAATCTGATCTGGGTAGGAATGATGTGTCGAAAGAAGCGGTCAAGTACCTGAGTTTTTTAAAACGTTGTACGAAATACTTTACTACAACTTATCTTCCCATCATCTATAAAAAAAAGTCTTCACTTGTGGTGCATTAGAAGTCTTGAAGAGCAAATAAACTATAATATGAAAATATACATATATATTTATATATAATATAAATTTCTTGTGCACTGATGTTTACATAAGTAATTAAAAAACTCGTATTAAATATATTTTTATAAAAATTATTTTTATTTATTTCTACATTTTTATTCGATATGTGAATAAAAAGAAATGTTTTTACTTTCTCTATAATTCAAAATAAATAGCTTAGTTCAACCAAATAAATGCTTGTATAAATATCTTTTAAATCTATTTTAACTTAAATTAATGCAAGTCTGAACTCTTAACCCTTTACTGTCGCTGCTACATTGGCAGCCTGTTGCGCCACTGCAATTGTTTGAATGGTGGCATCTCTGGTATGTTGGCCAATACGTTCCTGTTAAGTAGTTCAATGATTAGTTCAATCAACTTTAAAATGTGAAATAAACAACGCTTCAACTTACAATTTTCTTGCCAATCTTCCTCAGCCAACCAGCTTCAGTTTGTCCAGCGAACAGAGCCAAGACGACAGCGAAAAAGATGAAAACTTTGTAAAAATTCATTTTGTTTGATTTGGTGGATTAATTCTTCTGTGAACTAAGACTTTTTTTTAATAAACGCTTTTGATTGCAAAGCTGAATGTGAACTGATAACAACTGCACGTTTGATCGATCTTTTATACACGCCTGAGTCTTGCGAAACAAGCTGGAATGAAATTAGATGATAAGAAATTTAAATCGAGCATCAACTGAGGGGATTTTTATGCAGAAAAACCAGCTGTACTAAAAATGTACCGAAAAATGTTAACATAAGTGTTCCAAATTTTTCTTTTTAAGTAGGCAAAGAAAAACACTAAGTCGGGGTACTTTTGATCCAAATAGGTTTTGACGTGACGATGTTACGTTTTACCGCGCAGGTTTCCAAAAAGGTCGCAAAAGCCATTTTTTCAAAATATATCATCGTTGCATTGAATTGTTACTCAGTGAGTATAGGTGCTATGATTAAAATAATAGTACGACCGTAAAGGCTGATTCTTTGACTTCATTATAAAAATAAAAAAAAAAAATCAAAACGTCATCGAAAATTTGTTACATGGAAGTATTATTCACTGAATGTTAATGCTAGGCTAAAAAATATGATACGCTAATAAAGGCCTGCTCCAAGCCCTCACAACAATATTAGACGAACAATTTCTGACTTCATGTGGACGCAGAGAGAGCCGCTCAAAAATCGATAATGCAACATTCATACAACGGAGTTGCATTGAATTATTGCTTGGTGAGTATATAAGCTACGATATATGCTTGAAAAGGAAAATTAAGGATTTATATTTGGCCTTACGACGAAAATAAAAATAAAAATCCTGACGTCGTCAGGTCATGAAGATAGCAGCTTATGTAACAGAATTGTAATATCGTTGCATGGAATTATTACTCACTCAGGATGAGTGCTACGGTAAATTTTATTTTACAACAGCGTAGGTATGCTATAAAACCTCACAACTAAAATATAAAAAAATTTCTTATCGTCATTATTTCAGTGTGGCAACGACATAATGCAGTACAAACGCTATAACAATGAATAAACGTTGCATGGAATTTTAAGTCTATGACTACTAAAACAACAGTAAATTTTATGGAACAAAAATGAAGGTGAGGTCTTTGGGCACATGATAAAAAAAAAATAAATAAATAAATAACTGGCCATTTCAGCCCTTGAAAGGACTTTGACCTAGCTTCTTATGATCAATTGTGTTGTGCGTGTTATTAAGTTTGCACACAATTGACCGAGAACCGGACCTACATGTTTAACGCCGACTCCAAACGGCGATGAACGGAATGTTCTTGTTCTCAAGAAGCTTTACATGGCATTTTGATTACTCTCTGAGATTTGCCATTGTCTGCAGAGAGGTGGCGGCCGTACAGAAAAATTATTTTAATTCAAATAATTTTCTGTCGCTGCTGGGGTTCGAACCTGGGTCTCCAGGTTCGTTGACATAGCGGCCACGCACTTTAACCAACTACGCGCCATGACGGACGGGCACATAAGAAATAAGAATAAAAAAAACAACAACAACTAGGACAAAGATTAAAACATACTTAAAACACACCTTTTCAAACTAGAAAAGGGATTCGGACAAGGATTAAGTCCAGAATTTAGACATGGAATAAAACAACAGTTTCCACATGAAGTAGGAAAATATTTAGGACAAATAAAAGAATAAGGGTAGGATTAGAGTAAGTTTGGGAACAAAGGAAAGAATAGGAACAAGAATAGGGACAAACCTACGGATGTGTTCACGACACAGCAAACTCTTTTTTTCCCTCTTGAACATAGGCATTCTTAATATCCCTGTGTATTTTATGAGAGTCTTATGCTTTATCTACACAAAGAGTTTAGTTTGAGTTTTCAGTACAAAGTTGAGTTTTGCCATTAAACTCAAAATAAACTCTTGAGTTTCTAGTGCAATTACGTAGGATAAAACTCTATTAAACTCAATTTGCTTTCAGATTTTATTAAAATTCAATTTGAGAAATGAATAAAAGTCTACTAATGGTCAGATGAAAACGTACGATCAGATGCAATTTTTAGATATCAAGGTACGTTCAGAGTATTGAACGATTTCGTGCTGAGAAATGTTTCTTAAACTGTTTTATTAACTACACATTTGCAAAAAAAAATTAACAAAAAAGCAAAGAAAAGAACTTGGCAAGTGTATAAGATGAGGTCTTTATATCAGTAAAAGACTGAAATAATATTAAATATTTTAAAAGAAATGAATAATTTACATGTTTACATTTATTATCAGCTACGTGTGATTGGAATTGGTGCCACACCCACAACTTTTTGTGCATCAGGAATTGCAGAGATTATCCGATTTTTTCTTTTAAAGATTATCATTAAAAAAAATTTACAAAGATTAGTTCAAATGTCGAAAATAATAGAAATGACACTTGCCATGACAACTCCAAGTGAAAATGTTCAGACATTTTACCAATCCAATCAATCTCGCCCATAACTTCAGCTTGCGAGATGAAAATGATAAATAGCACATCAAAACATTTAAGAATTTTATTTGTATTTCAATGAAGGCATACTTTGAAGCAGTTAACACGGAAGATGACGGATGGCAATCTCAAAACCATAAGCAAGCAGAATTTACGCTTTTTCAACAATCGTTTTTTTTTTTTTGTGATCTGGGGACTCATACCAAGAGGCTCGTCGGTTTGTCGATAAGCATATGACGTTGTATTTTTCACCCATCCTCCATAATGGTTTTATGAGGTTCCAAATTTCAAATAATGACGACAACCAAATTTCAAAACGAATAAAAACAACATATTTCAATAGAAATTTCTTGCTCATATAAGTATTGCCCAGATCAACTGATAAGAAGAAGATTTTATGGGTGTTATGGATTTAGGTTATTTTGCTTTACAGCTGATATTTTCGCACAAAAATCCCCCCAGCAGATGCTTGATTTCTTGAATCGTTATCAATTTCATTCATTTGTCATTTCGAACGAGTATAAAAGCTTGCGCAAGATCTCAGTCATTATCAGTTCACTCTCAACTCTACATTCATAAACACTTAATTTACTATCAACTTTATTTTCTCAAACAAACAAAAACAATACAAAATGAACTTCAGCACAGTTTTCATCTTCTTCGCCGTCGTTTTGGCTCTCTTTGCGGGCCAAACTGAAGCTGGTTGGTTGAGGAAGATTGGCAAGAAAATTGTAAGTAGACAGACAACATTTAAAAAAGCTTCAAAAATTTAACAACTAATCAATAAACTAATTCATAGGAACGTATTGGCCAACATACCAGAGATGCCACCATTCAAACTATTGCAGTGGCGCAACAGGCTGCAAATGTAGCAGCGACAGTGAAGGGTTAATCAGCCAAAACATGCTCGACTACTTGTACATTGATAGACTTAAACGATATCTAGATATAAGATAATAAATATTTTAAGTTATTTATTCTAGCTGTAAAAACAATTCACGAATTTATTTTTCAAAATAATATCTTGAAAATTAAAACTAAAATGTTATAAATAAAAATAATGAAACCTAAAGTACATGATCTCGTTTAAATTCTGTTCTATAAAGTTAATAATGGGTGTATCAACAAGAGCTGTAGAATTTATTTTTAAATAAAAGGAACAATTCTTTGGATGTCTCTTAAACTTTTATTGAATTAGAAAGTACATAGACTGAGATTATTTATGTAGTACAATACCTTTCAAATAGCTTACTCGGCTTAGCTTCAAACCTTAAATTCTTAAAAATGTCGATCTTTCTTTTGCATAATTAGGGCTCTGCTTCAGCGATGGCGACTGCAATGTTAACCTTGAGAGAAGAAATTGTTTGCGGATGATTAGCGTAGACTTTACGCTTAACATAACTCAAAGGAAGAAGTTACAAACTGTGGTATTAAATCACAAGATCTTGGTGGCCAGTTGGTGTCTCCAAAACGGGAAATTACGCAACCAAGGAACTTTGTCCGCAATAACTCGATTGTTTCGCGACTAACACCACCCTGTTGGAAGAAGATATCGTCTGTGTTTTTATACTCCGATTATCTCCAACCACAAAAAATTGTCTTTATGTCTCTGTAGCGCACTCCATTGACTGAAATGGTTCTCCTGACATCATTTTCGAAAAAAATATAGCCCTATGATGCCTCCGACCCACAACCCGCAGAAAACAATCACTTGTTGTGAGTATATTGACAACTCCTGAATCATTGGTGGGTTTTTGGATCTCCAAATATTGTTCTTTTTTTACTGTATAGCATTCCATGATTAATTTTTCGTATATTAATAACAAATGTCAACATTTGACAACTGCCAATTGACCAGCTGTTAAATAATACGCCTTTGCAATCCTACACATCTTGTTGATACATTCTATACAAATATCAAAAACAAAAAAAAATTATCTACAAAAAACATGAAATGTCATGACCCAAAATCACAAATGAAAAATCCCCAAATAAAAACTTTTTAACAAAAAAAAAACCGGCTTCAAAATCACTACAAAGTAAAAGATAATTTTAAATAACTTTTCCCATTCATTTCTTGGTCATATTTTAAAAGCTATTTATTTATATGTATTATAATATTGGAAATCTTAGCATTTTCATTTTTTCTATTTTGTTTTATTATCATCAATATATTAATTGCTTTATGTACATAAAAGCTTTGAAGTCGGCGCTTATCTTACTATGTCGAAATCTTTTTATTTTATTTTTTTCTAATTTGTTTTATCATAAAAATATTATTAACTTTATGAGTATAAAAGCTTCTTAGCGATTTTTTTTCTTTCAGTTGGCAATTTTTGAGTACGCTGAATGTAGCCAATGTGTTCCATGCATTATTTGTGCAGCTGTTACACACTATGTCATATTCAATATGAGCTTTACAAGCTCACCCAAACCAATTTAGTGAGAAATTTAATGTGTACAAAGCTTTTAAAATTACTACAGTGTCACCAAGGCACTAAATAGTGCACGGATGGTAAAAGATCATGATTGTGTGTCAAAGATGAGCGCCGACTTCAAAGCTTTTATGTTCATAAGGCAATTAATATATTGATGATAATAAAACAAAATAGAAAAAATAAAAATGATAAGAATTCCAATATTATAATACATATAAATAGCTTTTAAAATATGACCAAAAAATTAATGGGAAAAGTTAGTGTCAATATTAACTAAGATATAGTATTTTTATAATATTGACACGCCCCTTTGCTGAATAACGCCCACTTTTTTGGCCGTAATTTGCAGTAACTGTACCTACCCATGTTCTAAATTTCAGCACCCTAGTGTCAATATTATTCGATATATAGTGTGTTTCTAATATTGCCGCACCCATTTGTCGAATAACGCCCACTTTCTTTACAGTAATTTTTAAAATTGTGTCTACCCCTGTACTAAATTTCAGTACCCTAGTGTCAATACTATTCGAGATACAGTGTTTTTCCAATAATGCCACACCCCTTTGTCAAATAACGCCCACTTTATTGACTGTAATTTGTAGTAACTATGCCTACCCATGCACTAAATTTCAGCACCCTAGAGTCAATATTATTCGATATATAGTGTGTTTCTAATATGGCTACACCCCTTTGTCGAATAACGCCCACTTTATTTACAATAATTTTTTAAAATTGTGTCTACCCCTGTACTAAATTTCAGTACCCTAGTGTCAATAGTATTTGAGATACAGGATTTTTTTAATATGACCACACCCCTTTGTCAAATAACGCCCACTTTATTGATCGTAATTTGTAATAGTTGTGTCTACCCCAGTATTGTTACTGTAAATTTCAGTACCCTAGTGTCAATATTAACTGAAATAGTGTTTTTCTTATATTGACACGCCCCTTTGTCGAATATCGCCCACTTTTTTAAAAAAGGACCTCCACGTTCATGGTATCTATCTGTTGACAAATCTATCGATGTACATACATTTAAAAAAAAAAAAAAAAAAGAGGACAAACCAACGAACTTGAGAACCTCCTCCTTTTTGAAGTCGGTTAAAAATAGTGAATTACAACCAAATAAATTAAATTCAAAAGAACTTTTAGTCAGAAAAAAAATGTCCAACATTTTAAGCTTTATTTCATATGGCAATAATGCCAAAAATTTGTATTGAAAATATTTTTTACTTGTTTTTCAAAAACCCATACATAGTGTGACTATCTCACTTTTGTGGCAGTACCCATACCTAGTGTGACCATCTTACTTTTTCTAAACAGTAAGCATTTCTAAGAACAATATTTGAATTTCAGAGATGATCAGTGAAACTGGTATTACACTTCAATGTGAAATGAGCGATATATTGATTTTTATTCTCTCCGACTTAAAATCCTTCATAAAAAAAATTATTGATGGCTGAGACCTAATTCTTCTTCGCCCAATTATTCATTCGCATTTTTTGTTTGTTTGTGATATTAATCGCTACCAGTAAACTTTTTCACTATTTCTTTCGTTTTTTTTCCATACAACTGAACGTCGTGTCCCATTCAGAGAACTGCAATGAGTATCCGATAGAAATCGGATACTCGAATCATACTCGAGTTACTTGTTGTTCTCTACCCTATCCGTACTCAATAAAATATGTACAATACTTGTACTCATTCCACTCATTAGCATATTTTCGGGTATAAGTACATACTTATACCCGAGCGCGGCGTGACCCGAAGCACTCAGACTCGTATTCAATGAGTGCGTCGAGTTAGAGTCTTGAAAAGGCGCTATATCCGAGTAATTTCGGGTATATTTTGAGTGTACTCTCAATACTGCTTTTTCTCTGCTAACGTCTATAAGCGACAATAAGTAAAAGCTAACGCTCGCTTATTTTGTTTGAGTTTTATGCTGCAAATTTGTTGTTGATATTTTATTTCGTTGTTAGTGTTAGTGTTTCGTTGTTAATAGTTTCGTTAGATAAAAAAAAAAAACACATAGCACTGCATAAACAAAAAGAAAAAGCAACACAAGACGAACACGTGTTTTTCTGTTTCTAACTAAGTGCTCAGGAAGAACTCATTCATTCTCACTGCTACGCTCTACTGAGCTCTGCTTTATATCAGTGGCAGAATGACCCGAGTGATTTGAGTATTTGCGTTAGACCCGAGTGTTTGGGTAAGTAGAATAAGTATCAACAAGACGACAACAACCATAAGTATTACTGAACCGAAAAACCCGAACTTTACCCGATCCGACTCGTGATTTAGGATACTCATATTCATTTGAGCCGCCGCATTGCAGCTTCGTATAAGTGAGTATGAGTCGGGTTGCGTGCGATATGGGTTGAGTAGGTTTTTGTACAAATTTTTTCGGATATACTAAGAGTCACAAAAAAACTACGCGTTGCAGATCACTGGTCCCATTTGATCCAGAATGTGTGAAGAATGTGATGATTTTCAAAGGACTTATTTGAGAGTGTGTTTATTTTTTCCTCCAAATTCGGTTTATGGTGGAAAAGGCTCGTTTGTTTGAAGCAGATGTACTGTTAAAGCAATAGCTATATTGGACTATATCTCCTAAAAGTTTGTAAAAGTGTTTGAAGCGCATATCAAATTTCTAGTTTCCATTCCTGAATTTTTTCAGCAATTATAAATATCGTCAAATAACTGAACTGATGAATAAAAAATTTCTCGCGGAAGTCGGGGACATTTAATTCGATTTGGGGACACCGGAAAAATTGCAAAAAATGTCTTGAGTAAATGGGATAGATGGTCACACTACCCATACCAATAAACCAATAAGACACAAATTCCTTCAAAGCTTGAACTGAAAAATAAATTTTTGCCGAACTATAAGTTGTTTCATTCCTAAAATTGTTGATTTTGTAATTTAAAAGTTTATCATGGCCTTTATTGTTGACACGTTATTTCTAAAAGATTTCCCAAGCGATCAGGTAGATATGAAACCATTTTATAGATATTGCCATTAAAATGACTTGACAAATTATCTTGTAAAACTAATTTTATGACGTAAGTTTATCTATAGAGGTGATTTTATTTTTGGGTAGCATGTGGATTTTGTTATTTTTTGGAAGTGGGATCCCCAATTAACCCAAGACAAAAAACTACATGTGTTCCTTCATAACTTAGCAACTCAAATAAAATATCTTGTGCTCTTTACATTTTTAATAAGAATTCTACACAGAAAAAAAAGAGTAGAACTTTTACCTAAAAATGTAGTCAATTCAGCTAAAGTAATCCGGTGATTTTCAGTCAACGAATTTGATTAGGTGCGCTACCAATTTCTAAATGTTAATTATATGCAATTATATTGGGTAGTTTAACTGCGAGAGTAGCTAAAAAAACCTAAATATTTAGGTGTACCTTCAACCATAAAATAGATAAGACACATAATTTATTAGAAGAATTAGCTAATTTTTTTTAAACTATGACCACTTCAGATTAGGCAAGCCACCTACTAAGTGTAGAAAAATCATCTAATTATTTAGATAGCATTCCCACTTAAGAGTGGGAATGCCGTGCAAAAAATATGCAAAAAATTTGTTTTTTGTTTTGCAATTTCTATTTTGAAGTGAAACTTTCCTTAGGTGACTTTACTTCATTTCGTCACATGATAGAGAAGAAAGATTTGTTTTATAGTAGATAGAATGAGAGAGATATATACATTGTATAAATGACTGAAAAATTTCTTTGCCACCGCTGAGATTCGAACCTGTGATCTCAAGATTTCAACAACCAACGCCTTATCTATTGAGCTAAATTTGCAATACAGAAATTTACTCTACATACCAATTAATCAAATTGCTGTAGATGGCCAGTGGAAACATAATTTCAGAGTTGTGGACCTCATATTTTTATATACATTTTGTTCACAAATTATCAAATGGCGTAACAGCACAGCGGTAAAGCGTTTGACTTGAACGCAAGCGGCCCGAGTTCAATTCTCGCAATGAGGCTTTACTTTTTGTAAAATTTTCTCACTTTGTTTTTATTTATGTTTTTTATAGGAGAGCGCTGTGCTCTTTACTTTTGCGCTTTGCAAAATTTTAGTTGAATTAACTAATTTGAATTAGGTGAATTACCTAATGCATGATTGTTAAATTAACTGTGTAAGTAGAAAAGTTGTTGAAAAGATTAGGTGAAATAGAAACTTTCACATTAGCTAAACTAGTTTAGGTAATAAATCAATTCTTTTATTTTCTGTGTATACATAGATAGTAAAGCAAGCCACACACAATTCCTAAAGAAATTGAAAGAACAATCAAATAATTAGTTCACTCCTAAAACACACATCCACGTATTGATACAAGTGGTTGTTCTTATCAGCATTGGATTAAACAACTGAGTTTAAAACAATGAGCAAAGGCAGGGAATTCCCGGTGTACCGAACACAGCATCTCAAAGCATGCCCCATCTAATCAGTATAAATTGAGCGTGTGTAGCAAGAATCATCATCAAACAAAGTTGAAGCCTTCATCAAAAGCATCAAATTTAATTAAATATTTATATATTTGAAACATTTTTTTAAGTCTTTAAGAAAACGAAGAGATATACAATATACAATGAATTTTTACAAAGTTTTCATCTTTTTCGCTGTCTTTTTGGCTCTGTTTGCTGGACAAACTGAAGCTGGTTGGCTGAGGAAGATTGGCAAGAAAATTGTAAGTTGACTCGTTTATTTCACATTTTGGATATGAAAGAACTAACCATTAAATTACTTTACAGGAACGTATTGGCAAACATACGAGAGATGCCACAATTCAAACAATCGCAGTGGCACAACAGGCTGCCAACGTAGCAGCGACAATAAAGGGTTAGGAGTCAAGACATCTAAAGAACTGAATATTTTTAAGAAAAAAATAATTTTAAGTTATTTATTTAATTAAGGAAATGTATAACTTAAATTGTTATTTTAATTTATTAAGAAACATTTTATAAATAAATATAATTCTATTGAAACCGAAAAAAAATAATTGTTTTTACATGGAAAATATGTTACATGGAATTGCTCAATGAGTATTTAATGCAACATTCATGCAATTGCGTTGCGTTGAATTATTACTCGTTGAGTATATAATATAGATAAATGTTTAAAAAGGAAAATTAAGGTTTTATACTTGGCCTTTCGACAAAAATAAAAAAAATCTGACGTCTTTAGGTAGTGAAGATAGCAGCTTAAGTAACAGAAATATAATATCGTTGCATGGAATTATTACTCACCCAGAAGACTTACTATGGTAAATTTTATTTTACGACAACGTAGGTATGCTATTAAGCCTCAAAACTAAAATATAAAAAAAATTTTATCGTCATGATTTCAGGGTGGCAACCATATAATGCAGTAAAGATGCTACAACAATAAAAAAACGTTGCATGGAATTTTAACTCTGTGAGTACTAGCGTAAAGGTAAATTTTATTGAACTAAAATGAAGGTGAGGTCTTCAATAACATGATAAAACAAAAAATTAAATTGACGTCGTCATGAGGGCCCTCAAGAAACCGAAAGTTAAAGCTGGAAGTTCCTGCATTTGCATATGCGTCCCTCTACTCGCTGAACGCAATGCAATAGAAATGTGTGAAAGCTTATGAGAGAGAGTATAATGCCAATGACTGCCTACGTGCGTAACGTTAGGAAAATGCAATTTACGCAAGCAAAGTAGAAAATATTTCAACTTCTTTTCTGTAGTTTGCGTTTTTTGACAGCTCGTTACTTATAATGAACAGAGAGAAGAAACGAGTCAGTAGCTCATTACTTTTAGGGATGCCTCTTGTTAATAAATCTTAAAAATTAAAAATGTATATAGTTTTTTCATTGTTAATTTCTTAAAATAACTTTTTTATACTCAGGATTTGAAATTTCTTTGATTATAAATGAATAGTTAGATTTTAAGTATTTTTCCGCAAATACGATAAAAACTCAACATTAAGAACATACCAAATGTTTTATAATTTTGTAGTCCTGCTAACTCTGAACGAAAAATGCAAACATTAAACTCTGCCATAATTTTCTTGCCTAAATTACGCTAGCGAATAGACGGACGCATATGAAAATGCAGTGAATGAACTTCCAGCTTAATGCACCAAGAAAGTTAAAAGCAAAAGCAAAATAAAAAGCAAAAGCAACAACAACAACAACAAAAACAACAACAAACAACGCAACATAACACAATGAAATCGGAAACAAGAATAAGGATATGGATTAGGACAAAAATTAAGACACACCTAAAACACACCTTTCTAAACTAGGAAAGGGTTTCGGATCATTGATTAAGTCAAGAATTTTGTCTTGGATTATAACAAGGGTTTGGACATGAAGTAGTAAAATTATTTGGACATATAAAAACAAAACGGACGAATAAGGATAAGTTTCGGAACAAGAAAAAAGGTTCACTAGAACGTTTTGAATTTCGGAACTTTAATAGTTGAGTGGATCATAGTGAAAGTAAGGTAAGACTACTGATGAGTTGATGTAACAGCCAACGAAACAGCCTGTCTAGTCTGCTGTATGATTTGCTCTATACAGAGCCGTTGTTGTTGTTAGTTGTTTTTTCATTATTACTTGGCATAAAACTCAACAATTAGTTTCAATATAATTGAATGAAAAGATCACATTAAATTTAATTCAATAGACTTTTATATTTACTTAAAATTTAACTTTTCCAATACAAAAATGCAACAATGCACGAACATTGCAACTTTTCGCAAAAAATTTTCGCATTAACATCTAAAAAAACCAAGCTGGAAGGTAACGGTAAACTCAGTCAATATTGGCTTCAAAATATGCTCTAAACTTTTTTATGTTTGTAGTATATTTAGACCGATATTTATCTATATTCGAGTACTAACCGTAATCACTAGAAACTGGTCAGTGCAAATAAGGTTAAATTTAGTGTTGTGTGCTGAAATTTCTAACGATTTGTGATTGTCGGTTGTTCCTACAAATGTAATATTTTATACTTGCCGCATTTGTGTACATCATCGTTATTGACCTATATAATATTGTTATCACAGGCCCCATCTAACGGCATATTCTGATAAATTATCTGTCTGAGCTCCTTCAATTATAAACTTTAAATTGTTGTCAACTTGTGGGTCTTTAAAAGAAAAGCAAAAAGAACTTTAACAATTATTTTTTTTTAATTTAAATAAAAGTATATTTATTTATAAAATGTTTCTTCATAAATTCAAATATCAATTAAACTTATACATTCATTTAACTAAATAAATAACTTAAATTATGTTTCTCTTAAAAATATTCAGTTCTTCATATGCAGTCAAGTTCAAAACATCTACTTGACTCCTAACCCTTTACTGTCGCTGCGACGTTGGCAGCCTGTTGCGCCACTGCAATTGTTTGAATGGTGGCATCTCTGGTATGTTGGCCAATACGTTCCTGTTAAGTATTTCATTAGTTAGTTCTTTCATATTTAAAATGTGAAATAAATGCGTTAACTTACAATTTTCTTGCCAATCTTCCTCAGCCAACCAGCTTCAGTTTGTCCAGCGAACAGAGCCAAAACGACAGCGAAAAAGATGAAAACTTTGTAAAAATTCATTTTGTTTAATTTGGTGGATTAATTCTTCTGGGAATTTCTGAGACTTTCTTTTAATAAACGCTTTTGATTGCAAAGCTGAATGTGAACTGATAACAACTGAACGTTTGTGCGATCTTTTATACACGCCTGAGTCTGCGAAACCAGCATGAATGAAATAAGTTGATAAGAAATTTAAATCGAGCATCATCTGAGGGGATTTTTATGCAGAAAAACCAGCTGTACAAAAAATTTAATGCAATAGATAAACGTAAAGCTCCCAATTCTTTTTTTTTCGTTAAGCTGGGAGGCACTAACTCGGTGTTCTTTTGATCAAACAGGCATTTTTTTTTCTTTTTAATCCGGATTGAAAATTTTTGCTTTCGGTGACACCAAATTTGTCATCCCCACTTGAGTTAATGTATCGAAGTTAATTTCATGATGATTTTCTTATAATTGCATTTACAAATGAAGATGTAATAATAACCTATAGTAGTTACCTATATAGTAGAGCCTGATCGCGAATCTAAACGATGTTTTTTTTTATTAAATTTTTGTCAAATTTAACAAAAAATTTTTGATGGCGCCAAAAAAATGATACATAAAATTTTTTATTCTAATATCTCAGCCTTAGTTTCCTTTCATAAAATTTACTCTAGCTTCTATAGTCGCGTAGTTATAGTTACACTATCGGACAAAATATAGTGCAAAGAAATAAAAACATATCCGATGCAGTTGAAATAACTCGAGATTAGTTTTAAAAAATAAAAAGTATATTCCAGGTTTTAAATTAGTTCATAAAAACATACAGTTACTATATGTTAAGTTACATATAATATTGGACAAAATGAAGTGTAAAAATACATTTTTAATCAAATAGTTAGCAGAAAATACAAAGTAAGTCATTTTCAAAACTTGATTAGTAATTTGTATGCCCTTCTTTGTTAGCTGTTACCGCTGATAATCTTTTTGGCATACTGGCGACCCAGTTTTTCAAAGTATTTTCCTGCCATCCTTGCTACATATTATCCCAAATACTTTTTCGTGAATCAAATGCAATTTGATCATCTAATATCGTCCACAGATGCTCAATCGGATTCAAATCCGTAGAGTGAGTAGGCCATTCCAATTTACTTCTTCGCAAAGTCAAGTCTTTTTTTAATGTTTGCAGCGCCCAAAAAAAGCTTTTTCTTGGCGTAGAAGCTCCTTTATGCTTTTTCATTCAACCTTGTTTGCACTGTACGAGACGAGACATTTAAATTCAAAGATTCTCTAATTTCTCTAGCTGAATCAAGTGGCTTTTTATTGGCAAGAATCAATATTTGCTTGTCATCCTGCACAGAAGTTTTCTGTTTCATACCACACGATTTCTTTAAACTTTCAGTAGTTCTCAAAATTGTCTTTAAAATGGCACACTTTGCACTGTATTTTGTCTGTATAAAAATTTCACGACACAATTTGTAAATGCATTATCTTAGCAACCATGTTTTTAATTAATTTTAAAATATGAACCTTCTATGAATTTCCCATTTATTGATGTATTTAACAGGATTGCCATAACAGGCTTCCAATAAAAATACCTTAATAATTAGTGAATTGCAATAATTGCACTTTATTTTCTTCGATATTGTACATGCAACGTTTTTTAATTGTTGCTGCATTTTTAATGCATTAAGCAGTTATCTAAATGAGCTTTTATTTTTCGTTATGGGGTCTAAGACCCAATCTTTGCTGTCGTAAACTAAAATTTTCCATAATACAGTACAGTCTCACAAATAAATCCACTTTGTTGAACAGATGGTTCTAATTTCTGAAATTTTCTAATTTCTTGACGTTTCTTTATTCACAGAAATTTCAAAGATAAGAATGAAACTATTTGAAAAAATAATGTTAACACAAAAGAATGTATAATTTATTAATTTTTAATGTATTTTTTAACATAAAACTTACATAATTCCCATTTTAAAATTTATATCAATGAGCCTAATTAATGAGATATTAGATTATGAATTTGAATTTGAATTTATATAATAAATAAAGAAACGTCCAGAAAGTAGAACCACGAGTTTTTTTTTTTATTGTTAGGCTAAGTATAAATCTTTCATTTTCGTTTTAATAACATTTACCGTAGCCCATATATTAAGTTATAATTCCATGCAACGGCATAATATGACTGATGCATTTGTATCAGGCCTATTTGTATCAGTATGTATCAGGCCTTTGTGCGTCCTCATGACGTCATTAATTTTATGTCTATTTTCGTCATGAGCGCTAGAAACCAGCTTTTACTGGAGTATATTATTTTTTAGTGTAGCACCTATACATAGGGAGTTAGAATTCCATGTAACAAATTTGCAGTATCGTTAATCATCGAGCTTCCCCCTCGTCTTTACTTTTATTTATTTTTTTTTTATTTTATTTTTGTCATAAGGTCAAAGAATTAATCTATATGTTGGAAAAATTTGGAAAACGCAAAGTTTTCACGTCAATATTTCTTATATAACTTTACAATAAATCACTGAACACGGTAATTTTGTAAAAGGTGATTATGTAAAAATGTTCATACTTTAAAATTATTTTAGATAATTGCTAAAGTAACTTTAAATCCATATTAAAGGTATGCAGTAAAATTTGTTAAGTCTTGCTTAGTTGATCCATTGTTAAAGTTAGCAAGTGTTGATGAGAACTCACCTGCTAAGACATTTTACAATCAAGTGCAAAGCTTTCATTTTTTTTATTTTCCCATACAAAATTTTGACAGCACTTAACAAATTTGTTAATGGTAGCAAGTTAACAGGACTTAACAAATGTTGTGAATACCCTTATTATCGATTAAATTTGATTAAACTGATACAAAGTTAAATTGTGTATCTTCAAGCAGAAGGATTGTGTCTCTTCTTTTATTAGATGTCTTTAATTTTAACAGTTTTGAGTTGACCTATGTCACAGTATTGGTGATACTAACTCATCACTTTATTGTTTTTACTTTATTGCTAAAGTTTACACCTAATTCTGTTTTACTTGTGTTTTTTTTTTATTAATAAAGGAACAACAAATAAAAATTTTTATCAGCTATATAAGTGATTCCTCGTTTGAATTAGTACATAAATTTGGATTTTCATGTTTGCCCATTTCGTTTTATTTCCTTGTGCAGCTTATATTTCAGTACAAAAATCCCCTCATTGCAAAAATATACCAGATGCTGGAATTGTAGCTGTTATCAATTAATTTCATTCATGCTTTATTTTTGCAGACTCAGGCGTGTATAAAAGATCGCACAAATCTGCAGTTGTTATCAGTCGACATTCAGCTTTGAGTTTAGAACCATATAGTTAATTTTACCTTCAAGAAATAAAACCATAAACATCTTAGACGCAATGAATTTTTGCAAAGTTTTCATCTTCTTCGCTGTCGTTTTGGCTCTCTTCGCTGGACAAACTGAAGCTGGTTGGCTGCGGAAGATTGGCAAAAAAATTGTAAGTTGACGCGTTTATTTTGACATTTTTAATTTGATTGAACTAACCATTGAACTACTTAACAGGAACGTATTGGCCAACATACCAGAGATGCCACTATTCAAACAATTGCAGTGGCGCAACAGGCGGCGAACGTAGCAGCGACGATTAAGGGTTAAGAAATTAAGAAATGCAAGACTTTATGTTAAATAGGTTTAAATTTTATTTATAAGTAACACGTTACTCTAAGCTATTTATTTCAACTATAAAATTACACACAATGCATAAAAAACTTTTAGGTTTAAAATAAAATAGAAAAAATTTTACTCTAAAAATGCTTTATTTTTTCTCTCAAGCGAGATCAAATTTTGAAAAGTTGAGGTTAAAAAAAAGGTGTATTTCAGTTGTATGATAACTGACATACAACTGTTTTTTTTCAACCTAAACTTTAAAAAAAAAAAAAAAAAAAAAAAAAAGAGATCAAATTGTTAAAAACAAGGTTAAAAACAATTTGTGTGTCAGCTTCGTGCAGCTGGAGTTAACTACTTAAAAACTATTGAATTGATATACTACGGATGCCTTGCAGATGCTGATGGGGTGCCTCACTGGATCTGGTGGTAATAAAAGTCAGCATTGCATACCCAATTCGGAAGGATCTTCCCCTATTACTACCTGATTTCACTTGTAAATTAGGGACATTAGTACCTACCACAGAATGGAAGACTATTCTAAAATAATGCGTAATATCTAAATAGTAATCTATATAAAGTCAAAGCCAGAATGATAGAGCACCTACCGGTATATATATGACGTATCGTTCGTGGACGACCGTAAGAACTTTGTGTTCTCTCTGAACCTGGGATTCCTTTTAACTAGCCATGGTTCTCTTAATGCATTTTTGCTAAAGAGAAGTCTCAGCCAGTGTTGCCAGAGAGACGAACTGAAATTTACCACTATTTGGGAAAAAAATTACCACTTTCGGAGAAAATTTACCTTTTTCCAAAATAAAAAAATTAAAAAATTTTTAAATGATTAACAAACGTTATAATTTTTTTATTTATCTCTCATTTATATATTTATCTCTCATCAACAAGCTAACCGTCAACTCTTGACGTGTATAAACCGGGACTTACCGGTTATTTTGTTTCGCTATTTTTGAATTTAATAACTCCTTTTACATTGGTTCTCTTTTGAACCCAAAAAGTTGACGATACAACACAAGCATACCGCCATTTTCCCCCCTTTCTTCTCAGCCAATTCGCCGCATTTAGCCTACAAACTCGAAAAATTGCTTTTAATTATTGACCAATGTAAAAGAGGTCTTTGTTCAGCAACTAAAGGTGGTTAATTCAGATTTTTTTTTTTTTGTTACACATGATGATTCACAAGAATATTAAACTACTTGTGAGTATGTTCAGTGAGGTAACAGTATTGCCAATAACTCGAAAAATTAACAAGTCTAATAAAATTATTATTTTCGCTAAATTTCCCACTTTTGGTCAAAAATTACCTTTTTTACCTCTGCCCAAAAAATGAGTCAAAAATTACCTCAATTAGGGAAATTTACCTCAATCTGGCAACACTGCTCTCAGCACGACTGAAGAAAGTGATCGTGATTGTGGAGTACGCTTTGATCACATGTCTTGTGAGAATGTCGTCTTTATGAAGAACTTGGTTTGACTAACGTGCTGGAAATTTTTTCTCAAGTAGTACGAGAGTACGAGGACAATTTGAGTCAGTGAGTTTTTGAATAAAAGGTATTTTTTTCGGCAAAAAGGCGTTTTATTTCTCAACATAGGCTCCTAGTATTAGATTGATACATTTAGTCCAGATTTTTGAAATTTTTGTAGTTCCTTTCATATAAAAGGTCTTATGACCTCTTCATTTGATCCAAAACTCTTACCGCCGAGCCGGATTTGAAAATAGGAAATAGTCGCAGAGGCCTAAATCTGGAAAATATGTTTAATTTTTTAAACAATTTTATAGTTTTTGCCACTACAGACGTGTGCGTCGGTGCAATGTCATGGTGGAAGAGCCATTTTTTTCTTCGTCAAATGCAGAAATTTTTGTTTCAAATCAATATCAAATCTGTCAAACAGCTGTGTATTCAACGGTGTATTTACCCCATGACCTTATTGGCTGACAGACCTACCTTGGTCTTCTTTGGTGCACGTTAACCCGTAATAGTTTCATATCATAATTAAGTGTGGATATTTATATTAAAAACCTTGGAAGCTTCTATTCAAATTTTCTGTAGTTTTTGAAATTAAATGCATTTTTTGTATTCTGTTGAACGCATGGGTTGGGGGGTGTTTAACCTCGAAAAACCCCCTTGGCTGCAAACCCGGTGTAATCATAGTTTCTCATTAATTATTCATATTCTCGTCTTGCCTGTTTGTATGTTTGAAAATAAGCGAGTCATCGTAAATGAGCTACACGCAAATTTATGAATGAATGATGATCGCTGTGTACGTGTAGGTAATTTAATTTTTACGCTACAACTTTATTCAAAACGGCAGCGGTTACTCATAGCATACAAAGGTATAGGACGTATGTCTATGAGCGTAATTGTCTTTTTTTATAATTTTTGGAAAGTAGGATTTTTTGAAGCAGTTGACTAAGTGTAAATGATCATAATTCATTGTAACTCATTCAAACACTCATTATAAACTCAAAGTTTTTTGCTGTCGTTGGGACACACTCAAGCCAATTGGTTGGATGACTTAGAACCAGAAACTGAACGGGATGTGTTTAAAAAGTAAGGGGATTTTAAAATTTCGCGAGCTATGTTGGTTCGATTAGAACGATTTTGAGTTGTCAGTCATGTCAAGAAAGTATCTCTACATTTTCAGCCATATTGGTTGTTTACTTTTTGTCAGCTGCTGAAAGGATAACACGTGTTTTGGTACATTTGGCGATTGTTCGTTTTTGAATAATAATGGATCAGAGAATTTGTCATTAATAAAGTGCAACAAGTCTAAGAAATGGATGTTGGATGTTTTGGATGTTTTCTGAATTCTTATGATTTGTTTTTTGTTCGATAGGTCAGAAATTGCCACTTTTAGGTTTTTCTAATGGCGATTTTGTTTCTACCAAAAAATGCTGCCTTTTCATTGCCATTTTCTTTGAGGGTGAGAATATTCGTTTTCGTTTCTTAAAATTTCACATTCAAATAACGCAAAAAAGGCATATTTTCTGCCTTATAAAACATTGTCAGGGGATATGATTGCCCTGAAAATCAGATGATTGCTTTAAACGACAATATTATGAAACGCGTGCGTTAGACAAGAATAGATACAAACTAATATTACATGTTTATTTGATATTTTGTTTTGATGAAACCATTTTTATTCGAATCATGGCAAATTATAAAACGTACCAGTAACTATTTTGCTGAAGTTCTGGTTCCATTTTTTAACTTTTTTTAATTATATGCGCGTATTTATTTATTATCAACACATAAAATAAATCAGCTGATTGAGTAGGCAGCAGGGACCGTAACTGTTATGACTTTTTTCAAAAAAGTCAATTAATAATAGTTATTTTTTGACCGATTTTTTTTTTTTGGTCAAAAATAAAAGTTAAAAAATGACTTTTATTTTTCCGGTCAAATATAAAAGTTAAAATTTGACTTTTATTTTTTCGGTCAAAAATAAAAGTTAAATTATGACTTTTACTTTTTCGGTCGAAAATAACAGTTAAAATTTGACTTTTATTTTTGAGTCAAATGTGTAGTGATAGGCAATAGAGAGCTGCATGAATGTGTTTGAAATGCGTATCAAAACATTCACTTGCTTTTCAAATTCTTACTCTCATCTTCTCTAAGGCAGTGAAACAAATTAATGAGAGCACTCAGCATTTGCACCAAGAGCAAAATGAAAACAATAGACAATGAATACATTTGTGTGCTGTCTACCTATCAGAGCGTGCATACTTATAGAAAGTATTTGAAAATTGAGTGCAATGCAGTGAGTTCACTGAATGAAATGAAAAGCTATATAATAATAATTTATATATTGGAAACTGTAATGGTTTTATTCATGGAATTGATATTGCAGTTTTCAGTATTTATTAATTACTAAATTAATAAGTTAGTAATTGATAAATACTTAATAAATTAATAATTAATTGAATTATTAAAGCGAAATATTACTACATAAATAGTAGCGAAATATTACTACGATTAACCCAACAAAAAAATACATAAGAACAATTGACTATTACAGTTTACAAATTTTTAGGCATGTTCCTTCTTGGTGCGCTCGAATTTTTTCAAATCTTCATAATTTTTTGTTATTTTGCCAAACTTAAAAATTTTAGTTCACACGATAACCAACTCATATTATTCATGAATTTTTTTTTTCTTGGTGCTGCCAAACTTAAGTTATTATGGTTACCTTCAGCTCTTTCTGATATCGACACGTCAACTTCAAATTAAAGTTACAAATGCCAAATATTAATATAAAACATTTTTAGTGTATTTATTCACCCTATCTATTATCTTTATCTCTTATCATTTTCATTATATCTTACCGTTTTCCTGTAAAAAAACTTTAAATTTTCGCTCGAATACCGAGCGCGCCAAGTAGAAACATGCCTTAAAGGGGGAAACGCAGCCAGAGGCCGAAAAAAGGTCATGTTTGTGAATTTTTTTAAGGAAACCTATGGGATATTTTTAAATGAGGGTTTTTATACCTAAAAATATACACATTCAAGAGAATTTTTAGTTTCTTTTTATTGAAAAAAAAATTAATATTAAGGTCGATACAGCATTTTTTGTAGAGCGCTCTGAAAAAAAGGTGAAATGCGGTGACCAAGATAGCTCCTCCTAATTTCATCAGAAACAAAAAAATTAAATATATTATTAAACTAGATACTTAAAACTCGTACTTGTCATAGCCGTTTTTCAAAATATTGATTTTTCACAAAATGGCGGACTTTCAAACGTAAAAAAACGATTTTCGACCAAAAATTCGTCATAATTTTGCCTATAAAAAATGAACGAAACTACAAAAAAAAATCCTATGACAAGTACGAGATTATTATGAATAAAATAAACCTGCAAAAAAAATCAAAACGATCGGTTCACTGAGCTTCGAGAAATCTTGGTCACCGACTTTGAAAACATGGTTTCGAGAAAATCGAGTTTGAAAATAAGCGCCAGCACTGCGCGCTCTCGAAGGCGGTTCACTCACTAGGCTATGACTTTGTTTTTTTTTGAGATATCGACTTGAAATTTTCACCACATATTTTTGAGACTTAAGGCTTTAAGAAAAAAAGGGCAAAAAAAATTTTTGAAATAAAGAAAGGCTGACTGCGTTTCCCCCCTTAAGACAATGAATTAATAATTAATTATAAACAAGAAATTAGTTTGCACTTCATTCTAATTTTTCATGAACCTTTGTTAAATTCTTGCAATTATACTCGAAATATCTTTTTGAATTAACTTAATTCATTCTCTGCCATTTTCACACTTCAATAAGTTATTTATTCAACACAGCAGAAACACTATAGAAAGTATTCACTGCACTCACTGAACCCATGAAATTTAAGACACCTTAAACTGCACATAGCACCATGGTATAATTAATCAGGTAGGTGTGACAGTTTTCTAGCGAACATGAATTGTCAAAAATCATACAAGACAAAGCAAACAAAAAAAAAAAAAAACCAAAAAACAAGCGAGTTTGACAATCTATGAACGATCTCGTGAGAAAATAGCCTGTTGTCAAACCTACCTGTATAATTGTATCATGCATAGCACGATTTATCCAAAAGCACAGAACATGAGAGAAAGCAAATAGAGTGCAACACACTAAGAGAAGAATAGAGTGTTATACTCTTGCTCTCTTTAAACTTTTAATGTTTTATTATACGGAACTCTAGTCTGCATTAATGATTTGAATAAAATATACTTAGGTACTGCACCCACTGAAGAGAGATGAAATGAATGAATTCATGCAGCTCTCTAATAGGCAAAACGAAGGTAAGGCAGAGTAGAATGGATAGAATTTATACTTTTGTTATGATTTTCACTCTTAACAGAAAAATAAACGTCAAATTTTAACTGTTATTTTTGACCGAAAAAATAAAAGTCAAATTTCAACTTCTATTTTAGACCAAAAAAAATCGGTCAAAAATAACTATTATTTTTTGACTTTTTTTAAAAAAGTCAAATAAATAAAAAGCTTTTAAGATTATTATTCCTTAGCTAACAAGCATCGCACTACTTTATTCAAATATCTAAAAGACACATTTTTCCCGCCTGACTTTTTGAATTGAAATTTCGAAAATAACAGTTATTTTCGGTCCCTGGTAGGCAGGGCAGTGTTTCGTGTTCTTTTCTGAGTAGGCAAAAACATTGCACCTTGTAAGGTTAATATTTTTTGGTAGAAACAAAAACACCATAAATAAGCCAAGTTTGAACATATGTATTTACTTTATACAACTTTGGTATCCGAGTTTTTGTTTTTTTTTTTAAGTTTTTGCACAATTCATTCTTGAATTTTTTTTTTTTTGTAATTTTTACAAAACCCAAATATTTTTTCGAAAAGTTGCACTTCAAAAAAACAATTCTAATTAATAACAAGCAGGTTCTTCAACGTAATCCATTTTGTGAGTAAATATTAATTATACATAGTTTCAAAAAATATGTCCACTACATTTTATTGAAATACTGTCATAATTGGATTTTTGCGATTTATGACATGACGACTTTACGTTTTACCGTGCAGATTTCCAAAAAAGTTAAAAAAGGTATTTTTCCATAATGCATCAGCATTACATGGAATTGTTACTCGCTCAGAACAGGTGCTATGATAAAACTTCTCGTAATTGTATAACAACAAACGAATTGACCATTTCAGCCCTTGAAAGGTCTTTGATCGAGGTTCTTTCGATCAAATTGTGCTGTGCGTGTTATGAAATGTTTTGTACACAAATGACTGAGAACTGGACCTACTAGTTTTTATTCCGACTCCGAACGGCTAATGTGCATGTTCTCAAGAAGCTTTACATGGCATTATTTACTCTCTAAGGCTTGCCATTGCCTGCAGAGAGGTGACGGCCGATCAGAAAAATAAACTTCATTTGAAAAAATTTTTTGCGTCAAATGGGCTTCGAACATGGTCCCAAATTGGCATCCAGTGGGAAACAACGTTTATTTAAAATATAATTTCCAAATATTTTTTGGGAACAAAAAATTTCGAAATTATATAAGTATATTACACAAAAAAATTTGGTAGAGCACGACCAAGAAAATTTGCGAAAATTATATCAGTCATTCCAATTTAACGCATAAAAAAAACGTAAATTACGGGTTGACCACCTCCGATTTTGCTCAAACTTTCAGAATTGAATCTTCTCATGAAATAAAAACTCTAATTTGAGTAAACAAATTTTTACATTTTCTTACGTAACAGTGAGTAAAAAAATTTTTACATTTTTTTCAAGTTTTTACGTAACATTAAAATTTCGTTAAAATGGGAGAAAAAGTGAAATTGCCTTACTCTTGAAAAATCATATATTCAACAAAACTAACTCGCATATGTCAATGCGCGACCCCTACGTTCGGTAAACAATTTTTTTTTCGTAATTGTCTTGCAAAAACGCGTCATATTCGCTGGTATACGGCGCACTTTTTTTTTGAGGTACACTCTAATGTACATAGTATGGTTGTATGGAAGTAGTATGGTAGGTGGTCGTTTAAAATATATTAAATAAATTATTAAAATAGAAAGAAAAATAACACCCTCATGATTTTTGGCAGATGGAAAGGTAATAAAATGAACTTTCTGAAAATATTTTTTTCAATTTTTAAAGTGGGGAAAAATCCTACTTTTATGACTTCCAAAATTTGACCTTGAAGTTAAGAAATTAAAAAAAAATAATTTTGTTTGTTTATATTTTTATAAAAAACAACTATTTATTGTCTTTTCGGAAATACCTCAAACGTAAAATTCGAGTTAGTTTTGTTGAATATATGATTTTTCAAGAGTAAGACAATTTCAGATTTTCTCCCATTTTGACGAAATTTTAATGTTACGTAAAAACTTGAAAAAAATGTAAAAATTTTTTTACTCAAATTAGTGTTTTTATTTCATGAGAAGATTCAATTCTAAATGTTTGAGCAACATCGGAGGTGGTCAACCCGTATGAGTGATACGTTCAAAATGGAATGGCTGTTCTGATTTTCACCAACAACCTTCACCACCACACATATGTTAAGTAACAGTAAATATTTCAATAAATCTTCAATGAGTCAACTTGAAATTGAAATGTTCACGTTGTAAAAGAGTAAAAAGCACTATTTTGTTGCTTAAGTCTTATAATTCCGCACTGGTTTTGCAGAACGAAACGTTCTCTTAAGCAGGTCATCAAGTGATTAGAAGGTGAGCTCATGGTTAGTGCAACGGCCGGTGATTATTTTTCAAAGAAGTTGTTGTTGTTGTTGTTGTTGTTGTTGTTGTTGTTGTTGTTGTTGTTGTTGTTGCTGTTGTTGTTGTTGTTGTTGTTGTTGTTGTTGTTGTTGTTGTTGTTGTTGTTGTTGTTGTTGTTGTTGTTGTTGTTGTTGTTGTTGTTGTTGTTGTTGTTGTTGTTGTTGTTGTTTTTGTTGTTGTTGTTGTTGTTGTTGTTGTTGTTGTTGTTGTTGCTGTTGTTGTTGTTGTTGTTATGTGTTTTATTTTAAAATAAATTGAACTCGAAGTCAAATTTAATTAAATCTTAAAAACAAGGAGTTTCTTCATAAGCAAAACAATATTTATACCAGAAAGAAGTTTATATCGTCGTTTGCAAAGAACAATGAAGTAACTGAAAAAATCGTAATTGTGCAGGAGAGGCAAAGAAAACTAAGTTTAATTACTTAAAACTTTAAATAAAAAAAGTAAATGACCGAGAAAGATTGCACGATGGATATTGGTATAGATCAGTTTTTATAAAAAACTTATAGTTTTGACCCAAGTATTTTTGATTTCAATTGGGGATATAATTTATCCAATAAATTGTACATGACCAAATTTGCATTTACGTCATTGTTCTTTCGAATCGACGAAATATTCTTCACATTAATTTTTGTTTTTTCAATTATCTTTTTACAGAGTATTTAGAGGAAATATCTGTATATCTTGAAAACCAAGATGAAATTACCTTTTAAATATATTCGTCTTTTGCGATTTGAATTCTTATAAAAAAATATAGTCTTTTCTGTTGTTAATGCTTATTTTATTTTTCTTAACATTATCTTTCCTTAAAATTATTTTTTTATTAAAAGTAACTTATAGTAAAATACATTAATTTTGTATACATCCCTTTGTGTTTTAGCTCAATTTCTTAACCCTTCACTGTCGCTGCGACATTTGCAGCTTGCTGGGCGACGGCAATCGTCTGTATGGTGGCATCTCTGGTATGTTGTCCAACACGTTCCTGTCAAATGCAACAGTTTCT
This sequence comes from Pherbina coryleti, assembly GCA_943735915.1. Lineage (NCBI taxonomy): Eukaryota > Metazoa > Arthropoda > Insecta > Diptera > Sciomyzidae > Pherbina > Pherbina coryleti. The sequence continues at coordinate 16,746,407 of OX030949.1, forward strand.
CATCAATGATTTAAAACTAAAAACACTAAAAAACTTCAACTTACAATTTTTTTGCCAATTTTTTTTAGCCAACCCGCTTCTGTTTGTGCAGCAAAAACAGTCAAAACAATAGCGAAGAAGATGAAGACTTTGTAGAAATTCATGGTTTTTTTTGTTTTTTTGTTTTTTAGTATTTTATTGATTTATTTAAATAAAAGCTGAACTGCTCTGATGTGATGTGTTGTCCGTTTAAATTATGTTTACTTTCGTTTCTGCTGTCAAGCGTTCAATTTATATAAATTTGAATTTTTACTTGCTCAGCTAATAGATGCGGATAACTTTATCAGCAGCGGGAATTCACACAGTCTACATCGAACAAAGGGCTGCTGATAACAACATTTAAGCTGTACAAATGTCCCATAAACAAAAATAAACCGTTTGTGAAAATTAAAATAGTAACCACCAAATGTTCAGAAGAAAATCCCCTTCACGGTCATTGTTTATAAGCTAATAAAACTTTTTGGTTGCGAATATTTAATAAACAATTAAAACTAAGATATATTTCTTAGAAATTTTGTACCAAAAAATCATCAAAATATATTCAAAATATCTACAAAATATTTACGATTTCATGGAAAAATTAGGAGATATATGTAGGTTTAATGTTAATAAAATTTTATAGTTGTTTATCAACAATCCATTACATTTGCATAAGTACAAAGCCAGGGCAGTAGCCTGGATTTTCCTTGGGGGGGCTGGGGGAATGGCGGTTAAAAATAGGTATAGACAAAGCGAAATTACTTATTTTAATGAAAAAATGTTGATTGGTTGATTTCAGTTGACTACAAGGGGCTGGACATTCCATAGCGCAAATTGAAGGATCTAAGTTTGACCAGTTGTAGCGCCGCCATCTTTTTTTTTTTTTAAAAAAATTTTGTGTATACATTTGAATATCAATGTCAATATGTAATTTCATTCAATGTAAGAAATGCTCTCAGGGTCTTCCCCCTTAAACATTTTCTTTCCTCATTTCTAATCAACTAAAATTAAAAATTCAACAATATTTACACCTCAAAAAATGAAGTTGGTGGTCGAATAGTTTGTACATAGGATCGCTTATTAAATAAAATTGTCTGAGGATAAGGCATAACACTTGCCTCAAACTCAAATTCACTTGTTTTACATCTTTCCCCCAAGCTTGCAACATCCTACACGTGTTTCGCTTGATTGACCCTTCATTCTCACTAATCTATTACCCCATTTCGAACCAAGGCACACTTGACTGAATAGGTTTAAAAACTTGGTTAAAATTTTTAGGCCTTATTTCATTTTGAAATATATACTTTCGGAAAGGAAATAGATTTCCAATAAACGAAATACCACCATAATTGTTCGTTTCGTTGTTTGATATAAAAATGCTTGGGACTTTTTTATTTTTAGTTTGGGGACTTATTTCTTGGGGCCCTAATTATTTCATTGAGTCTTCATTAATTTTTTTTTTTTTTTTTTTAATAAAGGCTCTTCTCTAATATTTTATTCTCAAAGGGGGCCAGAGTGCCATTTATATGTTTTATTGTGACTTGCGAGTGTGCTTTTCTCAATAGGGATATTTGACAATTTCTGATTTGGTTTCAGAAGATTTTACAAAATAAAATAAAACCGAAAAACTTTTTATAAAATAAAGGGACTTTAGGGACTTTTATAAAGTGTAGCACAGATTGTAGTACTGATAAAATTAAATTTAATTGTATACTGAAGTATATTTTAGAAAAATGTTGGACGAAGAGGTGATGTTGAGATATAAAATAAGTTTTGACTAAATAAATCATTTCTTGTTTATTTTTTATGAAGTTTTCATATTGCCCTCGTTTTTTCAAAATCGCAGTTTGTGGTTTAATTTATTTATCTGTCTATTTAAGACAGATGCCAAAACGGTAAATATAAATAAAAAACTTAATATTAAAATTTTTCTATTGTATCCTTATACGTTCTACACATGTTTTATACTTCTCAGACTTTCTTATTACAAATCAATTTCCAAAAGAACAAAAACCATGCAAATAAAAATCCCCTCCTCGAACAACCTGCTGCTGTTATTCTTATCAGCTTTTCGTGCTCGCAGACAGTATTTAAGAAAGGCGAATTACTAAAGACGATCGTAATTCACTGAAACGCATTCAAGCATTCACAATGAACTTCAAAATTTGCGCTATTTTCGCCGTTTTCCTTATCTTCGCTGTGGTAGGACTATCTCAGGCCGATTGGCTGGATGATTTGGATGCAGGAACCGTAAGTTTTAAAATATAACTTTAAATTATTTTTATTCTCTCCTAATATTGTACTTTGTTTTTTTTTTCAGTCTCAAATCGCTCACACAGCTGGCCGAATTAACAATATTGCAAGAAATTTTGAGAACATTAGAAGAATAATTAGACATGGTGACTCTGAATCTGATGAAAGCGATGAGTAAGGATGATAAGCAACTGTTTTGGATTAAAAAATGAAATTGGCAACTAGCTATTAAATAATAGTTTTTACAAATTGGAGACTGTCAGATGTTGAAACATCTTATTAAGACCTTAAAATATTTAAATTGTATAAATTATACTTAAGTTTTTATTAATAAAAAAAAAGTTAACTCTTATTCAACTTTTTAAATATTTTTTTATATCATTTTGAGGACATAATCAAATGGATCTATTAAGCAGACGATTGTTCTCTGGGTTATACAACTTTCATAAAATGTTCCCCATTTCGTAGAGTGGTTGTGTTCCCCCATTTTCATGAGTAGTACAGCAAGCAAGTTGATTTAATAACTTATTCAAGTGAATCAAATATATATTTGCTGAGCATAGACAATGCAATGATTTAACAAATATTGAAATTAATTAATATATATACCATACCATCGAATTCTAGGACATTCTGCCTCATGTCCTTGTTAATGCAACCCAAAGTAATATTTAGACCTTGTCGACTGGGGTTGTTTATCACTGATTTTCTGTGCTCACTTCAGACAAACTTGCTTAAATTTAAAGCGTTGTGTAAACAATGCTTTATTATCTATTCCAAAATGATGTGCTTGGTAGCACATCTCTTCACCACATTGCTGCGCATTGTTAGCCACTCATCCTTGGTATTGTTTGTGTTTTGTATTTGATTTTAATTAATGTTGCACATGTTGCCAGAACAGAATGTAATTTTGTTTACATTTTGAAAATTTGGTTGACTTTTAATTAGATTTGAGTTCACGCCCCGATTATCAGTAACTTTGTACAGTATCCTGTATTTTTCCTAATTTCCAATGTTGTTGCACATAAGCATTAATATACATATTTTCAAAAATACCTGTACTCGTTGGTGCTAGCATAGATGAAATAATTAATCACCAAAATTAGTTATCAAGAGAACTGAGTGTTTAGTTTTTCTTTAGAATATCAGGAATTTTTTTAATGGACTTATTTTAAGGTCCTTAAATATAAGTCGTATCAAAAAGAGGCATATATTTTGTTTTTTAATAAAACAACGACTCATTGTTTAGATGGCTCTTAAATTTTATTTGAATTATAAAGAAGATACAGCTGTGGTCAAAATAATAGCAGTGCTCTACAATAGGTCATATATGATTAAAAAACAACACTTTGTTTATTTTTTCAACAATTGTTTTTTTATTAAATAGAAGTGCACTAAATCACAATTTATATGCAAGGAAGAAACTAAAGAAAATTTAAAAAAAAAAGAAGAAATCAAAATATTTTCAAAAACTCTTAAAACAAAATAACGTCAAAATAATAGCAGTCAATACGAAAACTTCAGTTTACGCTATGAAAATAAGAAAGTAATTCAGTGCGCTTGTTAAAACTAATTAAAAATATATTTTTAATATTTTGTAGCGTGACCATTATTTTTAATAACTGCTTCACATCGACGTTTCATTGAATCAACGAGCCCGTGACATCTTTCGACCGGAATCGCCTTCCAGGAGCGCTCAACTACATCCCATAATTCCCGAATGTTCTTTGGCTTAGCGTCTGATACTGCTATTTTTATGTCCGCCCAAAGATTTTCAATTGGGTTCAAATCGGGTGACTGTGCAGGCCACACCATGACGCTAATATTTTTTATTCGAAACCAATTTTGTGCCTTTTTGCTGGTGTGCTTAGGATCGTTGTCCTGTTGCATTATCCATTTTAGCGGCATTTCGAATTCAGCATAAGGGAGCATTACATTCTGCAAAATATCTACGTAAATGTGCTGATCCATTATTGTTTTAACCCAGTATATCGGTCCAACACCATAATAGGAAAAACATCCCCATATCATAATGCTGGACCCGCCATGCTTCAAAGTTTTTCTAGTGAAACGAGGATTATATTCAGTGTTTGGTGGACGTCTTACATATTCTCGTGAACCCTTGCCACCAAACAAGACAATTTTACTTTCGTCTGTCCACAGAATGTTGCGCCACTTTTGCATTGACCACTCCACGTGTTCTTTAGCAAAGCTTAATCTACGAGACACATGCACTTGCTTTAAAAGTGGCACCTTTCGAGGACTTCGATCATACAGGTCATGATCTCTGAGTATTCTTTGCACAGTAGAAAGGCTTGTAGGCACATTAAGTTCTTTTTTTATTTCTGTAGCTGGTATTAAAGGATTATTCTTGGAAAACCTTACAATGCGTCTGACTCCCAAAGGCGACAAAACTCGTTTACGAACCCGTGTTTCTGGTTTTTTATGGTATTTTTTTGCATTTAAAATCATTTTTGCAGAGCATCCTAGTAGTTCTTGGATTTCTTTATATGTTTTTCCTGCATTTATTAAACGTTTAATTATTTGCCGTTTTTCAGGAGTACAGTGTTTACCGCGTCCCACTTTAAAAGAAAAAGGGTCATGATTTTCTAAATAAATAAACATTTAAAGGTTGTACTCACTTTTAAACAAAATATTTTACGAAATATTAAAAACAACTTCTTTAAAGTATCGAAATCAATGAACGCTGCTATTATTTTGACTTCTCAAAACCACTGACCCCAACGATTAATGAACGACTGAAGAAGAATTATTTTAACTTTCGATCTCCTGAACATAATTCGTTTAACAAAAACAGTGTAGTAACGGTTTTATACAGTACAGAGAAAAAAACGACGTAAGATAATAATGATATTGCAAGCAACTTGAATGGGGTTATTGCGCTGCTATTATTTTGATCGCAACTGTACATGGAGATTATGAAACACAATATCTTTCAAATGGCCGTCTCAACTTAGCTTGCAGGCCTTAATCCTTTTTCGAAATGTTCGATCACTCCTTGGCATAATTAGGTCCCTATTTCGGCATTGGCGACCACCAGATAACTACACAAGTCTACTTGAAGTTTATATGACTTTAGTGTTCGCCCCAGCACCGAATTCATAAAAATAAAAAAAAATTAGATGGCAACCCTATCCGCTTTCTTTAATTTTAAAATTCTGACGTCAGATTCGAAATCAGCGACTTCGTAAGACTGTTAAATGTTAAAACTCATAAAAAGCACATTATAAGGTGGTAACCTTATGATTTAAAGTTTCATAATTTTTAAATTCTGATTTAAATCGTATTCAGCGACCCACCTAATGTTCATTCCAACACCGAATTCATAAAAATAAAAAAAAATTAGTTTATTTAAATTTTAAAATTCTAGCATAAGATTCGAAATTAGAGACTTTGTAAAACTGTAGAATGTTAAAAACTGTTCAAACTCGTAAAAACATACTATTAGGTGGCAACCCTATGGTAACAAATTTCACAATTTTGAAATTCTGATAACAGAATCGTATTCAATGACATATATTAACCTTGTGTTCACCCGAGCACAGAATTTATAAAAATAAAAAAATTATAGTGGCAACTCTATGGTAAAAAATTTCATAATTTTCAGCAACTCACTGTTTCTTAGTGTTCGCACAAGCACCAAATTTGTAAAAGAAATGTACATAGGTGGCAACCCTATCCGCTATCTTAAATTTTAAAATTCTGGCATAAGATTTGTAATCAGCGACTTCGTAAAACTGTTAAAACTCGTAAAAAACATATTATAGGTGGCAACCCTATAAGAAAATTTCAGAATTTTTAATTCTGACAACAGAATCGTCTTCAGCAACCCACTTTTACCAAGTGTTCGCCCCAGCACCGAACTCGTAAAAATAAAAAAATTAGATGGCAACCCTATCCGCTGCCTTGAATTATAATATTCTGACATCACATTCGAAATCAGCGTCTTCGTAGAACTGTAACATAATCTTTAAAACTCCTAAAAATATATTATGAGGTGGCAACCAAGTGGTTTAAAATTTCATAATTTTTACATTCTGATAACGGAATGGTATTCAGCGACCCATATTTACCTTGTGTTCGCCCCAGTACCGAATTCATAAAAATGCAAAAAAATAGGTGGCCTCCCTGTCCGCTATCTTGAATTTTAAAATAAGAAAAGGCTTTTGGCTATAGAATCATCAATTTTTGTTCAAGGAGTCCACAGAATACTACAAAGTAATCCTAATACTCTTAAGCGTTTCCCACACAAGTTAATGGAATTATTTGGATACTTGATTTATTTCGCTAAAAGATTTTTTACTGATTAAGTATTAATTCTACTATTTTACCAAATCAGTACAATTTTTAATAAAAAATTCTCTTTTCATACGTGCTTGTATTGCTCTTCTTTTTAAAGTTATCCCAAAAACTCTATTATTTAATTTTCATTTATAAATATATTTCATGAATTTCCGAGGAATTAGTCTAGACATCAATGAAATAATAATAAAATAAATAGACAAGCAAATGCTTCTATTGAATTAACCACTAACCTTTATCCATGTTTGCAATATTTCTGTGAATTATGGAATCATTTTGGGAATTTTTCAACTCCGTACACAAACCTGGTGTGAAACAAGGATGATATACAAAACGGTTCAAGCGCCATAACAAGAATGTTCGTGGCGGCAAATATATACGATGTCGCTATGCTGATTATTTTGTTTTTTGCACCATGAACATTTTCATTAATTTAAATTTATTATAACATTAAATTATTTTTATTTATAACACTGCATTGAAAGACAACATATTAACACAACACTTGAGGATAAACAAAAACGATCACATATGAAATCAATCAAAACGCACAGATCCAATTTAAGACCGACGAAAAAAGCCATTAAGCTGTGAAAGACTAATTATTATTTATAATTAATGCACTACAACTTTTAAGAGTTTTTTTTTTCATAAAACACAAGACACAAACGACCGTTTTATATTAAATCACGCACATTCACAGCTTCAACACTCGTATATATTGAAATCGTCTTTAAGGAAATATTAGCATCCATAAAATCTGATAGTGGTTCACTTTCTTAATATATTGCTACATCAACTGATGCAATTGTAGAAAAAACGTTGGCTAAGTGGTCCATTTCAAAAATGTTAACAAAATTTACCCACACTTCCGGTAAAATTAAACTAAAATAGTCGTCATGCTGCTCATCTCTAAGATATGCTTGATAATTTTTCAACTCAGCTCAGGGTTGCACAAGGAAAAACAAAAAATTGTAGTAGTACTGAAAAATAAATGCTGCCACAAAAACTCATTGAAAATTAAAACGTGTTACCACAAATGGTAAAAGTGATGGTTTAGGCTGTGTGCTAACTGAACTAAAATTAAGGAAATGACTTTTCTTTTCATTGGAAATTTCCAGCTGTGCAATAATTTAGCAAAACAGCTGACTTAAATGTGCGAAACAACATTTGACAACAAGATTTAAGAATCTGTTGTAGCGCCTATTACTATTTTGTTTCTTCATAATGGCGAGCTTACAATAATATATAAATGCTTAAAGCTGCCAGATGATCGACTAAACAATGTTTGTGGAAATTAAAAAATTATTTTTTCCTAAAAGAAGTAGAAATCAATAAAAAAAAAATATTCATAAAGAAGCAATATATAAAATTTGCATTTTAAAAATTCAGCCTGTAAGGATTAATTTGAAAATTTAAACGTTTTTTCACTTTTGTCCAATTTAAAATTCCTACTTTTTCCCCACAGGTATCAGTCTCCAAAATAAGGCAATTTTGAATTTAGTCATGAAAAGTCTACTCGAAAATTAATTAAATTTTAGACAAGCACTGCATTACCGACAAAATTCCAATAATTTAGAAAAGTAAGCCAATTTAGATAAATTTGCACATGGCCTTAAATTAAAAAAAATTTATGCATTTATATTTCTTATTATATGATTATGGATCGATCGTTATCATAGATCTTTGAATGGATTGATATTTTCCATTATGCTACATCAGGGACAGAAAAATGATATTCGTATTATACCATAAAGTATTAAAGTATTAACCCATTTTGTACCGCTACCCGATTTCGTTCAGATTTAGTTATAAATTTTTGTGTAGTACCACTTTAGAACTTTCTGATTACATAAAAATATAAAAAAAAATTTTGGTGTCTTAGGGTGGCCGTGTATGACCGTTGCGAAAACGCAACGTTAGCTTATGAGATGCAAATCACTTTCTTAAAACTTTTTACTTTAATGTACTTTAAAAATATTAAGTATTAATTATTAAACATTTTTAGATTTTGTTTAATGATATCTACTGCTCATGGAGTTTAGTGCAATATTTGAATTTTTTATAGTTTGGGAGTGGCATTCAGCTTATTTTTACCTTTTATCGTCTGGAGTTTTCCAAATCACGTGTTCACGGACATCTGCAATTGGAAAATTTTCTGAACATGCCAAATCTTTAAATTGCTCTTATTAATTGCTTAGATGACTCTTCTGCGTCGGCGTGATCTTGAAACAAAAATATTTGTGTAGCTTTGAAATCAATTTGCGATAGAGGTCATTTTTCTCGGCTTTAGTGACAAAACAATGGATTTTCCAAGGCAATTGTACTGTTTAATGAATTCATCCAGAAAGACAACCACTTCTTACTATGAACCTTAACATGGTGGTTAGATACCGCATTACCATGTAGATTCATGTTTTTTGTAGAAACCTACTGAAAATTTATGAGATTTCCGAAACCATAAAAACTCCACCAAAATATACCATATTTTTTTGATCTCCTTAATTTTACTGTACTTAATTTTGGGCAGCTTTGAACTTTTTGCAGTTGAGCCTTCCAAAGTAGGTAATCATTTGTTCATCTATTTTTAAATAGGTTGTAAAAATTCCAATATTTCAATATTAACTATTCCCCGAATGAAAAGCGTGAGCACGACGCAATGCGCCACAGCTTATATGCATGCAACAAGTCAGTGTTGCGTTTTTTGAAAATATGTTTTGCGATGTGAAATTTTGAAAATATGTTTTGCGATGTGTTCCCAAACAAAATTAATTTATAACAAAAAAATTGTTAATTTTTTTATTTCCGGACCATTATCGCAAGAGCTCTTTTTTCGACATAAATTATATTAGGAACTATGCATCCCTGGTAATCTAAATTTCGATAAACAATAAAGTAGACTTGAGAAAAAACCCCAAATAATCGCTTAGTGTATCCCTTATACCTCTAGGATTTTTAGTTATTTTTATAATATTCATCAAAGTTGGTGTTGCAAAAACGCAACAGCAGTAGAAAATGGATTAAAGGGTGTTTTTGAGGTGAAGATCTTTATATTATGAACACAGCTTTCTGTGGCAACCGATTTGATATTTCTCTGTTGTTTTGGTGCTAGTTCGGTTCGACAATTCACCATGAATACATCCACGCCATAGAAACTTTTGCAAATTTTTTAAATTTATTTTGAAAAACACGGTTCAATTCGAGAAACACTTTGGGCATTACGTGAATTGTATGGTGTTCATAGTCGTCGTACGAAAAATACTTACCAATTATGTATAGTGACATATAGCATATGACATACATATGACATATGGCATCACTTACAAAAATTCTTTATTTACGTTTTTTGAAATTTATCAATAGAAAATACTCGTACAATTTTTTAAGGATAAATTGGAAGCCTTTTATATGGAAGTGATGGGGAAATATTTCTCATCGTATCTTTTCGAAACTTATGGGTAGTTTATATTGATATTGTTTCTAAATTACTTCCTTAAGAACGCATGCGAAAACAGTAGCAATGCAAAAACTACAGACAACGCAAAATAAAAAAATTTCTGTTTCCAAACCGCTTCTTAAGAAATTGTTTCTTAAACGGTTATTATTTCAGCTTTCAATTTCAATTTATTTCGGCTTATGAATAAATAAATAATTAATTAAATTAACGGCTATTAATGTATAAGACGACGAAGAGGAATATTTCCACATTCATTTTAAACACAGCGGAGAGGAATGTTTATGGAATGTTTACTGCTTATATCCGGGAATGTTTCCATTTCCTGGAGGGATCGTGTCGAATATGTTTTCTTTTTGTTTTCTCAATATTTTATTACAAACTTATTTACTTCAAAAAGTTTGCTGTTAACTGTTTGCTTTCGAAAACTAAAGTGGAACTTAAGCCGTTAAATTACTAGACTTAAGTTCAATTTAAGTACTGATAAAACACTAAAACAGAATTTTTAAACCGGACCTTAACTTTCAAGCGAATTTTGGGTCAATTTGGCCCAAAAAAAATTTTTAAACGCGTCTTTCTCCGCTTATTTATGCTCAATTCAGCTAGATAATTTGGCTCAATGTGTAAATCGAATACAAATTTTATGAATTTTTTCATGAGATATGTCCACACATGTCAAATTTGGCCTATACAAAAAATTTCCCTAATAAGTATTTTTGGGTCTAATTAACACAGCACTGATGGCGTGATTTTTTACATTGTGTTTTCATTCTATTCCCCCAAAAAAGTGTTAGATCAGAAAGTTCTGAGCAACAGCAACAGCAGCAACAACTACAGTTTCACATCCATGCAATAAAAACACGCAAAAGAGTACGTTGCCATATGTGCCCACCTCAATCCAATTCAAATAAACCCAGCATTCGATGTGATAAATGCCGGAAGTACGTTTGTCCAGATCATCGCTTCACAGTGTTTGTGAAAGTTGCTCCACATCAATTCAATTTTCGCACTAAATAAAAAGCAAATAAATCCAGAAACACATTTTTTATTTAAATTGTTCCTCAGTTTTCTACTTGGGAAGTTTTCAGTATGTTTTTTATGCAATTCCAAGTTGGGTCAATTCCAAAGTTTACTTGAAGGTTAAAGTATTTTTAAACAAACTTAAAAGTAATACAAAGCAAAGAGCTAAAAAGAACTACAAAAAATTAAATAATTACGAAATAGTACGCACTTAGTACCATTTGATTTTTATGACACAGTTTTTACGTCATTCAAATTGAATGAATATCGCGAAATTTGTTCTCTTTTATTCCCTTTGAAATATTTGTTTGCATACATGTTTCGACATGATTTTTTTTATTAAATGGCCTGTGGAAGGACTAATAGTTTTCTGCCACCTACACTTTTGTGATGTTTTTTCGTTTTGTTTGTATAAAAATACTTTTAATGTGAATTTACTACCTTCTTATGAATTATTTGGTAATGAGCAGCATGCAAGTAAAAGTTTGCAACTTTATGACCGATTGATGCAGGCCTGGAGATCAATAAACATTTTTATTGGTACGAGGAAATGTTGAAAGTTCATTTTCGCTCTCGAAGAGAGTTTATCTCTTTTTGACTGCGAAAATATCAACAAATTTTGATTGATCAATCAATTTGAATGATGTGTAAACTGGGACTATTAAAATTTCATATAAACTGAATGGTAAGTACTACGATTTAAATTGCGTACTCTTTCTATTTTGTATGAGGAATACTTTCTTCCGTGAAAAGGTATTCTTTTTGGATTTTCTTCAACCCATACTAAAAACAAATTGTAATATTGTAATAATATTGTATTGGAGTGCTTCTATATATCTATACAAAATGAAAGTCTAAAGGCATTTAGGTATTTGTTTTCTATCAAGAAAGGAATCGACCTAAAATTGATCTATTACAAAAAGTATACTAATGTGAAGTTAATATTAAAAAAGCTCAAGCCTGTGTTAGATAACACGGGCGCATAGGTCAGACGTAGAATACGTTAGTTATTAACAGCCTTATTCAATAGATTTCCTTAAACAACCTTTAAACGCTTGTTTAGTTACGCACTGTTTAAGGCTTTACGCAGCTTCTATGCAACCTTGCTAACATTGTTATTCATAAACATTTTTTCATTTTCTGCTTAAGCCCAGTATGCTGTAGAAGCGGAAAGAAACTTTCCATATGGAATGCATTGAGTTTTTGACAGCGAAAAGGCAGCGGGATTTTTTTTTTCGCTAATTAGTACGCTGTAGAGGTGAAAAATTTGTTCAATGCTGGCAAGTACAACAACCATGTGGAGAGTTGAAATGTCAAAATTTCGCTGTCGATTATATGTCCGGGCATTTAATTGGCACCAGAATTTTGACATTTCAATAAGAAAACAGTTCGACCTCGCTTTACGCAACACTCGATAATCACAATACTCAAAAATTTACATTGTTGACTCAGTAAACGCAACTTAAAAAAAAACACAGGTGCGTCACTGGACACACGAGAGAAGCGAAGCATTTTCGCAAATTCATAGATTTGATGATTTAATAGCGTTTTTTCGATTAAAATTTAATTTCAAAACTTTAAAATAACAAAGTATATATATCATATATATTAACCCTCTTCGGCCCTCCCTTAAAGCCCCCTGTTCAGTTGCAGGGAATAAATATACAAAAATCATTAATTTTGTTACAATTTAATCAACTTACAGGTTGTTTATTTTTAACGAAATTTATAACGACCTTTAGTAGGAAGTAGAAACAACATCTAATACACAATCCTTAGTGAATATTTCTTTTAGTTCGTTCGTTCTTTTAGTTCGTTCGTTCTTTTAGTTCGTTAGGTCTTTTAGTTCACATGGACAAACCGAAGATTCAAACCATAGCTCGGTAAATTTAGTTATCTTTGCTCTAGTTCGTTTTTTTTTTTGCTACTTTTGTCGGTTGGCTTGCAATACACAGTCCTAGAATAGCCAACACACAATCCTTTCTTAAAGTAATAGATTATAGTGATCTGCTGAAACATAGCTTTAGCTAATGTTTATCACTGAATCAACAAAATTATGAAAGAAAGGGATTTGGCGTAATGGTTAGAGGAAAGTACCAACAAACGATAGAACTGTGAGTAGTGGGTTCAATTCCTGCAGCTGGCAAGAAATTATTTTTAATTTAACATTTTCTGGTTCAATTGATGCAAGCAAAAAACAATATCAATTCTAAGAAAAAAGGTGTCGGAAAAAAGTGTCGTTTTTTCTGATTTCACTCTAGCAAATCGCAGAACGAGGCGTAAAAAGCTTCGCTTCAAAAATGCACAATTTTCGCAACTTTCATTTGCGTACACTTCCATAAACTTTTATATTATTTACTTTGAGTTCTTCTTTTCTTGTAAAATACATATTTGATGTACGAAAAATCTCTTAAAACAATATTTAAGGAAACAAAGTGCATATCTTAATACATAAATCCACAATATCTAGGATTCAGAGCCATAAAGCTTTATGTTTAGAAGTTTAATTGCGTTTCTTCAACATTAACTACGTCAACTGGCCGAATTTCTATTAGTTGCATTGAGCTACGTCGTACTGTAGTTGCTTTTTCTCCACACAAACATTTTTGACTCTACACTAATATTTCGGGTGTAGAATTATATGCCAAGAAATTTTCGTTTCTACAGCATACTAGGCTTTATGATTGTAAGGTTTGTGTCTGAACTATAGAAAATCTCTACAAAAATTTAGAATTCCTATGGATTTACAATGGCCGCCGCATAAAAAAATGCTGCAAAGGGCGCATATGGAGTATGTCTTTGATATTAAAAGAAAAGACAAACAAAAATCATGGTTGTATTTATCATGGTTGTCGTCGCTACTTGGTCATTATACTTCTTCTCTTTCTCACACTGGTTCTGTGATGAACACACAGATAATCGTACTGCTCTTTCACATGATGTTATAATACATAAAATACAAAGCATATGAAAATTAATACAAAATTTGAAGGAGTTAAATTTTGATTTACTTATAGAATCAAAAAAATTATATGTAGCAATATGATTATTTAAATACAAATCAAAAGAAGACATATTAAATATGTTACGACCATACTTGAATTTTCTTCAATGCATGCATAAAGTATTAAAAACTTATAATGAAAGTGAGAAACATTTTCTCAAAATTTTGTGCTCCAGATTAACACCCCCGTATAACGTATTCTACGTTAAAACGTATTCAATATGTTAATACGTACAAAGTACGTTCTTTTGCAACTGTGTCAACACTAGCAAATAAGCGCTAGCTGTCAAATTTTCTGACAATTGCAAGCAGCGCCAACTTCAACTCAAGCATGCGCACTCGCTACTCGATACATTTTCAACGAATAGGCGGAAATTAACGTTCAGTGTCGCGTTTTTACTTCCTTTTCTGTCAAAATTATTGACTAAGGTTGGTCTTCCTTTTCTATAACTATTTCATTAATTCACTAAAATATCATCAAAAGCCATCCGAACTGAATGAAATTTTAAAAGATATGGAAAATGGTTTAACATAGTGTTATTTTTAACTCAATAATACGGTGTGATGTTGCAGATTCGAAGCGATATGCTAAGATCAACTTTGATGTTAAAATATCAACTGCAAAGTTAACAGTTCTTGGGAAAAAGTGTGTTGTCGGCATTTTGTGCTTGTGAAAATGATGTTAAATAATTTTTATAAATTGATCAACTTGCCTGGGATGTTTATGAAGGTTATCTTTAATGTATTTATTTTGTTTGCTTAGATGATTGGCTCCAAGATTATCAAGCCAGGCGGCGCTGAGCCCGATGATTTCGAGAAGTCGATTGCCCAAGCTCTGCTCGAGTTGGAGGCTAACAGCGACCTGAAACCATATCTGAGGGATTTGCACATTACTCGTGCCCGTGAGATTGAATTCGGCACCAAGAAGGTACGTTGTTATTACTTTCTAATTTCAACCTATTCTAATTTGTTTATTTCTTGTGCATAGGCTGTAATTATCTACGTTCCAATCCCACAACAGAAGACTTTCCAAAAGATTCAAATCATTTTGGTGCGTGAACTTGAGAAGAAATTCTCCGGCAAACATGTTGTCGTTGTTGGTGAACGTAAAATTCTGCCCAAGCCAACACGCAAGGCCAGAAATCCACTGAAACAAAAGAGGCCACGTTCCCGCACTTTGACCGCTGTCTACGATGCCATCTTGGAGGATTTGGTATTCCCAGCTGAAATTGTTGGCAAACGTATTCGCGTCAAGTTGGATGGTACACAGCTGATTAAGGTGCATTTGGACAAGAACCAGCAGACAACCATTGAACACAAAGTAAGTATATCAACGAAAAGTTGTAAAGTGCGAAGGAATGCATCAGTGTAAAACAATGTGTTAGAGAATGTCCTTGTGTTTTTTGCTGATTGTTTGCCTAAATCGGTGATTGTCAAAAAGGACTAACACTAAATCCATTTGAGTAGATTTTGCTTTTATTCTTACATAAGGGCATGTTCAATTTAATGGAGACATTTGTTTACTATAGCTTAAAGTATTTTTGTTTAAATACCTATTCATTGATTGATTTAGCAAATACCTGACGACTTTTTCATCAAGGAATAATATTTTATATCTAACTTCATTACATCGTTCTTGTGTTATTTGTTGATTATTCTACCTAAATCAATAATTGTCAAACAGAACGTACAATAATTAACCGACACTCGTTATTGTTAGCTCTCTATTCCCCACAGAGCAAGCATATTCCATATGTTGGTGACATCTAATGTCTTTTAGCAAAAATTAAAATGTGCCATTATTGAACTGTATCGTTCTTGTGTTATTTGTTGATTATTCTACTTAAATCAATAATTGTCAAACAGGACGTACAATAATTAACCGACACTCGTTATTGTTAGCTCTCTAATCCTCACGGAGCAAACATGTTCCATATGTTGGTGACATTTAATGTCTTAGCAAAAATTATAAAATTGTGCCTTCATTAATCTTTATCGTTCTTGTGTTATTTATTGATTATTCTACTTAAATCAATAATTGTCAAACAGAACGTACAATAATTTGTCAACACTCGTTATTGTTATCTCTATTTTACACAGAGCAAACATTCCATTTGTTGGCTACACTAAATTTAACGAAGGATAAGAATTTTTTGAGCATATCGATTAACTCCTCAAAACGCACAATATTTTTAAAGCTCTAAAATGTCAGGGATTAAATAAAAAAAAAATCAGCTTTGAAGTGTCAGCTCAATTCATGCAGTGAGTAACGGTTTAACGGCTGCTTTAGTCATATTTTATTGTTACTCAGCAAAAATATTTTGAGTGGAATAAATATTTCTTTATTGTATTAAATCATTAAACTAACATATATTCATAGTCCAATTTCCTTTATGGTCCAGTTAAGTTTAGCAAAGTGTTAACTGTTCTTAATATGGAGTCAATTGTCTCACTTAGCTCGCTACTTTGCCTCTCACTTGCCCTATTTTCAATGGCTTACTGAGACTTCCGTATTTAGCGTAGAAAAATAATCATTTTAATTAATTTGCTGTTTCATTTAAAATAAACAGTAGATCAGTCAAATGATAACAGGTTCACCTTAAAATAACAATTATATAAATAGCCTTATAAAAAAAAAATTTCGAAATATTTATGAAACTCACTTCGCTATTTTTGCCTCCCACTCGTTCTAATTTTCAATGACGTACTGGGACTTCCATATCTAGCGTAGAAAAATAATCATTTTAATTAATCTTCTGCTTCACAAAATAATCAATAGATCAGTCAAATGATAACAAGCATTTAAATTATTACATTTATAAATTAAGCTTATTTACTTGAAAAGAAAATTCGTATTTAATTGAATATTTCTCGTTTTTCTTTTTAGGTTGACACCTTCACATCGGTCTACAAGAAACTTACCGGTCGTGATGTTACCTTTGAGTTCCCAGACAACTTCTTGAATATGTAATTTTTTTATTGCATATAACATTCGCTTAGGAGGAGAAGGAAATAAATGTTCTGAAATTCAGAAATGATTTTTACAAAATAAAAATAAAACCTCAAAATAAATTTTAAACAAAAATTTACGCAACCCTTTTGTAATGTTAAAATTAATACAGAAATCACAAAACATTTGATGAGTTCCTTGGATTATTGTTCAACAAAATTTTCTATGATTAAATCCAAAACTATTACTAAAAAAGTAATAGTTACCGAAAACAAAAATATGAAGGGTTGAAAACTTTGCAAAGAAATCTTGTTATACGTCAATCAGGGCTATCATAGAAACCAAGATGCTTTTGCTTTTTGTCGCAATTGCAAACAAAAACGATGTTCGGATCAGCTGTTCTGCACATTTTGCTTGTGTATGTGGAAATCTTATTTAGCTTTTTTTTTTTTGTATTTAGATTAAGTAAAAAGCAGTAAATAATTAAAAGACTTCAGTTGTTATAGGAAAAAGGGAGCTCAGAAAAGGTGAAGAGAATTTTGAGAGATTGCAGCAATCCACTTGAGTTGCCAGAGTCGGTGTAGGTATATTTTTTTTTACTGTTCAGTTATATATAAAGCTATTTTGTAGTTTTATAGCCCATTATCGCGAAAACAAGGGGGCTTTCCGTACTGCTCACTATTAAATCGAACTTTTCGCTTTCACAAATTCCACCTGTAATCCATCTAGCAACCACGTTTCAATTTTTAACGGATTGCTCCTATCAGAGATCAACCTGAAAAACCCTAGCATAAGGCCCCTATTAGGTACGACAACTCAACTTAAGTTGAGTGTGTATTTTGTAAATTTGTATTGTCTACTACACATTTGAGGTACATACGTGTCTGTCGTCTGACAAGTATGTATTTCAGAGATGTGTATGTATTTTTTGTGGTATTAGGTTTAACAATGCAACTCCGTGTCGAGTGTAAAGACTGTCAAAACTTACATCTGCTTTGAGCTAGTTGTATAACGTCTTTTTCATACGAACTTTTTATTTGTTTATTGTTTTTTGTTAATTGAGTGAAAATGGATAATTATTATCTATATCGTGTATATATTATATTATTACCCAGCGGGAAAATAAAAAGCGCTCCTAGAAATAGCGCATTTTATGCGTTTATTTTGAGGATGCTTTTTTCAGAGTTCAGAATTGTGGAGCTCATATTTTTGTTTACATTTTGTTCACAAGTAATCAAGCAAGGAAATAGCAGAGCGGTAAGACATGGCAGAAGCGCTTGTTTAGTGCTAATGAAGCGCTTCGATTACCGCTGGGTGCCATAGCGTTTCACACACCTGGAGCGCATTTTAAGTAAACGAAATTCATATTAAAATTTATATGGATATCCTAGGATGGAAGCGCTTCTTAAATGCAGCTTAAAAAATCGTTTAAAAAGCGCTTCAACAAATAGTTAAAAAAGCTCTTTTATGTGTTAGTCCAAGGAGCTGTGTTAAAAAAAAAAATACACAAAAACATGGCAAGAAAATTGTGTTCTTTGTCACATGCGAGGTTTGAACTCGGACTGCTGGCATTACAGCCAAATGTCTTACCGCTCCGCTATTTTCTTGCTTGGATACTTGTGAATAAAATACATATAAACAAAAATTGAAATTAATGCTTCATTTCAATGAAAGTGTCAAAATTTCGGTGTAATCATGCTCCAATAGAAAAAGCCATTTTACACCACAGCTCAACTGAAAATGTATGTTATATGTAATATGGCAAACAAGTTGAGTTGAGGTGTCTTAAGTCATGTCGACTTAAGTTGAGTTGTCGTACCTAATAGGGGCCTATTATTTTCCCAAAATTTACCAATTTTGGTCAAAAATTACCTTTTTTACCTCTGCCCAAAAAATGAGTCAAAAATTACATCAATTAGGGAAATTTTCCTCAATCTGGCAACAGTGTGTGGGACACTATTTTCTGTTTCCGTACTTTCTGTGCCTAAAAAAAACAAAGTGCACAGAGTGTGATAGAACCATAGAAATGAGAGATAAGGAAGTGGTGTTCTGGAATAAAAGTGCGGCATTTTTCTTGCTGGTGTATGTTCATACTAATACATTAACATTCACTCAGGGCCGTATTCGGTTGTAGCCATGGTAGAATTATAAGGTAGGGCCGACTCGGAGAAGAATGAAGTGGAAAGCACCGAAAAAGGGGGCTAGTTGTCAAAATCAGCTGTTCATATCGAGTTTCTTTATGTTCATGTTTCGCAGTTGATTTTAGGTTAAACTTTTTACAAGCTTTTTTCAAATTTAACACTTCCGCGGCGTTTTATAGATTTATTTACAATGTTTATACAATATTTCTACTCAAATTAACACAAACTTAACACACGTGTCCGCACTATTTACAAATTGAAAACATAATATTTCTTTTTTCATTTGCCATTTCCACCAACTTCGTCATTTTGACAACCACCCAACCTTTTCACTATCCACTCTTCGTTGACGCGTGAGGGCACTGAGCGACTCGGCCCTACCTTATAATTCTACCATGGGTTGTAGCGTACAGCTAGGCGCAGTTTTTCGAATTTGAATTGTGTATTGAGCAAGTTTCTTTTTAACATATTTGCGTAGTTAAAAATTTAAGTCAATGATTTATTTTATTGTGAAATTATTCTATTATTGTATTTCCACACCACCCTTGAGGTATACAATTTGGTGCGTTACCGATTTTTTTGGGTGTTCGGTTCCCCTGTAGGCCTATTTCACCCATAAACACAGAGAAATATTAGTATGCAACATTAAAAGATATTAAATCACAAATATAATATACATATTACATAATAAATATATATATTACATAATAAATATATATAACAAAAATATTTTTTGTTTTAAATTATATAAAAAATTTTATTCGCATGCAACGACTTATAAATATAATCAACTAATACTTATAATTAGTATCAATAATTTGCGGAAATCTGAAAATAAACAAATAATTATAAATATTAATTTACTACAGTGATTAACAAAAGGCGCCCTGAAAATAATGACACCATGAAAAATGAATGCGCCCTTGTAGTCGTGTTTGTGCTTTGACATAAGCGCTGGAATAGAAATGGCGCAAAATTAACTGGCACTAATTATTGGTTTTTCACTTATTTCTTATTAGTAATATATGAATTTCCAATTGAAATATACTTTAAAAGAACAAATATAATATAAATAACACTCTTTTATTTAAATAATTAAACCAATGTGAACAAAATTTGAATATACTTACTTGTGGAATGAAATCATTTTGTTTATCTATTTCTGACTGCTTCCACAACTGTGCACTATACAATTCATTATTATAAAGTTAGTTGTAAAAATCACTTTATTATTTCAGTTACTTTCAGCAATGACAATTGCTTTTAATAATTATTTTAAAAGAATTTCTCGAGTCTATTTTCTTTGTTTTGATTTTCTAGCGCAAATGTCAAAATTTTTGCTAAAAAAATGCCGCAGTACACATACAGTGTATGTGTGCATAACACCACTTCCTTATTTTTTATTTCTATGGATAGAACTCAAGACTTCGAGTAAAGTAAGAACAAGCATCAAGAAGAATAAGCATCAATAAGAAGAAGCAAATGAAAAATTACGATTCATAATTGTTTATGTTTTGCAATAAATAAATTCACAAGTTGTGTGCCTAAAAAGAAATTTGCGTACAATAAATAAATAAGGCTCATATTATACGGTGTCCGTTTGCCCGGCGTGCAATGAATCTTTTTTAACTCTCTTTCACATTTTGCAAGCTGGTATGTTACACGGCAGAAAAAGAACGGTGGACATTTCATTCAGTTTCATTACTTTTTCTTCTACACTTTATTCCAACAAGGGTTTCCTACAACTATTTTCTTAATACTGTTTTGTACAATAGTAGCACTTTTCTTCAAAAAATTTACTTTTTAGCTACTTAAACGCCCAAGTCTTTAATTTCACAACCCAGCAACACTGTTTTGCACGATGTACGCTGTATCGACACCGGGCAAGAATGAACATATTTTTACCGCTGTTCCAAATGTTCATCCTCTCACACTCTCAATTGTTTTTGACAGTTTTACGTTGAAAGCAACAACAAAATCGATTGTACACCAGGCAAACGGACACCGTGTAATATGAGCCTAAGCGACTCGGCCCTACCTTGTAATTCTACCATGACCTTTTCGTAATTTATTTTGACAGTTTTGCCATTTCCCCCAAAAATTTCGTCTCTTCTACGATTTTTTGTCCATATCGAATTTTTCTATTCACAGAAATGACATGGTTGAATAAATAAGGTTGTCTCGTGGCTGATTGTACTCTCTTCTCAGTACCCATAATTGTCAAAATCAATGAAAAGATACAACAACAACTTCATCGGCTTTGCATGTTAATAATTTCCTCTTTCAGATTTTGTATGAGTTGTCAACTTCGATTTGACTTTTATGGGAGCGCCCGCTCTCACCCATGCGACAACCTTATTTATTCAACTATGAGAAATGACACCTTGTGATGTCAATTCTTCGACTATTTACCGAAAAGATTAGTGATGACACCGATTTGATCTTAATTTGGATGGTAATTAATGATAAATTAGTTAATTTCAAAATAATTTCGTTGACAGAATTCCCATGGTGAAATTACTTAATTTGGACATGATTTATGCATAAATCAAGAATGAGCCGTAAATTACAAAAGTGAGAACATAGTATAAGCCTACCTAGTTGTACCGTCATGAATGGAAGTTATTCAGCCTAGAGAATATGGTGAATAGTATAGAATATAGATTTTAGCCATGGCGACTACAGACGTGTGCGGTGGTTCCTTGCCATGGTGGAAGAGCACTTTCTTCTTCGCCAAATGCGGTAGTTTTTTCTTCAAATCAATGTCAAATCCATGATACAATTATACAAGGTAGGAGGGCAACTGGCTATTTTCTCACGAGTGTCTTCCACCGACTCATTTGCCTGTACATTTGCAAGACGAAAAAACTGTCACTAATACCTTGTATAATTGTATCATAGTAAAATCTCTCCAAAAACTGTAAATAATACTTACCAGTTATCAATGGCGGATCTAGGATTCGCTAAAGGGGGGATGAAACTATACTTTTGTATGCCAATGGGGGGCTGAAATTGAATAAAAGTCTTTTTGGACTTTTTTCGTTTTTTCCCATACAAAAAATTCTCTAAGGGGGGGGGGCAAAGCATTTTCAGCCCGTATGTAGATCCGCCACTGCCAGTTATTGTTGCACCCTCGTCCTTTGGAGAGCTTTTATTGGCTGTCAAACACAAACTAAATGACAGCTTGAGAGTTTGACAGTAGCCTTAAGAGATGGTAGTTCAAAGACCAGTGTTGCATTAAAAGTTACTTCGCGGGAAATTCAAAAAGTCACTGAGTTCTCAAATTGTCCTCGTATTTTAATATAAAAGTTTAAGCTGCTCCTTGGGCTAAAATTCAAAGCTTACCACGCAAACGAAAAGCTCTTGCAAAAAATTGTTCCTTCCGACTTTATAAAGGTAGTGTTATTTTCCAACTTACATTTGTGTGATCATTAAGTTTCTGTTAAATTGATACCGTTGAGATGCTACAATGCATACCTGATTAATAGCTGCTCCTTGTAGCTAACACGCTTATGAACAATAATACAAAAATCCACTTATAAGCCGCCAGCAGCAGCAGCAGCTCGCAACGCCTTGATGAGGTGTTCAAGATGGAAAATAACGTGTCTTGTCTACCAAAGCCGACAAATTTATTGCATTCACTTTGTAACTTTTTCTACCATTACAACACGTTGAACAAATAACGCAGTCAAACACCCACCCCCTCCCCACATACGCCTTTTTTATTAGTATGATTGCGGTAGCGATGCATGTAAACTGGTGTGTTTTTCTTTTACTTGGATAACTTTTCATTTCTAAATTCTAAATTGAACAATGTGTAAAATGGGGTTAATGTGTAATTTAATCTGCGACTGACTGTGGGTACAAGAGGATTCGGTTCACCCACTCACTCACTCATGAATCGTAATTTGCATGTATTACGTAATACATACGTTTGCATGTAATTAAGCCGTGCGTATGTGTCACACATGCTGTACCACCTTTATCAAAAGGATATTGATGTTCTTCTAAAAGGATTAATATTTATTTTAACATGCCTGCGAGCACATTTTTACGCTTGGTTACCACTTTTTTGGCAGCTTAGCTGAAATTTTAATTATGTCGTTTTTCATTTGTATTGTTCTTTCAAGTTGTTTTTAATTTAACATCCTTCTGATGCCACCAGGCAGGCATTAACTCCTTTGAGACATTTAATCTTATTTCCTTCGGTTTGGAAAGATCATTTATTTTTCCACTGCCACGTATGTTTGAAATGATTTTTGTAATGTGGGTTTTGTTTTCTTTTCTTTATTTTAAATTTAATCTTATACAACATGTATTTAATACTTATCTGATGACTTATCCAGGATGACGTCAAGCGTTGGTGTTCTTTGCGACTTGCTTTCTTACTTTTTATTCAAGCCCAAGAACAAATATTCTTGACATGAAATTTATATAAATATCGATCTATTTGACATTGTGGGAAAAAAATGACAACGCCAAAGAGTAAATAAATTATTCTTGATTTCCGCAACAAAAATGTGAACAAATACACGACCCTTTTTTTAGCTTTTGTCAGATTATGTGGGCTCCAGGGCGATTAATTAAAAAATACAGCTGTTTTTTGACAATTAAAATAAAAATTGAATTAGATGGTCGGCTTATAAGATGTTCAGACATATAACATTTAACAAGTTACTCGAAAAAAACAGGTTTTCTGGCACAGCAACAGATTTTGGACGACCTTCACGAAATTCGTCCTCAAGTGAACGGCGGCCATTTAAGAATTAAATAATCGATGCATTATTGTCTTGATAATCTACGTCGAAAGTGATTCGAAATAATCGCACGCAAATGTTCAAGAGCTAATTCCATTTTTTTGCCAGAGATTAACTTTTCAAGTTACTTTAAACAACACTAATCGTGATAAAATGGCAAAATTTTTTAAAGCAGGCTATGTTCAACAATGTCAATCTTACAAGGGAAATATCGGATGGTAATTGTTGCCACTTACTGTTGCTAAGGCCAGAAATATAAATAGCAACACTCGTAAAGCCTCTACTTACTTTTACTGTCCAATTTTAAAATCTGAAGTCAAGAGTAATGTGCAAGAATGGGATAGAAACATATTTAGTGCCAAGAGCCATACTTGCCGACTTTGTGGGAAAAATAGCTTTTGTGGTATTTTTTAATTGCTATGGGGAAAGGGAATTCCCATGATTTTTTTTTTAATTCGGATTGGAATATTTTAATGGCTGGGATTTTTCGATGAAAGTGTGATTTTTTAATATATGTGGGAATTTCGTGGTATTTTTTAATGACTGAGAATTTTTGTGAGATTTTTTAATGACTAGATTTTTTGTGGTATATTACGATGAAAGTGTGATTTTTTAATATATATGGGAATTTTTGTGGTATTTTTTAATTGCTGTGGTTTTTT
Organism: Pherbina coryleti; assembly: GCA_943735915.1. Lineage (NCBI taxonomy): Eukaryota > Metazoa > Arthropoda > Insecta > Diptera > Sciomyzidae > Pherbina > Pherbina coryleti. Next base: position 16,770,989 of record OX030949.1, read on the forward strand.
TAATTCAAAACATACCGTGGGAATTTCTGTGACATTTTTTTAATTTTTGGTGGTGTGGGAAAAAGGTATTTTTTTGTGGTAAAATTGGTTGGCAGCTATCCAAAGATCCAATTTTGACATTTTAGCAACGTTGGTAATTTGAGCTCATTTTTTTTTTTTTTTTATAGGTGCAAGGTTTGCCGCACAAAACTTTCAAGTCAGAATACATTTTCTATATTTATTGAAAATTATTGACAAAAATTTTACAGTAAATATATGATCGAAACTTAACTACAAACGACAAACGAATTGAGAGAAACGTCTAATGGTCTGAGTCAACAGACTTCTGAAATACGTTACGTTTTGCATAACCAGATACAAATACATGGGAATATGTGGATTTACGTTCTCGCACTCAAACTTTTTTTTTCGTGTGTCGGTTTAATATGAACCCTGCAAACATTTTCTGAGTGCCTCAAAAAAAAATTACTCTAAAAAGAGTATTTCTTATGCGTGTTTTATGAGTACGCAATAAAAAGACTCAGCAAGGAGTCTTTGATATGATTGTAAAATGATTGTTCAGAAATAAGGCTCTAAAAAGAGTATTTTTTATGGGTGTTTTGTGAATACGAAATAAATAGACTCATCAAAGAGTCTTTGATATGATTGTAAAATGATTACTCAGAAATCAGACTCTTAAAAGAGTATTTTTTATGCGTGTTTTATGAGTACGCAATAAAAGGAGTCATAAAGAAGTCTTATATATGATTGTAAAATGACTTTAAATTTTTCTACTATTACTTTTTATTTGAAACGTTTAAAAAAAGATATTGTTGTCATTTTTTTTTTTATTTTTCAACTATCCAATATTTTAAATAAATTTGAATCTAAAAATATATTTCAGCCTAAACGGATCATAATTACTTCTATGAGTTCTGAAAGAGTCCTCAGTATGAGTCTTTAAAGATTTCATTCCATGATTCTCAAATATGACTATCAAAAGTGTCTTAATTTTGAGTCCAAAAGACATTTATATGAGTTCTAAAAAAGTATTTATTTAAAGTTTTTATTATGAATCTTAAAAAAGTATTTAAAATGAGTCTTAAAATAGTGGTAATTTTGAGTCCAAAAAGACTCATTTAAATGAGTTATAAAAGAGTCTTTATTATAAGTCTTTAAAGGGTCTTTATTATGAGTCTTAAAAGAGTATTATATAGGAGTCTTAAAAGATTCTTAATTTTGAGTCCAAAAAGCCCAATTTATATGAGTTCTAAAAGAGTCTTTATTATGAGTATTAAAAGAGTATTAAATATGAGTCTTAAAAGAGTCTAAATTTTGAGTTTTAAATGAGGCATAAAGCAGTCATTATTATGAATCATATTTTGAGACCCGAAACCTACGAAAATGTACTCATAAAAGAGTCTTTTTTGAGCGCATTATGACGATAAAAGCTCATTTATATGAGTCTGAAAAGACTCTTTTAAGAGTCATAATGTTTGCTGGGAAATTATTCGTGAAAAAGCAGAAAAATCCCAATGCCTTACAATTTGTGTCCCGATGCCATACGAGATAAATAAGAGATATTTTTTCATTGAAATGACCTATAAAGATTATAAAGCTATATTATGAAGGGGTAATGCTTTACACAAATCATCTCACAAAAAAAAAAATTCTCCGTGTCCCGATGCCTTATGTTTTTTGAATGCATGATTCTAAGAAACTCTTGCACATTTAGTATTAATATAAATGTATTTGATAAGAACATGAGTAGTTCTATGTAGTAAAAAATTAAGAAGATATTCCACAAATATCTCTGAACTTAAATGTATTTCCATTTGCAAAATATGTACTCCAAATGTCCCAATGCCTTATTTGAAATGAGCGATATTCAGACCAATTGAATCTTTATTTTCGTACTTTTTGAATTGTTAAAGTTTTATTTCAATGAACAAAAAATGAGGAAACCAATGAAGAATTATATGGCCCTAAGAAGTTTTTAAAAAGTTATTTTTAAACTCATTACAAATCCTTCTCTGTTGCCCTTCACTATTTTGTCTTCCATCGGATTCTGTTTTGCCTTCTTAATCCCTGTTAATTTGTATTTATTTTGTTTTTTATCAAATAGTCATTTTATTGAGTTAATATTAAAATTAAAACTCAATTGTCCCATGTTATTCTTAAGTATATCACCATGTTATATTATATTTATAATAAATGAATTAAATCAAACTTCTGATAAGGTTGAATTTTTACTAACCAAATTTTTTAACAGCTAAATAAAACTGTTTTTAGAGAATTTACTTCTCTATCGTCCATACATTTCTGAGAAATTAAAATTTTCAAACCCTCACTTTTTCAACACGTTTTATTTTTACAATTTTTTTACCAAAAATTTTAAACATAAATCATAACATTTCTTCTATTTTACACATTAGCAATAATTTTATTCCTTTTGGGCTGACGTTTTTATCCAATGTGAATATCTAAAATTAATTTTAAGTATTACATTCAAGCTTTAATTGTTTATATTTTCTACATACTTGTATGAACGTTTACGTGATTGTGTTGGATAGGACGTGGTTTCTTTTTGTGTGTGACCTTTTTCCGTGCCGCCATAACTTCTCCACTCAATAAAATGATCACCAATGCAAACAGGAGAGATATTCTGAAGGCTCTTACTAGATTCATTATGCTGTATCCACAAGTATACCTATCGATGAACTGATTGATGCCCTGATCTAAGCTTTGAAATTGAGCTCAATTCATTGCTTAAATTTGATGTCGCGTTTTTAATAATAAGAAGAAAACAAAAAACCCCAAGTACCAAATCAAGTGATATTCTATAGAATTTTAAAAATGATAAGATTTGTGATGATATCATAGCTCATATAATTCAGACAAAAAAAAATTACTAGAACTATGACGTTAAACTGATTCCTTCATGAAAAGAATTAAAGCGCCTCCTATCGAAAGTATCATGTTAGCGTGTATGTAGTCAATGCACAAACCAAATCAAGTGTTAAATTTATTACAGACAACGATGCTTTAATAAAGTTTTGTAAACACCCTACATGCCTAACAGCATAACAGCTGCGCTGTAATAGTAGGTATTATTTTAAGCTGTAAACTTTTTGTGCAGTCCTGTACAGTGTTGTCAAATTTTTATTGAGTAACTCGTTAGTTTTCAAAAATGTATATCTTATATTAAAATATATAGTGACTACCCGTGAAATAACAAAACTATGTAAGTGCTAGTTTTTACATAACATAATTTTGTTCTATTTTTTTTGTTTTTTTTTCTAAATTGAAATCTTTGTCCTGCTCCTTACCTTATTCCTGGGCCTAATATTTTTCTAAATCCTTACCCTCATCCCTTTTTTAATCCTTGCCCCAATCCTTATCCATACTTGTCCTTATTTTCACTTTAATTGAATTTGTTTCCTTATTTTTGCTTTTACTTTTGCATTTGGTGTATTTAGGTTACTTTAAGGGACTCCCTGCGAGCCATCATGACGCCATTAATTCTTTTATATTTTTATCGTGTGATCGAAAACCTCAGATTTACTGTCGTTCAATAGAATTAAGTAATAGCACTGCAAATAGTTACGGAGTTAAAATTCCATGCATCGTATTTTTATTGTTGTCCCAATTTTATTGTGTTAAGCGGATGCCTCCGAGATGACGTGGCTCCAAAAATTTTTTGATCACTTTCTTTATGAGGTGAAAGAACCATTTTTTGCGGTCGTTTAATAAAATTTTTCTTAGTCTTTCTACTCAGCAACAATATTTCATTTTTGTTGCATTAGCTGCTACCTACGTTACCTGACAACATAATTTATAATTTTTATACCCCCACGTTTAAAAAACGTAAATGGGGGTATATTAATTTTGTCACTCCGTTTGTAACACCCATAAGGAGGCGTGGTATATATATTATTGATCAGCATCGCCACCCGAGTTGATTTAGCCATGTCCGTCTGTCTGTCCGTCTGTCCGTCTGTCGTCACGATTACAGCCGTCATTTTTAAGCTATCATCACGAAATTCAATATTTAAGCTTTTATCTAAAAAACTAAGGTCAAGTCGAAAATGAGCCAAATCGGATGAAAACCACGCCTACCTCCCATACAAAGTGCCTTTTTAAAAACGGTAAAATCTCTTAGAATTCCACAAAAATTAATATATGGACTTGAAATTTTGCATATGAGCTCCGATATTTAAAGTGCACTCTAAGTATGAAATTCAACCAAATCGGATAAAAACCACGCCTACCTCCCATACAAAGTGACTTCATCAAAAGGGTAAAATCTCTTTAAATTCCACAAAAAATAATATATGGACTTGAAATTTTGCTTATTAACTTTGATATATAACATGCACTTTGTGTATAAAATTCAACCAAATCGAGTGAAAACCACACCCACCTCCCATACAAAGTGATTTTATAAAAAATGAAAGCGAATATTTTCTGTTAAAACTATGTATAACGAAAATGTTTTTACAAATAAACATTTTATTGACGGCTTAAGACTTTGAATGTACTTCGGTTCGGACGTGGGGGTATTTTAACTTCGGCCCAGTCGAAGATCATTTCTTACTAGTTTTTTTTTATTTTTGTTGAAAGCGCAGGAATAAATTCTTGATTTCTGTTTTATAATATTAATTGTGGTGCATCTACTCATGGAGTAATGATTCCATGCAAAGTTGTTGCATTATTGATGCATTTTTGATCTTGTAGCGGCTCTCTTTGCGGTCTCATGATTTTTTTTTTTTTTGTCTATTTTGTCATTAGGCCTATAAACAGCCTTTTTTTTGTCTATTTTGTCATAAAGTCAAAGAATTAGTCGTAACGGCCGTGTCATTAATCTTATCATAACACCTATACATAAACTTTTTTAACTTTTTTGGAAGTTTATATGGCTAGCTTTGACTTTAATGACAAATGGTATCGGTAAGTGGTTTCGGTAGAGATTTTGGACCATTCCTATAATGGTAAAAGACTCTCTCAAGCTAATACGAAGGTTGCTATTTATATTTCTTGGATATATAAATCTTCATGGAGAAAAATATTCTCCATGAAGATCAATGTGTTTGAACAAATTTTGACTGTTAATGCCGTTAATGCCGAAGAAACAGGCAAGCATTTGTTTCAATTCGCTTCTTTCGCAAGAACCTTTTGTTGGATGTAGCTCGTTTTCGAAGACTCATACAGACGATTGCTATAATATCATACAGACGATAAATCCATAATTCGTCACCTATGTAGATGTTACACATAGCCGTTGATGCACTTTGACCGTATTTTTATACCACCACGTTTAAAAAACGTAAATGGGGGTCTATTAATTTTGTCACTCTGTTTTTAACGCCCATAAGGAGGCGTGGTAGGTATAGAAAAGTATATATCTTATTGATCAGCATCACCACCCGAGTCAATTTAGCCATGTCCGTATGTCCGTCTGTCGTCAAGATTACAGCCGTAATTTTCAAGGTATCATCACGAAATTCAACATTTAAGCTTTTATCTAAAAAAATAAGGTCAAGTTCGAAAATGAGCCAAATCGGATGAAAACCACGCCTATCTCCCATACAAAGTGCCTTTATCAAAACGGTAAAATTTCTTAGAATTCCACAAAAATGAATAAATGGACTTGAAATTTTTCATATGAGCTTCGATATTTAAAGTGCACTCTAAGTATGAAATTCAACGAAATCGGATGAAAACCACGCCTACCTCCCATACAAAGTGACTTTATCAAAAAGGTAAAATCTCTTTAAATTCCACAAAAAATAATATATAGACTTGAAATTTTGCATATTAACTTTGATATATAACATGTGTGTATAAAATTCAACCAAATCGAGTGAAAACCATACCCACCTCCCATAAAAAGTGATTTTATAAACAATGAAAGCGAATATTTTCTGTTAAAACTAAACCAATAAACACGAGCCTCTTTTTGATCGTTCGTCAGATTGTGTGGGATCAAAAGCGAACAAATTTTTTTTAAAGTCAAATGTCCATGCAATATCAAATTGTTGCTTTATCATACCAATTTCCAAAAATGTCTCAATCTCAATCTTGGTATGTCAATCTCACACCGATGTTTTCTAGCTCAGCAACCGATCCGATTGGACGAACTTTACGATAATTATAAATAGCAACCCTTCGCACTCTAAATTTCTATAGTTTTCAAAATATTTCTTTGTTTCTTGGCTTTGTTATGTCATGAGAGAGCTTCATATGACAATTTCATTAGCGGTATTCACGATCTGGAGCTTATGGTCTTGTATTCTGTATTTTTGATAAGTTTGATATTTGTAGTAAATTTGACAGTTTTACAAAAACAAAACATGAACATTTTCCAAATACTATAAAATCTAAATTTACAATGGTGGAACCCTTCTGTCAATTTTGCATAGAAAAATAATTTTGCTTAAAATCAACCACGTTGCATCTTTTAAGATAATTCACACGTTTTTTCGTCTTTCTGCTTCACTAAGAACATCCTAAACATGTTCAATTTTAAAAATTTCTCCTTCTTTCCCAATAATCTATCACCCCATTTCGAACCATCGCAAATGTGACTGAACGGGTTTGACATATGAAATTCTTGGTTCAAAACTGTGATGTTAGTGAGTTTCACATCTCTATTGGCCATATTCACAATTGGCGATTACATTATCGAATCCTTTTAAAAAAAAAAAAAAACAAAAAACTATCCGCATAGCTTAACCATTTTATTTACAAAATTATAAAACAATATAATTGGCGATCTGCAAACAAATATAGAAACAAGAATTGTTTTTAAAAATCTTTTTTATCTTTGAGCTCTCTGCTGTATTAATTATCCCACGTTAACATCTGAAATTAATATAATTATGCACTTGAAATATTTTTTTTTAGTTTTCTACGTATTTGTATAACGTTTATGTGATTTTGTTGAATAGGACGTGGTCTCTTCCTACGCGGGTTCCTTCTATTTGGTGTCGCCATAATTTCTCCAATTAATAAAATTATTATTAAAACCAAGAGGTAAATTAATTTTGAGGCTCCAACTAGATTCATTGTTGCTGTAATAACAATAATTGCAATCGATGATATATTTTGGACCGAGCTTAAAATTTAAACGCATCTATTGTTGATATTTTAAATCCAGTTCTGATAACCAGATACAACAAAAAAAAACCAGAGCCTCAAAAACAGTTTTTGTTATAGAAACAATGCTAAGATTTATAACGAAACAAAAAACTAATTTAATTTAAAATAGAAAAAAATTACAAGTTATATGACGATATAAACAACTGTCTCAATTAAATTCGAAAATATAAGTGTGACGTTAACTTGTTTCTCCGTGAAAATAACAAGAGTGCCCCCTATCGCGATAATCACTGCAGCATCTTTTTAGCTAATACACAAACCAAGTGAAAGGTGTAAATAAATTAATCAATTATTATTGTTATGAAACACCCTACAAGCATATCGGCATAACAGCCAGTGCAGTAGCAATTAAAAACATTCAAGTTTAAATATGAGGAAAGTGTCCACCTTTTCTCTAACATCGATTCCATTAATTATGGATTTTAAATCATAAATTGTAATGCATAATAATTTCAGTTGTTGATATATGTATATGTATTGGGTCTAAAGCGTAGTGCCAGGGTGAGAATCGGAATTTGGATCAAACACCTCATGTGGCAGCAAATGAGTAACCACCATTGTCACCCAGACTGCCATCTGAGACTTACATTTGTATGCATAGCGGAGAAGGCCTCACAGAACATTTTCTGCGTTAGCTGTTGTCGAATACGAAATCTTCCTGTTCGTAGACATTAAACGAATCACACATTTAAACGCGTTCAGTTCAGCCTGGTGCTTAATTCCAGTATATTGGTTGAATTCCTTGCAAAAGCTGGAATTGAAAACTTGAAGTACTCGTCGCAATATCACTAGCTAATGGTGGTTTTTTTATCACGTCTTTGAAAATTAAGTAAAAGACGAAATTGAACTTAAAAATATTTATAGACATGGGGGGATTCATTCATAGATATCGCACACCCTCTTGAATAGTGACACAACTCAAAATTTTTAAATTTTCAAGAGAGTCAAAAACCAACTCCGTTTTAATGCAACTTCATACAAAAGAAGGAAACAAAATGATTTTTTAGAAATTAACGAGCAATCAGAATGAAACAAAATTTTGACAGTCGATGGAGATGTGCATTACGAATTGATTTATATTAAAAAGTCAAAATTGAAAATATTCAAGTTGTGTCACTTTTGAAGAGGGTGTGGAATATATAAGTAATACTGGGAGATTTTTGTGTACATGCATTTTATATTAAAATGTAATGAAAGTGCGTTGTTACAAATTCTATTAAAATTTATTAAGTAACTTGGAAATTTTGGTGCTTTCTCTCTCGAAAAAAGTTTTATTTTGCTTATGATCCCAGTTTGTATGGGAGATAGATGAAGTTTTCATTAAAATTTATTGCATTTTCAATTCAAGGGAGCGTATTATAAAATAAAAATTATTTCCAAGATTTCAAGCCTATTGATCAATTTTTTTAGAAATTATGAAGGTTTTATTGTCTCGATGACGTCATTTTGTAGAGAAAGTAGGTTGTAAATCGCGTTTGATTTTACACATTTTTAGATTCTGTAAAATATTACCCACTAGATTCCGCCAAACTTTTGATGTGGCTCATCAAACTTACAAAAATCTAGTAAAAAATGAGACCCGACAAAATTATGTTTTTTTTTTCAAAAGAAATAGGAATGTTTTTTTAAGTCTAATCTGTTATATTTAACTTATTCTAAAGTACGAGCATTGGTTGAAATTTTTACTTTCATTAATCGTAAATATTTTATCGACTGTTTTACAGTTTGCTTTTATTTTTTTTATAAAAAATTTTTTTGATAGTAAATTCTTTAATAAAATTAAAAAAAAAAAAAATATTTGGTCATTTTAAATAGTTTAGTTCCCCTTTGTAACATGAATAGATAATGTTTTCTTTTTTTTTTGTAAATAAGGCAATGAAGCCAGTAGCTGGGCAGTTCAATTGCTGTCATATTCGCAGTAACATCATATATTTTTATGAAATAACCATTACCATCATATTAAAAACGCCATTACCGCTACCAATACCATTACTATTAACATTATGATTACTATTACCATAGCAAGTGCCATTACAGGAACCATTACCATTACTATTATCATTATCACAACCATTACCACTATCATTGCAATAACCATTACGATTAACATTAACATTACCATATCAATTAACATTCCCATTAACACTACCACTACCATTAGGACTACAACTACCTTTGCAATTACCACCACCATTTCCATTACCATTGCCATTACCATTATAGTTATCACTTCCATTAACATAATCCTTACAATTACCATTACCATTGCTATTGCCATTACCATTACCATTACAACTATCATAAGCAATACAATTCCCATTACTAATACCACTACAATTACTATTACCATAACCTCAACCATTACCACTACCATTTACATTACCATTATCATTACCATTACCATTTACCACTACTACTTTTATTTCCACTACCATTACCATTATTTTTGCCATTAAAGTAACCTATACAATTACCATTACCATTACCATTATCATTACCATTATCATTGTCATTTCATTATCATTACCATTACCATTACCATTACCATTACCACTAACATTTATATTACTATTAACATTGCCTTTAACTACCTTACAACTACCATTACTTTCAAAATTACCATTACCTTTATCATTACCATTGTAATTACCATAACTATTGCCACTATCATTACCATTATCATTACAATTAATATTTCCATTACCATTACCACTACCACTACCACAACAATTACCATAACCATAACTACTACCACTACCACTACAATTACTACTGCCATTTCCATTACCATAATCATAACCATCGCCACTACTATTTTTATTTCCATAACCATTACCATAACCATAACCATAACCACTACCACTACCTCAGTCATTACCATAACCAAAACTACTACCACTCCCATTCCAATTACCATTACCATTACCATTACCATTACCATTACCATTGCCAATACTATTACCATGAACATTACCATTATCATTATCATTCTAATTAACATTACAATTACGATTGATGTTATTACAATCGCCATTTCCTATTCGTTTACTACTATAACCATTATTATTATTACTATGAACATTAACATTACTTTTACCAACACCAACCATTACAATAACCATAACCACAACCATACCCAATACTACTACTGTTACCATTACTATTTCCATTACCATTACCATAACCATTTCCATTACCATAACCATTATCACTTCCATTACCATTGCCATTACCATTATCTTTACCATTTCCATTACCAATACAATTACCATGAACATTACCATTGCCATTACGATTCTTATTAACATTGCAATTACGATTGCTGTTACTATTACAATTATCATTACCTATTCTTTCACCACTACTATGACCATTATTATTACCATCAACATTAAAATTACTTTTACCGTTACCAACCATTACCATAACCACAACCATAACCGTAACCATAACCATAACCATAACCATAACCATACCCATTACTATTACCGTTACCATTACTGTTACCTTTACCATTACCATTACCATTACTATTATATAACATTTCCACTTACATTACCATTTACATTACCTTATACATTACCATATACATTACTATTATCATTAACATTGCCATTACAATTATCATTCATTACCATTATCATTACCATTAATATTAACATTACCATTTCCATTAACATTACCATAACTACTATTACCTACCTAAATTTACCATTACCGTAACGATTACCATTGTTATTACCATGACCATTAGAATTACCATCACTTAGCATAGAACATTGCCATTAATGCCAATAAATTAATTGAATTACGTGATGAGATTGTGTGCCATATAACAAGTAATAAATAATTAAATAATATTTGGTGAATCACCGACGTTCTTTTTCTGCAATTTTGCAGAATTTGTTTTTCTGTAAATAAACTGTAAAAAACTGTAAATAAAATATTTTTCAAATCACGCAAAATTTTTCCTTAATGATCGGTTGCAGTACCATTCGAAAAAAGAAAAAATAAAAATAAAAACAGCTATAAAATTCACTAGTCAATTACGCTGAAGGTGTGACAGGGAAGTGTACGACCTCAATAATTTGTCTGTTAAATTCTGTCGGCACAGTTGTCAATTTGAAGGGCGTGTTAGCTACTAACATATTTAGTGCATATGAAATATATACGAATGCAGTATGTAGTACATACAATAGTATGAGTGAATATCTAAACATCTACACTTCCTTGCTACCATAGTAAGTAGAAAATCAATTTTATACAAATGACCTTGAACTTCATGAATTCTCGGTAGCGAATTTGAAGTTAGCAGCATTTCAATGTGACTGACTGCTTAATAGCAACAAAAATATTTGAGTAGCAAACTCTAGCGATACGTTTCTGTCCCTAAGTATTTGGCGCCAAAGTGGCAGTATTTGGTGAAAATAGCGGAGATAGTAAATTGCGTACTAAGAAACAGGGAATAGAGGAATTAATGGAAAAAATATTGAAAAACAAAACAAGTTTAAATATTGAAGCCCCTTCTGTGTGTGTGTGTGTGGGCGGCAATAAAATTGCAATACCAAGTTAATGTTGCTCACCATGGCGTATGAGTGACATTATTTACTTTATTGCAAATTATCTGCACTTCCTTTTATGCCAATTCTAATTAAATTCTCTGCATGCTAAAGTTCTCTTGCTTCACTGCTCCAGTGTTGGTTATATTTAATTTTATTAAACAGTACTCAATATGCTGATGTATTTAATGGATTCAATTTGCAAGTTAATCTTCCAACTTGGCCAAATGTTGCCTGATTGTCTGCGAACCTTTTATTTACATTATCGAGTTCTGGTTACGCTGGCCTTATTTACAGCAGCACATTATCGACTGGATATTTTGTTAAAGGAATTGTCTGTGATTATGTCATCATTGTGGCAGCCACTTGGTATACATTTCGTTTTTCGAGAACGCTTTTTGTCGCCAAGAAAGCATTCCATTTGAAATTTATGCGTGCGTATGTGCGTGTGGGGAGAAATCTTTAAAGATATTTGTCGATATGAAAAAAGACTTTCGATAAGTTGCAGTTTAAAGACGAAAAAGTGGTTATAGTCAAATGAAGAACTAAACTATATTAAAAGATATAGTTCATACCAGTCGAATCTGTTTTAAACTGTCATCTTTCAGCAATCTATGTTAGAGTGAAAAAAGTAAACATTGGTCAATCGAACAAAAATGAGAACTTGACATCATCAACCATTACTTTTGCAAACATTAACTCAATAGCTAGCTTCCACGTTTGTAATGATACTTTACGAAAAACTAAACTCTTTAAGTTTTACAATCTAGATACATACATTTTGTAGATCTTTTTTCTTCTGTGTGACTCACAGCAATTACCTAACACGCTTTATTTAATTCATTGATTACACCAATAATACTTCTTCAAGTGATAAAATCATAAATAAACTACTATGGCAAGCACTTGATGATTAAAATTATTTACTTTCGAATAAATAGTTTCGACGTATTATGAGTAATTGTTGACTATTACACTAAAAGCATTACACAAAGAGTTCGATAACTTATGTCTTGAGCATACGTTGCAAATTGTTGCAACGATAAAGGCAAACTTCAAATATTTACATAAGTAAGTGTTTAGCAAAAGGAAATTCCATAAACACTATTTATACTTATTAAAATTTTTATCAAGCTACGATATTCAAGCTTCATATATCATTAACGTTAAAAAAAATTTAAAGATTTTTAAAAAAAAATTTTTCTTGGACAGCATATTTTTATCAGCGTAACCCTTATTCTTATTCTTAACTTTACCTTTGCACCCAAACTTGACCTGATCTTTGTCATCATTCTGATATTTGTGCTAATAATTATCCTGCTTTTTATCCAAATTCTAGATTTAATTCCTATCTAAATTTCTTGTCCCACTTCTTGTCTAAATCTTTGTTCGAAATCTTGAACTTAGTGTGTCCTAATCCTTTATCTAGTCCTTATCTAATTTCTTGTCCTTATCCTTTTCCCAATCCTGCCCTTAAGATTATTCTGAGTGTATGTGAATCTTTGTCCTTATCTTTGTTCTAATCGTTACTGTAGTCCTTTTCCCAGTTCTTGTTTTGTCCAAATCTTTATCTTTCTCCTTACATTTTGACATGGACGATTTGGCATTGCTCTGCTTGCTAGATTTCTCAAAAGCCTTCAATACTGTTACCCACTCTATCCTCTGCAGGAAACTTGCTCTAAACTTTCAATTTTCAAAATCCGCGGTCCGTCTCTTAAGAAACTACTTGGTTTGTAGGTGTGTCAACATTTGGGTCACCATTTTTCTATGCTAAAAAGCACTACTAGCGGAGTACCTCAAGGCTCAGTACTTGGTCCTTTGTTGGTTACTATGTTTATAAACGATATTTTCAACAAATGCCACAATGTTACTATGCACGCGTATGCTGCCGACCTCCAATTGTACCTGTCCAGGCCCTTGGGCCTAGTTGAAGATCTATGTGCCAGAATCAATGAGGACCTAACTGTAATATCTTCATGGGCGGAAGAAAACATGCTATTGTTGAACCCCCTGAAATCATTTGTTTTACCAATATCTAAAAACCAATTTTATCATGAGGATTTGCCTCCAATTCTTCTGAATATCGTGCAGCTGAAACTGGGGCCGAATAGCCGCATCCGTGACGTAACGGCTTTCGTATGAGAAAAAATCAATCGTATGAGAATCTCATGAGATACGAAATTAATCTCATGAGATTCTCATACGATTTTTCTCATGAGATTTTTCTCATGAAAAATTTTCTCATTCTCATAATTTTTTCTCATACGAAAGCCGTTACGTTCACGGATGCGGCGATTCGGCCCCTGGTTAGCACGGTCACCAATCTTGGTTTTCGAATAAACTCATCTCTATCATGCAAAAGTTTACTATGTGCTTCGTAATCTTCGAATAACATCGAGTTTTGTTCCTGTTGAAACTAGGAGAAAACTGGTATTGCAGCTGTTGGTACCGATAATAACTTACTCTGAAGTTGTATATTGCAATCTCGATTCAAGGTCGTCTCATAAGCTCCTGGTCGCCATTAACAATGCAGCTCGCTATGTATTTGGGCTAAGAAAGTTCAATCATATCTCCACCTATGGCAAAAAGTTGCTTGGCTGTTGCCTACTTAAACACCTCGAAGCGAGGCATTGTATTTTTCTTCACCGGATTATTTACACTCGAAGTCCTCCGTATCTTTTTGAAAAGCTAAAATTTTGTAGATCAAATAGAAGCTTGAACCTCGTGATTCCTAGATATAATTTCGTTAGCTCTAGTAGATTGGTTTTCGTTAGCGTTATAAGGGCGTGGAATTCACTACCTAAGAGTATCCAAATTGTTTCCAATAAGGACATCTTTAAGCATTTAATCCTCAAGAATACTTTTCTTAACTTTCTCTTTTCTTCTTACTCTTACTTTAATATTATCTTTCGTTTAATAATATCTAGTAATAATTTATAATTAATCATTGTGTAAATTTGAGTCATTTTGATTTCACCATATGTAGTTTTTAATTTGATCTTTTTATTTCTGATGTTGTTATATCCATTTTCAAGTGGCATGCAAAAGATTTATTCTTAAATGTCAACAATTTTTGTTAAATAAACATAAACATAAACTTTATTCCTAGAACCTATCTTTTTTGAAATTATCTTTGTAAAAATAACAGTCTCCTGATTAAGTCCCCTGCCACTTTTTGAGCAGCTCAACATGCTACTTTTTGAGCAGAATACGGTAGGCAAACAATTATTTAACTGTATTTAAATTCAGCTATGTTATCAAAATAATATGTCTTTAATCTTGCGTAGTGAACTTTGAACCAGTTTCAACAAATGAAAATACAATAAATAAATATATTTCATGCGTTAAACTATTATCGCCTGTGGCTGAAATTCGACCATATAAAAATCGATTTGTGTTTTATTTTTTTTTTTTTTTTTTATTTTTATTGAGAGACGTTTTGCAAAGTTAAAAAACATAAAATTGAGAAATACTTTAGGGCAATACAATGAATGAAATCAAGATTAGTTTGAATTATTACGTGAAGATTAAATTGAACAAATTAATTGTTGAACTGTTGTTTATGTTAAGGTTTCATTGGCCCTCTAGATAAATTAAGTTTATCTTCTATAAGATTAATTAAGTTATGTTCTAGATTAAATTAAAAAGGGAAATAAATTCTTCAGAAAAAATCGACTTCAAAACGCATTTTATTCAAATTAAATTTTAAATTTTAATTGCATTGAAATAAAATTCGATACAAAATTATTGTGAAAAACATATGTATGTTTTTCCATAAAAATATGCCATCACTTTTACTTTCCTAATGAATTCGCCACCAGTTCTCTTACTCTGAAGAGAGCACAATGTGAGCGACAAGCTGTAAATAAAAAAAAAAGAGTCTATTTTGGCATCAAGTGGCGAGCTTTCTTTCTCTACACTTTGTGCGGATTGTTTATATGGAACTTTCTTTGTGTGTACGTTCTGTAGTGAATAAAAATATACACAGAAAATCGTTCGCCTCTGTTTATATTCTTCGTTTTTTTCTTTTTCTTTTTTCGTTCATGTGAGAACGTAACCATACTTATACTGCATTGTAAAGAAATAAAAAATCGAACGAAACAATGCCGAACTTTTTTGTTTCTTTCGCTCCTTTTTGTGGAGATCTATGAGCATATGAACCCACAATTGGTGAAAACATAGTTTCACCTGTTCAAAACAGTTCAAACCTGTTCTTTCAAAAATATTCGTTGCGCAATCAGTCCCCTGGAAAAAATAAACATTCCCTTGCGATATATTTTCGCGGAATTGTCCAAATGAAATCACGTAAATGAAGTCTTAGCGTCAATATCATTTTTATACTCCCACTGCACTATTGTATTTTGTCAAATTTGTCAAATCTAATAACTCCTATATCCTCATGGACTGTCATGCAGAGCACTAAGTGGAATATGACAGCGCAAAAATCTATTATGTGTTTTATACACGCAAAGAAATTTTTCGTTTACCGCAACTGAAAAATTCAATTCATTTGAGAGTTGTATTTGCCGCAAACGAATATTCAGTTGTCATCAACTTAAAAATATATCTTATATATATGTATACCGCAAGCCATTTCGGTCATTATTATTTATTACATTAATTATCTTTCTCCCTATGGCTGTCCATCTTCTTATGAATTGCACTCATCGCACCTCTTTTGGGATCTCCGTCCCGTATTAAGCAAGTTACCAATTTGTCCAAAAAGTAACTATGAACTATAAGCGTTGTGTTTATACAACGAAGGGAAAACAAACGAAGTTTTCAGTTGAGAAAAACAAATTTTTCAATTGCTGCAATTTAAAAACCGATTAAAAGCGATTATGACAAACGAAATTAATTTCCCGCAACTAAATGACGCGTTTCTCGCAACTGTTTATTATTATGACAACTGTTGAAACGTTTGCAAATAACGATTTCAAACACGACATACAAAATTCGTTTATGGCAATAAATGTTTTTTTGTTTCTTTACGTGCAACTCTCTACAAACATGATACAATTATACAAGGTAGGAGTGACAACTGGCTATTTTCTCTCTTGCACCGACTGTCATTTGCCTGTATATTTTACTTTCTATTTTCTTTTGTATTTTTATCGTTATCTAATTTATATTATTTTTGACCGTTGGTGCAAGATGAAAGAACAGTCACTCATGTTTCATGTCTACCAACAATTATAAATCTCAGAGAGTAAAAAATACCATGTAAAGTTCTCAAGAGAGAGCATGCACATTAGTTTTTCGGAGTCGACAGAAAACTAGTAGGTCCAGTTCTCGATCAATGGTATACAAACATTTGATAACACGCACAACACAACTTGATCACAAGAAGACCGGTCAAAGTTCGTTCAAGAGCAAAAATTGTGAAGTCGTGCAAGAATGCATAAATTTTTTTCTTGCAATTGTCAGACTTCGGTCTACATGTAGCTGTACTGTATTTTCATATGAAGAGTGTTGCGAAAATTTGTATTTTTTGTGAAGTGAAATGTCTTTCCAAACAAGAGATAAAACTCATATTAGGCTTAACGTTACCGTGGTGGAAGACCAACCCCTTCCAGTTGACCGGCTTAGGTCCTTTCTGTTGGATGGCATCGCTGAATTTTTGTAGTTACCTACAGCAGACTTTATGGATTTATCCTGTGGGTGTAGCTCGTAGTAAACATGCCTCTTCCAATCCCATTAGATTGAGAACATAACTTTCTTCTGCTGGTGAAAGTCTACTTTTGCTTGCCTCTCCGGCGATTCATCTTACTTAGACCAGCTTTTTTTTCTGTTGAGATTGTTGTAGACAATCCACTTTTTGTCATCCGTAATCATACGTTTGAGAAATGGGTCGCTTTTTCACGTTTCATGAGCCGATCGCAAATGCCAACTTCGATTGACTCGATCGATGTGAATTTCTTTCAAATCGTGCGGAACCCAAACACCAGTTTTTTGATGAAACCAGCAGAATTTGTTTTTTGCTTCCAAAAGCGTCTTGATTTGGTCGTAGTCAACCTCCGAGGACCTACCAGAACAAGGAGTACTCATGTTTGAAAATTTTCTGACTTCTAACATTGTCTCTCTTTATGATATATTCGCCGTAAACTTTCACTAATTTTTGTCTGTCTTCAGATGCTTGTGTGCATTTTTTGAAGTAAAAGAGCAAAATATGGCATGGCGTATATGCTCATCAAAGTTCTCCATTTTTAAAACAATCTTAAAACACGACTTCCAAAAAAAAGCAGAACAAATATGTACACTTGGTCTCTAGCCACTTATTATTTTGTAGCACAGTGTATTTATACTGCATATGGGAGTAAAGCAGTAATAATACGACCAAAAATATTCACTCTGTATCTCAACTATGCTTGTTTTATAATTTGCGAAATATCTGTTTTTAGCTGGTTAAAGATAGCAACTCACATAGTTTCAAGCGGAAATGACTCTAGAGATGTGCTGAATATCTTCAAAAAGATCCCAAAGTTTGAGATCTTGTATAGAAAAAGATAAAAAAATTTTTAAATTCACCACTTCTGTGCTTAAGTGGATTCTCAAGAGTTAATCGCTCTATGAAACCAGTTTGAGCGTCTGTTGTGGGTGATTGCTGAATACAACGTGAGAGCAACGAATACCGGTCGCTCTCTTTACAGCTTAAATTAAATAATAATATTCGAAACCAAATAAAATATGCATGAATACATAGATAAAACTTACAAGCCTAAGGGCAAACTATTGAGTTAATTAAACTTAATTGATAAAAACTTACGTATTATTTATTCTATTTTAATAAAGAAGCAATCATGGCATTTTTCTCATGTTCTCAACGATTCGAATGAATTTTGTTGTAAAATTCAATCGAGATTTTTTTATGATCAATTACAATTGTTATGGTCCTACACGCTACACTAGAAGATAGCTGTTATTAGTTGTTGCTATAGTTTGTTAGAAAAGAAACTGTGCATGTTCAACGAACCTTTTCGGGCAGAATAGTTTCATAACTATTTCCACAGGTCCAAAGGGCCATATTAAGTTTACTCCTGAGATCTAAAAACGAACTTTTGTTGTTGTTCCATAAAATTTACAGTAGCTTTAGTTATCACCGAGTAATAATTTCATGCAACGCCGTTGCATTTCTGTTACTTTTTTGATGCTTTTAACGGTTAACTCTGGGGTCCATGGGGACTGAAGGTGGCCATGACTGAACGCCTTAAAGTGCGTGGAAAGCTGCATATAAATTTTATGAACCGCGAGGTCCGTGGTTCGAATCCCATCTGGCAGTAATTTTTTTTTTAATTGAAATTAATTTCTCTGATAGCCCGTTTACCACATTTAGGGCAAAAAGTAAAAAAAAAAAATATACAAATTTAAAAAAAATTTTGAGAAACGGGCCCTGTTTTTGGATACACCCCTTTACATATGCGACTTTTTTCCCTAAATGTGGTTAATTTCCACGTAAGAGGTTGTCACCAATAATAACCAACTTGATTTTTTTGTTTCAGATTAGCCGTTCCTGACATTAGCCGCGTTTTATTCGTTCTGGTTTAACCTGATGAATGAATGAATAGATCGCATTAGTTAAACTTTTTTAAGTTTTTCTCTTGACCGCTTGGGGCATTGGAGCTTGGAGCCTTGACCGCTTGGAACACTGGAGCTTGGAGCATCGACCGCTTGGGGAAATAAAATTACGAGTCTTTTGCATCCATTTTTATTTATTTATTGGAAAAAACTAAGCACAGCTGTTTCCTTTGACTGCAAAGGGTGACTATAAATCAATGAAAATACAAGTAAACAACGACATCTATAGAACAGTAGCGGAACGAAGAAAAGTTTAACAAGATGAACCAGCTACTGAGCAGGTTCATCTTTTTGTTAGTGTCCTGCATGTAATTAAGAACATTTTTGGTTAAACCAGTACAAATAAAACACGGCTATTAAGTTGCAGGGTTGGGGTCCTTAAGGGTTGAAATTGTTAAATATTTAAGTCACTCTAGACGCCGGAAAATATGCTCTCTTTGGATTTTATTTTTTTTTTATTTTCAGAAATACTACACAATAAATCGAGATTCCAAAAAAGGAGCTTATTACACATATCAGTGTCTTTATATAATAATTTTGTTGAAGGTAGTATTTTCAAAATTGCGGCTGTGTATCGTTTTTGCGATGACGTCTCCGTTTTTCAGTGTCCACGGCCGGACAAACAGCGCCTGTAATTTTTGGATAATAAAAAGTCAATGAATAATTTTTTTCGTTTATATATTATATCTGCTATAGAAGTACGTAGGACATTTTTGATATATTGATTTTTGGCCAAACGGCGCACTTCTAAAGTGGAAAGTGAAAACTTTGCTTAAAAATCATCAGATTATTGTTAGTAACAAATGAAATCTTCAATATATAAAAAAAAATCCTTCCTACTTCAATAAAAACTCTATTTTTTCAAGATATATTCAAAGTTGCAAGTAAATCGTCTAAAAATTTCCCGAGTTTGTTTCCGGCCAACTTACAAAGTGTAGTTTTAAGATAAACTCATTTTAAGTTTTGAGTAGTAGTAGTAGTAATAGTAGTACCAGGCGACTTATACTAAAATTCAAAAACTCAAATATTTTGAGACATAATTTTTGAGGTCATAAGGGACATTTAAAAAAAAAAACAATATCGATTTTTCGAATTTTCTAGGGTAACCTAACCCCTGAATTGCTTAAACCTTAAGGCACGAAGTATTGATCTAGCAAGGCAGGTAACTATGTAAATCTCAATGAAAGATCTCTGTAATTATACTAACTTTAACGGATTTTGCCACGGCCGCCAATCACGGTCACGGCCATATTATAGGTGAAGAACTAATTATTATAATAAAATATATTTCTCGAAGCGCAGCCATTAGCTTAGGCAATGGGTATGATTTAATTTAACCCATTGTACTCAAGACAAGCGCGGATCCACGGTGGGGCGATAAGGGCAATCGTCCCCCCCAAAGCTTTGTGAATGTACAAGTTCTCTAAGCTAGTCTCAGAACATATTCAGAATAAAGCATTCGTGCTTGAATATTTATTTTAGCGTAAGCAAACAGTTCTATTAAATAAAGCAAAACCAGTACAGTATAATTTAATAATATAGTATAATGCAAAATATTCTCAAGTCCAAACAAAACATAAATAAATATTTCCCTCTTTTTTTCTTTAACAATACCTATGGATTTCAATAGTCGATTTTCAACAACTACTTTGGATTTGTATTCATTTCTAGTACTGTTTCCTTATTCCATTACCTCGAAAAACATTACATTATCTATTCAAGCTGTGGGAAAACTTTGTAAGAGATATTACATTTTCTTCAAAGAATCTTCAGATGTTTAATGAGTTGGAGATGTGGCACTTGCAATGTGAAAGAGAAAAGTATGATTCAAGTACTAGTGCAATGCAACTATTACACTGCTGTGATGCTGAAGTATATCCTCTTATTCATACTCTTTTTAAAATTTTAATAACATTGCCTTCAAGTGAAGCATCAGCTGAAAGATCATATTCTACATTGAAGAGAATTAAAACCTATTTGAGATCTACGACAATAGAAGAAAGATTGAACGCACTTGCTTTATTGAATATTCATTATGACATTAATGTGATTGTGGATCAAGTCATCAAAAGATATGCCAAAACACGGAAGCATAGATTAGATTTCGTGTTGTGATTAGATTTTTCAAACTGGGAGATTATGTACTAAGTCATTTAATCCAAAAATGTAAGCCACAAATTTTATATTTTCCTTTTAATTTTTATATAAGTTATGTAAAATGTTTTTTAATTCATGTACACATAAAGTCACTGAAAACTGGTTAACTCTTTTTTATTTAATATATTCGAAAAACTGGTTTTTAAAAGTTATTCCGAGTTATTCCACAAAACGATTTTTACATTTTATAGAATATTTTGTTGCTTTTGATTTGATTTGGCGAACTACGATCGCCCCCCCCCCCCACAATGAAGCTTCTGGATCCTCCACTGACTTAAGATGTGTCCTAATACTCATAAAACAGAAAAAAGATTTTGGCTTAGGTTTTCAGATTAGCCCATACCCTATCCCCTTAGCTCATACTCTGTAGGAAGAGCTTAGGAAAAAGTGATTAAAAAAAATACCACTTCGATACGAATGTATGTTAGAGTGCGTCGAAAAAAAAAGTTTGTAAAAACCACCCCCTATTTGAAAGCTAACCTCAAATGGATTCCAAAATAAAAAAAAATTTTTTTTTGTGGATCATCGGAAAAACAGCCGAAATGGTCTTTTTTCTATAACTTGAGCATAACATATCTCGATCTCAAAAAGTAATATGTAGTTTAAAAGTTCTTTACGAGTACTACATTTTTTCTTCAGAACATTTTTACTTCCAAGGTCATATATGACTAGTAAACCTCGTTAGCCCGATTTACCCCCCCTAAAATTGTTCTTTTTTTCTCATAAAACTAAAGTCCTAAGAATTTGTTTACATTTTGTCCTAAAAAGTATTAAAAAACTTTAAAAACAAAGAAGTTATATTGGTTCAAATATTTGGTACAATGCATTTTTCATTATGTATGAATTACTTTTTTTTTAATTCAAACAAAATTGAAAATTAACTTAATTATTTTTGAATTAAATTAAATAATATATTTTTCTTAAGATATTTAGGTATAAAAACGAGTTCATAACGTTATTCAAACAAAATTGCCTACAATATCAATAAAACAAAATTGCCTACTAAACGCATTTTTATTGAATATTTATTGTTTTTGAAACATAACGGTCATTCAAGTGTCCCCAAAAACCGTAAACTAAATAATTATATATCAATAGTTGAAAAAGTTCTTCAAGAATTGAGGCATTGTGCAAAGATTCCAACAGTGGTAAAACTACGGTTCGGAGGTATATAAATAGGCTCTTAAAAGAACATTATGATTTGCTAAAACATCCCTATAAATACGATGAATTGAAATGGAACAACATTTTTCTAATATCTCAGTGCAAATGTGGCATCGAAAAAAATGTGCAATGTAACTACTCCAATTTTGAGAAGATTCCCAAACACGCCCAACATTTTTATATTGATCAATGCGGAGCAAGGTTGTTGTCTATTGATAATATACAGGAGCATGTTGAAGATGTTGAATTGGGTGATGTATGATTAAATGTCGGACATGCCTCTAATATCCAACTATTCCATCGGATATATTCCGTGCTCAAGCGAAGAAGATGATTGCGAGTTAAGTGATGTGGAAATTTCGAACGTTATCGAAGAAAAACTAAAGTATCGGATATTTCACTTCAAAATTATTCCTTGGCTTTGGATAGGACTGATACATCAGATGGTTTTGGGTTGTTGCTCGCAACTACGTTGATTTAAGATTTCCACCTTTTAATTGAGAAAGCCCAAAATTTAAAGCAGAAGCCGAAGCATCAACAAAAAGTAACAATCTCCTGAAGTGCATTTCATATGACGGCAAAAAAGACGACAGTCCATGACCAATACATAGAGAAAAAGAAGAGCACGTCACAATAATAAAAGAGCCTGATTCTCAATTTCTTGCTTATTCCACCCCAACTGAGGGAACTGGAGAAGCTATTCAGAAAGCAATCGTAGACGTGTTGAATGTGCAAAAGTATTCTCTGGACCACTTGGTTGCCATCAGCTGTGATGGCACTGCTGTCAATACCGGGCACAATGGAGTAAACGCATGCTTTGAACGATATTTGCAACGGCCATTGCAGTGGAACGCAATTCATATTGAATAATTTTTTGATACAAAATGTAAACAAATTCTTAGGAATTTAGTTTTATGAGAAAAAAAGAACACTTTTAGGGGGGGGGGGGTGGTAAACCGGGCTAACGAGGTTTACTAGTCATATATGACCTTGGAAGTAAAAATGTTCTGAAGAAAAAATGTAGTACTCGTAAAGCACTTCTTAACTACATATTCTTTTTTGAGATCGGATATGTTCAAGTTATAGAAAAAAGACCTTTTCGGCTGTTTTTCCGATGGTCCAAAAAAAAATTTTTTTTTATTTTGGAATCCATTCGAGGTCAGCTTTGAAATAGGGGGTGGTTTTTTCAAACTTTTTTTTTGTATGGAGGCCGACCCACTCTAATGTATGTTCCCAATACAATGTAATTTCCTACAACTATGGACAGAGAAATAGCACACTATAGAAAAATATTAAAATTTTCAGTTTATTTCACATTTTGCTGAAAAATAATTCGTTTCTTAAACTAAATAATACATTTTAAATTGAAAGGATTAAAAAAAAAAATAAAAAACTTGGTCCGATACGATTTATCTTTGTTTCGCAGCTGCATAATACTCTTTTCCAATGTTTTAGATCCTTTCCCACGTAGCCTTAGCCAGTCGTGCTTTTATGTATTTTTTTTTCTGCATTATATTTTTTCTCTGGTTTTTTCCTGCTGACTTTTCTAAGTAGAAAAGCATCGTTGGGACGGGTTCTTATAAATCTACTCGAAATGTTCACATTAAATTCATCATTTTTTTCGGTCATTATTATGCGCGAGGACTTGAAAGGGCCGACCTGAGACTTTCTTACGATTACGCCTTATCGATTCTGTTATCGGTTTTCCTGGGATGATATTTTCGTTTTTTTTTTCCTTTATCAAATCTAGGTAAGAATTTACTAATTTAGTGGCATTGTAGACAATTTTTCTCAAGCAATTTAATATTTCGGCGATTTGAGAATGATTTTTATCATTTTTGAAAAGTGTAAATATAATTTTTATTTTTTTCTGGACTGTAATGAAGCATCTCTACCCATTTAAAAAAAATCTTTTTAAATAAAAGAAGAAAAGCACCTTACCACACTTACTATCAATTTGCGAATGAATAATGATAACTGCTCATTGGAACAAAATTGTGCTATTTCTCTGTTTAAGGGGGGGATGGGGAAGGTTTGACAACTTTTTTTTTCATTTTTTTTATTTTTGTTTCTGAAAGTACAACATCTGAAGAATATTGTATTAAATTTTTAGTTCATTCGGAGCAAATCTAACGAAGTTACAGTAGGTTGAATGACCGTACCTCCAACTAGTGTTGCTTTGTGTACAAAACTTTAAATCCATTTTCCCAAACATGTAATTTTTAAAGACGGTGACCAGCCTACAGAAAAAACTAATGAACCGATTGTTTTGAAATTTTTTACACATATTCTACATGTAAGTAGCTCTCAAGTGACGTCGAGCTTTTTAAATTTTTTAATTACTAAGAATTTTACAACAACAAATAGGTAGATTTTTTTCGTCAAAAATCGTCATTTTGGCTTCGAAATGGTGCTAAAAATTAAAAAATTTTTAAATTAAAAAAAACTCGACGTCACTGGAGAGATAAAGTAATAAACTAAAGAAATCATTTTGATTTTTTGGTTTCAGATGATTCAGTGATACTGTAAGCTGGTCACCGCACAAAGACTTTTTTTCGAGGCACCTGCGGAGATCTTCAATAAATCCGTTATTTCTCTCTATTTTTTAATAAAAATTTTTATAAATAGTCTTAAAATATTGTACTTTTATATAATAATAAGTAAAATAAACCTACTGTTATAGTTTTTTCTAAAAAAATTCATGAAAAAATGTCTTTTTTAGACGAAACAAACCTTACCCCGCCCTTAAGTTAAAATTTCCTTTTAATCAGTTAAAGGTCAACAACAAAAAATAAAAATTTTTATACCCCCACGTTTAAAAAACGTAAATGGGGGTATATTTATTTTGTCACTCCGTTTGTAACGCCCATAAGGAGGCGTGGTAGGTATGGAAAAATTTATATATTCTTGATCAGCATCACCACCCGAGTCGATTTAGCCATGTCCGTCTGTCCGTCTGTCTGTGATCACGATTACAGCCGTAATTTTAAAGCTATCATCACGAAATTCGATATTTAAGCTTTTATTTAAAAAACTAAGGTCAAGTTCGAAAATGAGCCAAATCGGATGAAAACCACGCCTACCTCCCGTACAAAGGGACTTTATCAAAACGGTAAAATCTCTTAGAATTCCACAAACATTAATGTATGGACTTGAAATTTTGAATTTGAGTTTTGATATTAAATATACACTCTGAGTATGAAACTCAACAAAATCAAATGAAAACCACGCCTACCTCCCATACAAAGTGACTTTATCAAAAAGCTAAAATCTCTATAAATTCCACAAAAATTAATATATGAACTTGAAATTTTGCATATGAAGTTTGATATATAACATGTGTATGAATTTTAACGATATCGAGTGAAAACCACGCGTACCTCCTATACAAAGTGACTTTATCAAAAAACAAAAGCGAATATTTTCTGTTAAAACTATAACGAACATTTTTTTACAAATAAGCACTTTATTGATTGCTTAAGGCTTTGAATATACTTTGGTTCGGCCGTGGGGGTATTTTAACTTAGGCCCAGTCGAAGATAATTTCTTACTAGTTCTTGGATCAGTTTAACCGTTGATTGCTTTTACGTTTGAATTCTAAAGTAAAGCGCAAATGAATTTTACTGAACTCATTCAAATAATTAAAAAATATGTTGTCAATATTATTTTTTTAAAGTGTGCTTGAATGTTTTTGATTGTGTCAGATTATCAAGGTTAGTCGTTAATGGGCTAAACTTTCAAGACACCATCATAGAGTACAGGAACGAAAAAAATTGAATATGGAAAAAATGAAATCAAATTAAAATTCAAACACTACACCACTCTACAGGGTGTTATGCCAATCGTATTTTGATTTATTATCAACAAATATTTTCACTTTCAACACATATGTATATATTCGCTCAAATATGTATGTACACATAAGAATATGTTTATTTTTCTTTGATCACTTCCAAATTTTTTAACAGAATGGCCAGCATTAATAATAAACATTTTATGCGTCGCTTGAATTACATCACCTACGAAAAGGGGCCGAAAACAAAACCGTGTAAAAACATTTTTATTGTTGTTTGATATCGCAGATGTCGTCTTCGCGTTGAAGCGATTACAACTTCTCTAGTTCTTCTTCGACTTTGGTTCTGCTATTTTTCGTCGTTCATACTCTGCTTTCAAAATTTGTTCATCAGTTTGTTTTCAGTGTGAGTAATATTTTAGTTTTCAATATTTAGTATTTTTTTTTTTTTGTTATTTGTGTGAATTTTTTATTTTTTTTTTTATTTTTTTTTATTTTAATTTATTCTATTTCGAATTCTAATTTTTTAAGTTTGTATTGGTTTGTTTGTTGTTATGTTTATTTAATTTGTGATGCCATCCCAACTAAAAATTTATATGTGTCAGTTTGTATGTAGTTTGTATGTGCTACAACAAGAATAAAAACTAACACACACAAACGCTCAACTATTGTTTTCAATGTCCCCCGTCTGCACCCACCATACGTTTTCTTTTAATTTTCCTAATATTTTTTTTTTTGCTTCTCAGTTATTAAGTTGATAGCATCGGCGGCAAAGTCGAGCTCTGCGAGACAAGTAAAATATATGGGTTAAATAACGTGTTGGTTGGTGCCTTTGATGCCTCTGATGCCGGCGGGCAGTGCACAAGAATGGGTCCCACTCTGTTGAGAGTAAGAGCCTAGAAACGAGGGACAAATGTTGTGTGAGCGAGATGGCTAATAAATATTTTGAGCATTGACTTTGAACTATTTTGTATTAATTTGTAGTGAAGTTTTTTTGAAGGCATGAGCAATAAAAATAATATTTTAAAAATAATAATAATAATAGTGGAATATTAAGCAGCAACAAAAACAACAACTTTGATAAATGTGTGTTGTTGTTACTATTGCTGTGTCAAAATGTGTGTGTGTGTGTGTGTGTGTTTGTTGTTGTGTTATTGGCTTAAAGCGTGGCCGTCATCATTCAGTCATTTGAGAGAGTTTGTTTTGTTTAGACGCATTTCGTTCGTGCCTTCGTACGGTTAGAAGTTATCCAGCAGAAATACTGCGGCTCCGTAGGACAGTTCGGTAAATAAATTCAAAATTAAAAATCAAAAAACAATTTTTGTGTGTTTGTGTTTGTGTATTTAAAACTAAAATTGAGTTATCTCAAGTGATCAATTAAATAAACAAATTAAAACTTAACCTTAAATTGTGGTGGCTCCAAAGGGAACGAATCTTGTAAGAAAAAAACCAAAAAAAATTTCGGTAAAATTAATCGGATATACATAAATTTAATTAAACGCATATCAAAAGTATATTAAATGAGTTCAAATACTAGGTCCATCATAAATATCTGCTCATTAAAGATATACAAGCATTCGAAATGCGCTCATCTCAGTGTTGAATGCTGATTTCACATCATAAGAAGGGTGTGTTTGGACTTTCAACTGGGGCTTTAAACAGAATAATACACTTTCAGTTATACTATGTTTTTGTTTTTTCTATTTATTAATAGTTATTTTTTGTTGTTTTGAATTTTGGCTCCAGGCTTATATAAGTCGGCATATGTTTTTCTAGCTCCATGTATTAAGCGTTGCCACTTCTGTAAACAGTTCTAATCACTTGGGACTAATTAGTAAGTTTTAATATTTCATATTTATTAATCATAATTAGAAAGAAAAAACATGGCAAGACTGTTTTGTAAAAAAATATAAGTTCTGACAATACCGAATCATCCCATATATGTGTTTATATACATATTTATGTATATATGTATATAATTTAATACAATATGTTTCTTCTCAGCTCTTCCAAAAAAACTGTTATATAATTTAAAAATATTAAAACGAATCAAAAAGCGAGTGCAATTTTTTTTAGGTTAAATCCGATTGTTTTTAATTATTTTTTTTGTTTTGACAATTATCAACACAACCGTGACCGAATGTGTTAAAGCGTGTGAATCGTTTGACGAACATTTTACAAAGTTAATTCCATGCAACAATATTGCCTTTTTGTTTCATAAGCTGCTATTTCTGCGACCTTACGAAGAGTTTTTTTTTTGTAAGACCAAGTAAAAATCCTCCATTTCTATTTAATAACACTTACCGTAACGAATCTGCTCACGGAGTAATAATTTTAGACGCAACAGGTGACAATGAACCAAACCAGAAAAAAAAAGATTTTGACAATATCTCAAGCGCGGTTTGTTAGAATGGAATATTATATTAGCCATTCTCGTAAGGTTAAAGAAATAACTTTTTCAGTTGTACCATAATTTTTATTGTAGCCTTTTCCATTTTTTTTTTTTTTGGAAACCTGCGCGGTAAAACGTAAGTTATCACGTCAAAATGTTACATGGAATTATAATTTCATGACTATTGGAGCAACAGTACATTTTATGGATCGACAATAAAGGTGAGGTTTTTGACTATATGACAAATATAAAAAACTGATGACGTCACTAGGCTACTCAGGAAATATCGTTATATGGATGAATTGTAAGGCACTAAGGCACTAAGGTTAATGGGCATGTACAAAACAAAGGCCAAAGCAAAAGCAAAAGCAAAAGCAAAAGCAAAAGCAAAAGTAAAAGCAAAACCAAAAGCAAAAGCAAAAGCAAAACCAAAAAGCAAAATCAAAATCAAAATCAAAATCAAAATCACAATCAAAATCAAAATCAAAATCAAAATCAAAATCAAAATCAAAATCAAAATCAAAATCAAAATCAAAATCAAAATCAAAATCAAAATCAAAATCAAAATCAAAATCAAAATCAAAATCAAAATCAAAATCAAAATCAAAATCAAAATCAAAATCAAAATCAAAATCAAAATCAAAATCAAAATCAAAATCAAAATCAAAATCAAAATCAAAATCAAAATCAAAATCAAAATCAAAATCAAGTTCAAAATCAAAATCAAAATCAAAATCAAAATCAAAATCCAAATCCAAATCAAAATCAAAATCAAAATCAAAATCAAAATCAAAATCAAAATCAAAATCAAAATCAAAATCAAAATCAAAATCAAAATTAAAATCAAAATCAAAATCAAAACCAAAATCAAAATCAAAATCACAATCAAAATCAAAATCAAAATCAAAATCAAAATCAAAATCAAAATCAAAATGAAAATCAAAATCAAAATCAAAATCAAAATCAAAATCAAAATCAAAATCAAAATCAAAATCAAAATCGAAATCAAAATCAAAATCAAAATCAAAATCAAAATCAAAATCAAAATTAAAATCAAAATCAAAATCAAAACCAAAATCAAAATCAAAATCAAAATCAAAATCAAAATCAAAATCAAAATCAAAATCAAAATCAAAATCAAAATCAAAATCAAAATCAAAATCAAAATCAAAATCAAAATCAAAATCAAAATCAAAATCAAAATCAAAATCAAAATCAAAATCAAAATCAAAATCAAAATCAAAATCAAAATCAAAATCAAAATCAAAATCAAAATCAAAATCAAAATCAAAATCAAAATCAAAATGAAAATGAATATCAAAATCAAAATCAACATTTTTTCAGACAAAGGCAAATTCAAAGGCACTAGCAAAACAAAAATAAAAATAAAAAATAAAAAATAAATAACTGGACATTTCAGCCCTTGAAAGGACTTTGACCTAGCTTCTTATGATCAATTGTGTTGTGCGTGTTATTAAGTTTGTACACAATTGACCGAGAACCGGACCTACATGCTTAACGCCGACTCCGAACGGCGATGAACAATGTTCTCGTTCTCAAGAAGCTTTACATGGCATTTTGATTACTCTCTGAGGTTTGCCATTGTCTGCAGAGAGGTGGCGGCCGTACAGAAAAACTATTTTAATTCAAATAATTTTCTGTCGCTGCTGGGGTTCGAACCTGGGTCTCCAAAGTTCGTTGACATAGCGGCCACGCACTTTAACCAACTACGCCACGGACGCCAAAAATAAAAATAGAAATAAAAAAATTAAAAATAAAAATAAAAGAAATTAAAAATAAAAATAAAAAAATTAAGAATAAAAATAATTTCAAATTAAAATTATAAAAAATGACAATAAAATCAGAAAAAAATATAAAATTAAAATTAAAATTAAATAATAAAAAGGAGAATAAGAATAAGAATAAGAATAAGAATAAGAATAAGAATAAGAATAAGAATAAGAATAAGAATTAGAACAATATACGCCGCAACTTAACGCAAAATCAAAACAAAAGCAAAATAAAAACAAAACTAAAAGCAAAAGTAAACTCAAAAGCTAAAGCAAAACCAAAACTATAAGCAAAAGCAAAAGCAAAAGTATAACAAAAAATAAATTAAAAGCAAAAGGAAAAGCAAAAGCAATTAAAGGCACTAGCAAAACAAAAATAAAAAATTCAAAATAATAATAAAAAATTAAAAATAAAAATAGTTTCAAATTAAAATGATGCGAATACAAATAAAAATGATAAAAAAATAAGATAAAATAAAAAAAAGAAACAAGAATAAAGATAAGGGCAAAGATACGCTGTCACACGAATATCTCCACAGAAAATTGGGTTTTTTTTTGTTTTTGTTTTTTTTTTTATATGATGTAAAAATAAAGCAAATTTTGGAATTTAGTCATAGTTTTCGGTTTAAATAACCGGTTTAAGAAATCAGTTTAATTAACCACCACTTTTCGTTACGCCTTCATGTTTTTAATTTAAAAGGTACATTCAACTTGAAGGTTATAGTTCATGAACCCAATTATAATTGTTATTATTATTATATTAAGCTTCTTACTTGAGTAAATATAAAACAGTTCGGAAAAATCACCTTACAAAATGGCGGTTATTCTTCTAAATTTAACTAGAAATGAAGACTATTTAAGGGTATTAATGTCGAAATTTCACATTTAATTTCAATTCTTTTCGAAATGATCATAATCATTTTCATTTAGAATGTAGCCAAAGAATTTTGAACGAATAAAGCGGACTATGTGGCATTAATGGGTTAAAATAAATGTATTAAATGAAAATGTTAATTAAAAAAGAGCGTTGGCTGTGTCGTGGACACACCCGTAAGTTTTGACGTGACGGTGTTTCTTTATACTCCTATTTCATGTCCAAACTCTTGTTCTAATCCATGACCAAATTTTTGACTTAATCAAATATACCGAATCCCTTTCCTAGTTTAAAAAGGTGGGTCTTAGTTTTTGTCCTAATCCATATCCAAATTCATGTCATTGTCCTTTTCCAGTTTCATTGTGTTATTTTGTTGTTTGTGAGCAGTGAAATCGTCACTAACTAGATTTTTGTTGTTGTTGTTGTTGTTGTAGTTGTTGTTGTTTATGTTGATGTTGATGTTGATGTTGATGTTGATGTTGATATTGATATTGATGTTGATGTTGATGTTGATGTTGATGTTGATGTTGATGTTGATGTTGATGTTGATGTTGATGTTGATGTTGATGTTGATGTTAATGTTGATGTTGATGTTGATGTTGATGTTGATGTTGATGTCGATGTTGATGTTGATGTTGATGTTGATGTTGATGTTGATGTTGACGTTGGTGTTGATGCTGATGTTGATGTTGATGTTGATGTTGATGTTGATGTTGATGTTGATGTTGATGTTGATGTTGATGTTGATGTTGATGTTGGTGGTGATGTTGATGTTGATGTGGATGTTGATGTTGATGTTGATGTTGATGTTGATGTTGATGTTGATGTTGATGTTGATGTTGATGTTGATGTTGATGTTGATGTTGATGTTGATGTTGATGTTGATGTTGATGTTGATGTTGATGTTGATGTTGATGTTGATGTTGATGTTGATGTTGACGTTGATGTTAATGGTTATGTTGATGTTGATATTGATGTTGATGTTAATGGTTATGTTGATGTTGATGTTGATGTTGATGTTGATGTTGATGTTGATGTTGGTGTTGGTGTTGGTGTTGGTGTTGGTGTTGGTGTTGGTGTTGGTGTTAGTGTTGGTGTTGGTGTTGGTGTTGGTGTTGGTGTTGGTGTTGGTGTTGGTGTTGGTGTTGGTGTTGGTGTTGGTGTTGGTGTTGGTGTTGGTGTTGATGTTGGTGTTGGTGTTGGTGTTGGTGTTGAAGTTGGTGTTGGTGTTGGTTTTGGTGTTGGTGTTGGTGTTGGCGTTGGTGTTGGTGTTGGTGTTAGTGTTGGTGTTGGTGTTGGTGTTGGTGTTGGTGTTGGTGTTGGTGTTGGTGTTGGTGTTGCTGTTGGTGTTGGTGTTGATGTTGGTGTTGGTGTTGGTGTTGAAGTTGGTGTTGGTGTTGGTGTTGGTGTTGGTGTTGATGTTGGTGTTGGTGTTGGTGTTGGTGTTGGTGGTGGTGTTGGTGTTGGTGTTGGTGTTGGTGTTGGTGTTGGTGTTGGTGTTGGTGTTGGTATTGGTGTTGGTGTTGGTGTTGGTGTTGGTGTTGGTGTTGATGTTGGTGTTGGTGTTGGTGTTGAAGTTGGTGTTGGTGTTGGTGTTGGTGTTGGTGTTGGTGTTGGCGTTGGTGTTGGTGTTGGTGTTGGTGTTGGTGTTGGTGTTGGTGTTGGTGTTGGTGTTGGTGTTGGTGTTGGTGTTGGTGTTGGTGTTGGTGTTGCTGTTAGTGTTGGTGTTGATGTTGGTGTTGGTGTTGAAGTTGGTGTTGGTGTTGGTGTTGGTGTTGGTGTTGGTGTTGATGTTGGTGTTGGTGTTGGTGTTGGTGTTGGTGTTGGTGTTGGTGTTGGTGTTGGTGTTGGTGTTGGTGTTGGTGTTGGTGTTGGTGTTGGTGTTGGTGTTGGTGTTGGTGTTGGTGTTGGTGTTGGTGTTGGTGTTGGTGTTGGTGTTGGTGTTGGTGTTGGTGTTGGTGTTGGTGTTGGTGTTGGTGTTAGTGTTGGTGTTGGTATTGGTGTTGGTGTTGGTGTTGGTGTTGGTGTTGGTGTTGGTGTTGGTGTTGGTGTTGGTGTTGGTGTTGGTGTTGGTGTTGGTGTTGGTATTGGTGTTGGAGATGTTGTTGGATTTGGAGTTGGTGCTTTTCGTTTAGCTTTTTTTTTTTGCTTCCCCATTGGTTGAGCTCTAATTTCAATTAATCCAGCAAAAGTGATGCATATGCGTCACATTAGGCGGTTCCCTGGGGGTTTTTGACACGCCGTCAAATTTTTTTTTTATTTTTGTCATATGCCCGAAGACCTCACCTTTATTTTCGTTCCTTAAAATTTACCGTTGCACCAGTAGTCACAGAGTTAAAAATCCATGCAACGTTTTTTCATGGCTGTAGCATTTTTACTACATTATGTGATTGCATCCCTGAAATCATGACAACAAAATTTATTTTGTAATTTAGTTGTGAAGCGTAATAACACATCCCTGCTGTCGTTAAACAAAATTTACTGTAGCACTTCTCCTGAGTGAGTAGTAATTCCATGAAACGATATTACGTTTCTGTTACATAAGCTGCTTTATTCACGACCTGACGACGCCGGAATTTTTTTTTTATTTTTGTCGTAATGCCATGTATAAAAACTTTATTTTCCTTTTTAAACTTTTATCGTAGGTTATATACTCATTGAGTAAAAATTCAATGCAACGCCGCTGCATGAATGTTGCGTTATCGATCTTTGAGCGGCTCTCTCAGCGTCCTTATGATGTCAGAAATTTTTTGTCTAATTTTGTTGTGAGGGCTTCTAATAGGCCTTTATCGGCGTATCGTATTTTTAATTCTAGCACTAATACTCAGCGAGTAATAATTCCATGTAACAAATTTTTAGTTGCGTTGCTTACGCAGCTCCCACTACGTCCCTATGCCGTATTAAATTTTTTTTTTGTTTTTTTAATATAGCCAAAGAATTAACCTTTACGGTCATACTATTTTTTTAATCATAGCTTTTATACCCAGCGAGTAACAATTCAATGAAACGCAGATGAATTTTTAAAAAATTCATTTTTTAACTTTTTTGGAAACTAGAGGAGTATAACGTAACTTCGTCACGTCAAAATAGTTGGTCTATTAAATTCACTGTAACTGAAGAAAATGTTAAGTTCTTTGAATGACGAAAGGTTCGAAAATTACAAAGAAAAAACAAATAGAAATATAATTATAGTTCTTGATGAAAAAATTTAATTGTCTCATCTACACAACACGTGACGAGTTAAACAGCCCGAAATGCACACATATCTGAAGTACCTCACTAAACTAAACATTAATAGCTTAATGTTTAGCCATTAGCTATTAAATTTAAGATGATAATTTCGCCTCCACTGTGCTGGTCATGATATTATGTGCCATTAGACTGTCTATCCTCTAATCAATGAGAGCTTAAAATAATCGAAACAATTAGAGTTCACAAACCTAGCTTCATGGAAATTTACTCAATGATTAGGAGACAGATTGGGGTTAATTTTAAAAATACGTTCGATTTAAATACTTTATACTTCAATAATTACACATGCCTGCAAATTAGAAACTTTTTCGTTCTTGGACCTTTTCGGTGATTTTGTGGTGTTTTGGATATAATTTTTACAAATTTAAAAACTTTTTTTTCATTACAATGGAGGATAGTTTAAGTAAATAACAACAAATATGACTTTTTTGGCGTCTTTTGCGGTTATGTAGCGGGCTCACAAAATTTGTAAACTCCTAAATGCTAAATATATGCTAGAAATGCTAAAATATATAGTACTACTGGCACCTTTTAAAATTAACATTAATAAAGATCATTACTTATTCTTCTTTCTGAAAATGACCTTATTGATTCCTTCGTTGGACTGTTATGACACAGGTCTTGGAATTTATCGTTATGCATTAAAATGGTTATAACTTTGCAAAAAAATGTCAGAGATGGCCATTTGATAGCTCATTTTGAAAGAAAGGCGTTTTCGTAAATGGTGCAGTTGGTAGAAAACGGTTTAAAAATTTGGTGTGTCCTGTACATAGTATCAAAAGTAGCCTAAATAGCAATTTTTCAGATATAGATATTTCCTCAAATATCTCAAAACCTTGACGTTATGGGCCAATTCTGATGTCTAATATGGACTCTTCACAAAAAAGTACCTCGGAAATGACACCCAGTTGTCCTAAAACAAAATTTTGTAGAAGTGTGTAATCAAATATAAAACTTAACCCTTTAGCAAACCGAGGTAATCCAATTCCAAACACCCAATCCTTTACTGATATGAAAATTCTAGCAAATGTTTCAAGTATTAATACTGTATTTGTAATCGAAAGAATAAGTCGTTAGAGAATCAATTCAAGTAAAAATTGAAAATATTCAGCTTACAACATTATAACATTTTACACATAAGCTTTAATATTAAGAACGTACGATGAGGTTGAAATTTGGATAAATATTGAAAACAAATTTTTGAGCTCTAGGCAACAACCAACAACAACAACAACGGCTCTGTATAGAGAAAATCACACAGCTTGACTATACAGACTGTTTCATTGGCCGCTACACCAACTCATCAGTAGCCTTTGTATGACTTTACACTGTGATCCACTCAAGCTACTTAGGTTCTACTTATATTCAAATATTAAGATTAAAAATTTGGATGAATTGTATAACAATCACCATTATCACTATATAAAACACGGATGTGGGGGTATTAATAAAAATGTAATATAATACGGTTCTTACGGGTTTTTTTTCCTCATATATGCTCTGTTTGATGGATGTTCCTACGGAGGGGAGAAAATCCAATAATTCAAAAATGCTTATGACCCTATGAACTAACGCTAATTGTCTTGAAATATCTTTTAATTCACAATTCGTCTATTTGATCTATTTATAAAATATTTTCTGTGTTCACAATGATAAATGAATGCATTTCAATGAAAGAAAATTATTTTTAGGAAATTAATTCTGTCATTTCCAAAATTCTTAAAATAGAAAAAATTTCTTATATTAGGATTTATAATTTTTTCATCTAAAATATTCATGTTCGAAAAGCAATTATTACAAATTTCCTTGAGCTATATGGTGGTCATTTTACGTTTGGTTAAATGAAGTTTCACTTTTATTTCCTAATATTTCCTAACGTTAAACAGGAACCGTAAATTTTCAATATGCTACTTTTTTTATAGATTCTACAGAGTAGTAAGTTGTCCAGCAATAATGTGAAAGAAAATTATTTTCTAAATTTACAAAGTGTTTGAACCGCCAGGATCAAATAAATTTTAGAAACCACTTTCGCTGAGTAATTAAAACTTTTTGTTTGGATATATTTTTGTTTTTGTTCTCCTTTTTTTTTCCTTTCAAATTAATACTTATATATAATAATACGAGGGCAATTTGATAACTTAGTGACTATTTGAATAACAGGTATTTTTTTCGGAAAAAACACGATTTATTTCTACACTTGGTCTCATTACAGGTCGTTACATTTAATCCAGCGTTTTTCCATTTCTTTTTTTTTTATTACTTCCAAATAAAAGGTTTTATCAAGGTCCATCAAGGACCTCTTTAATCGGCCCAAATTTCTTACCGCCGAGCCGGTTTTTGAGGTTGGAAATAGGAATTAACCGCATGGGATTAAATTTGGAGAATGGTGGATGGGTTAGCAGTTCATAGCCCAATTTATGGAGTTTTGTCATGGTGACTATAGGCGTGTGCGCTGGTGCGTTGCCATGGTAGAAAAGCACTTTTTTCTTCGCCAAATGCGATCGGTTTTGGTTCTAATCAACTCTATCCAACAGCTGTGAATAATATTCGACTGTGATTGTTTTAGCCTTGACCTTTTACGTTTTACGCCATGACCTTGTTAGCCGACAGACCATCT
This sequence comes from Pherbina coryleti, assembly GCA_943735915.1. NCBI lineage: Eukaryota > Metazoa > Arthropoda > Insecta > Diptera > Sciomyzidae > Pherbina > Pherbina coryleti. Next base: position 16,808,302 of record OX030949.1, read on the forward strand.
TGACCTTCTTTGGTGCACGTTCACACGGAGAAGTCGAAGACTGACTATTTCCTGGCCTCTGGTGTGTTGTGATCTATCCACATTTCGTCTGCAGTTACGAACCAGCGCAAAAATTTCTTCGGACTGCGATTGAACATCGCCAAACACTCCTTTGAAGTAGTCACACGGCTGCGCTTAAGTACGAGTGTTAACAGTCGCGGCACACATCGCTCGGATAATTTTTTATGTCCAAATATCGTGTAGAATATAATGCAAATATCATTCTATGGGTTTTATCGACCATTTCTGGCGTGACGATCTCTTTTGGATGTTCAGCGACTCTTGTGCTGGTACGACCACAACGAAATTGTGCAGAGTCCCCCTATTATTTATTAATCTTTTCCTTGATTTCGGTGATGGTTTTCTTACGCAATAATGCTTGATGCAAATAATGCTTGATGTGTACACGAAATTCACTTTTTCCTTTTTCGTCGATGGTCACGAGGTTGTCTGCTTTCAATGGCTGTCAAACACTAAATGACGCAGTTTGTTTAAAATTTCACAGTTGTCTATTAAAAGATGTTAGTTGACAGGACCAGTGTTGCATTTTAACTGCTATGCAGAAAGTTCAAAAAGTCGCTGACTTTTCAAATAGAACAATGAAAGAACAAATAGAACAAAAGATGTGAATACCTAAAAACAACGAAATTTCGTTACCAAAAACTTAACTCAGAGTAACATTCAAATTGCTGTATTCGACTCACTGCTTAAACATTCAGAAGGTTAACAAATCAGTTTGTTTACATAACATGATTCTTAGCTGATCAGGAAAGTTATCGACCTCTAAATATTTGTTCGATTTCAGACTACCTAACTTTGTCATTAACAATTATATCTGTCCGTCTGTTGTGTCCAATGAATTCCCCCACCCCTTTACCAATGTTACTAATGACATTTCTAAGAACTTCCTAGAAACGAAACGAAACGAAACAATAACAAAACGCCCATCAAAACCACGCTACGTGAAAATTTGTTGTCCAATTTAGTGACTACAACTCTGTGAAAATTCGAAACCACATCAATTCTGTGAGCCCTAATTACCGAGCTGTTATCGCAGTTATATCAAAACTACACATTGATGTGAGTTGGGGAAAAAAAAAACACCAATAACAACAACTACAATTGAATACCCATACAAAAAAACTAACAGCCAGTTGGACAAGTAATGAGAGAAAATAAAGTTGAAAGCATGATTGAGAGAAGTTTGACTAAACATCACTTTTTTCACAATTAACTTTTAGTGATAACAAATATAGACTCTTAAGCTCTTAAAGTAATTAGGGACAGAAATTAAAGTAAGAATGGACGCTTCATAAGAATTTATTTCAATATTGTATCTGAAAGAGAGCCTTTGCATCATGTGTGGGACCTAATAACTGACATATTAGTTGCCAGAAAATTTTTTTGGAGATTTATTCGGAAATAATTCTTTAAAAGAAATTCCTGAAAATTTTATTAACTTAAGTTGTTAAACTATGTATCCTTTTGAGACTAATTGTTGAACTCGAGGACAAGTATATTTAGGAAGAAAACAATTAACAACAACAACAGCTCTGTATAGAGCAAATCACACAGCAGACTAGACAGACTGTTTCGTTGGCCGCTATACCAACTCATCAGTAGTCTTGCGTGGCTTTCAGTATCTCTTTGTTTTACTTTTTAGTTTGAATTGAATCTTAAACTTTATTTTGTTCAAGCTTTTATAGAAGCAAAATGGGCTGCAAAATAATAGTGTGATTCTTTTGGGAAAAGTTTTTAAACTTTACACTTTATATTTCATTGGAGTAAACTAAAATGTGTTTTTTTTTTTTTTGAGATTAAGAACTTTGTGGCCTAGGCTGTCCCAAAAGAAAAATGTTTTTATGCTCAAGGTTTTTTGGAAGCTTATGGAGTAAAATATTTTTGAGATTTTTTTTCAGATTTTTTTTAAGAGTTTTAGAGGTCGAGCTAATAGGTTTTTCCCTAAAAATCTGGTTTTTCGAAGATTTTTTCAATTTCAAGCATAAATTGATCATTAACATATATTTTACTTTAAGTACATGAACCTAAATCCGAAGTGTTAGCATTTTTTTAGGACAGTTTGGTGTATTATATTTTATTTTTTCGTTAATTTGAGTAAATTTTTAAAAAAATACAAAATTTCATCAAAAGGCAAAAAGTAATGATGCACTTTGAGCTATGGCAAAATTTTAAACAATTAAAAAAAAAATTGTTTGATTTGACTCTTACCGTTCTGAAGTTATAGGCTTTAAGCCTTTGTAACCGTTGGTTGAATCGTTAAATCGTTGGTTGGTACATCGATTATAAAATTGCTAAAAATATGCAACGTTTAAACCTGCTCTTTTAAACAGCTGGAAGAAACCATGCAAGGTGTAAATCTACTCTAATAATCAGCTGGCCGAGGAATTAAAAAACAAACATTGCAACAAATATGCTTCTCCATGACCCCACATAGTGGGCCTTTCAACCCACACGATCCATGTTGATTCATGATTCGTTACTTGTGGTGATATCGTAGACTTGATACGAACCACCCCTGCTGTATTTGTTTAGCATTTCCTTGCACCAATCGACACGAGTCTTTTTTTGAGCAACCGTCAAATTATGGGATATTCAACGGGAACAAATCTTCCTGACGCCCAAATCCTCATGTAAAATCGAATGTATGCTAGTCTCACTAATGCCCAAGGATGACTCCATCTCATGGTATATCACGATGTTTTCTGCCACGACAGCCGTTCTTGGATACCTTCACGGAATTCGTCTTGGAGAGAACCACGACCAGGCTCGAACTCATTGAACCAGCGTTTTCAGGTGTTTCATCACCAAAAGTCAAACTCAGTTGATCGATGCTTACTTTTCCTGCCAACCCACGTCGAAAATTGTAAAAAATCATCATGCGATAATGTTCACGTGTTAATTCCATTTTTTTGCTGAAATATAATTTTCAAACCACTGTAAACAACTGTCAAAATTCATATGGCAATGCTTAGTGTTGCCGAGGCGCAAGGCTTAAAAGGCAGCCCTCGTACTGAAGAATTTTTTCATTATTGCAATCAGAGTATTTACAATGGCGTGAGAGGATTTCGTAAGTATGTGTTGTATACAAAAGGTTCTTGTTTCTTGCATTTATGCAAAGGCGTAGCAAACAAAAGTGAGTGCAAACAAAAGTTATTACAAGAGGTTCAAATATGTTTTAAATTTGCTTTGATGCAAGACTATTTGCTATGATTCAAGACTTTTGGCATACAGCCCCATTGTATTACTTTTTATTTTTGAAGCAACTAAATTTGCAATAGAGTGAGAGTATTTTGCAAATATATGCAACATTTTTAAAAGCGTAGCAAATTAAAATGAGTACATTTTGCTGTTGCAATTATAAAAGGTGTAAATATATTTCACATTTGCTATGATGCAACACTTTTTGTACCATATTGTGAACAGCTCTATTGTATAGTTGTGTATTGCATAGAATTTTTAACATTACACTTTTTTCTATCCTTTGATGCATGAGTAGAAATTTGAGAGAAATGCTGAGTCTACTGAAAGTTCGAGTGCCGCGTAGAGATTTTATTGTATGACTAGCTGAACCCGGTGTGCTTCGCTACCCCCCTCGTTATAAAATAAAATTAAAAGTATTTATATATTTACAAAAATTTATTTATTTAATTTTAATTTAATTATTGCAATGCTTTAGGATATTCAATATTTTTAGATTGCCCATCAGGAGCATACACATATAAATCGGTGGGTTTTCCTACACTCGAGCATGCAACATAAAGCTGTCCATGCGAGAAACATGGATTTGCTAAATTTAAGCCGCAAACTTGCAGAGATTGGCCTTGAGCTTTGTTAACAGTCATCGCAAACGCTAGCCGAACAGGAAACTGCAATCGTTTAAAATCGAATGGTAAATCTATTGGTATCATTGGAATGCGTGGCAAAAGTACATCTGTCCCTTTATATTTTCCTGTTATAATGGTGGCTTCTATTAAATTATTTCTTAGTTTTTTACTGCAAGTCGAGTGCCATTGCAAAGCCGTGGTGGATCGATATTACGTAGTAAAATAATGGGCACTCCAATTTTAAGTTGTAGCACATGTGGTGGAAAGCCTGGCACATCGAGTGAATTTAAGAACTCAACAGGATAATTAACGGCATCTTCTTCTCTCGTTACAGTATCGGTGGATTTGTACGTTGCTGCAGTTTCATTGATTTTGTTTCATGTTTTTGGCAGCAAGTAATGCTCGTTCACACAGCACTTCCTTGTTTTTAAAATGACGTTCAATATTGGGAAATACACAATTGATTAATGATTGAATGGACAGTGCAACTGCTTTGAAAATCGGGAAGCTGATGCATCGTGTTGTAGTTGCACACGCATATTTGTCGTTAATTTTAGTGTGCGAACGTGGTGCCAAAGAATGGATGTTTTCAGACATGCGTTAAGCTCATCAGCTGGGGTTGCACCTGGAATAACCGGTGATGTTTGGCGAAAATCACCGGCTAACAAAATCAGTGCTTTCCCAAATAATTGCCTATTGTTTCTGAAATACTGTAATGTGCGGTCTAGGGCCTCTAAAGATTTTTTGTGTGCCATTGTGCATTCATCCCATACTATGATCTAACACGTTCGCAGCACTTTACCCATTGATGAATTTTTCGTTATGTAGCAAATACTGCCACCGTTGGTCAAAAAATGCCCAAGATATGACGATTTTAAATTTTGGGTTATATGGGTGAGGCCACGCCCCTTTGTCCACTTACAACCTTATATAGGCAAGTATTTATTATTTCGTAAGAACATCCTATTGTGAAAATTTAATGACGATCGGTCCAGTAGTTAAGACTATATTACGATTTTTAATTTTCCTTAAAAGGGGCGTGGTCTCACCCACTTTTCTCCTGGTACGTATTCCTCATTATGCCAATACCATACGCACCAAATATCATAGACGTAGGTCATCAAATGCCCAAAATATGGCGATTTAAATTTTTGGGTTACATGGGCGTGCCACTCCCCTTTGTCCAATAAAAACTTCATATAGCCTATTATTCCTTCCAGAGTCACAGTAACATGCTGTGAAAATTTCAGGAGGATCTGTCCAGTGGTTTGGCCTCCTATAAAGCACAAACAAATAAACAGACAGACAGACATTCATTTTTATATATATAGATAATGAAGAAGACTTAAACGTGGTCAAACCGAAATAAATACACAACTGATCAAGATAAATTCATTGATAAGTTGAAGAAAAACTTTCCTTAAATTTTAATGTGACCTTTTCATTATTTATATTGAAAACAAATTTAAGCTTTAGGCGAAGGATGTTGACAACAAGACAACATGAAAACAATTAAGGCAACAACCAACCGTAACAACAACGGCTCTGTATAGAGCAAATCATACAGCAGACTCGACAGTCTGTTTCGTTGCCCGCTACACCAACTCATCAATGGTCTTGCATGATTTTTCACTGTGATCCACTCAAGCTACTTTTACTGTCAACTATGCCGAGAAAGTTACCCGGAAGTTTATTTTGGCAGAGACAATGCTTTTAGATTAGTACCTGAGTTTTTATCTATTTTAGGTGTACCATCACTTAAACTTCAATAGCTGAACCCTAAAAACGGAACTGTGAAAAAAGAAGAATAACAACAAAGTAACACAACCTCAACATGCTCTGATAGCAGTAAAACACTGTGATCGAATTTCGAAGACGCACATGAGTTAAGGCTATGCCTAAAAGTATGACACGATCAAGGTTAACCTTGACACAGGGTCCATCAAAAGTAGATAAGAACTCAGTTACTAATGTATGTAAAAGCGTTCTCTCTGTCAAATAAACTTCCGAGTAACTTTCTCAGCATAATTGGCAGTATATATAGCTTGAGTGGATCAGAGTGAAAAGTCATGCAAGACTACTGATGAGTTGGTGTAGCGGCCAACGAAACAGTCTGTCTGGTCTAGTTTGTTGTATGGTTTGCTCTATACAGAGCCGTTGTTGTTGTTGTTGTTGTTTGTTGTTGCCTTCATTGTCTTCGTGTTGTCTTGTAGCAACATACTTGGCCTAAAGCTCAAATTTGTTTTCAATATAAAGAAAAACTTTCCAGCTTAAAATTAAGCAAAAATTAATACAAAATTGATTTGGGAACATATTTGGTTTTTGGGAACCAATATTTTGATATTTATTTCAAAAAGACGAAATTTTGAATAATTGTTAAAACGGTTTATATAAAATAAAATCTGTGTATAACGTAAATAAATTTAGCAAAGCTATTGCAAGATTACAGTTGCGTGATTGGACAGAAAATTATCAACATTATTCTTATAATTTGACCACTTTGCTTATCACCTCCAGAAAAAAATTGCAAAAAAAAATGTTTTTCGCTTCAAAAGAGGTTAATATCCACTTGATTGACACGTGTTCGAACTCCATCAATTTGACAATAACGTCTTTTTTTTAATAACGAATCATACATGTGCGTGTAAATATAGAGTTACACTATCACATAAAGACACGCACTTTATTAATAGCTGTAAAAAATAATTAAAAGTCCTTTTATTGTACTCACATAGAGTGATTTAATTAAATTGTCTAAGAATTCCTTTTTATTATCCATTAACGGAAGCCATTGATTAATTCAATAAACTTGCAATTGAACTACATACAAACCATACCAAAAGTCATTCTGCTAATCTATGATGTGTCAATATTAAATACCAGCAAACATAACACATTAATAAATCAATATATCAACAGACTTTATTAATTTGTGGTAGATAACATCTTTTACATGTACTCATTGATGTTTGTGTGTCGGTGCTGACTTAACTCCTAAACCGAACAGCGGATTCGAATAAGATTTTGGATTAAATAGTACCCAGTTCTAGTATAGGCTATATAAACATTATTAAGACTGAAAAAAGGGCGTGTCATCTCCCATATTTCGAATTGTGGTTATGGTTAAATTGAGTCA